>CM049182.1:14209443-14760695 GCA_026770425.1 Boechera divaricarpa | reverse complement strand
AAACCGTGGTGAGGGCATTGAGTAGTGTAGCGCTTGAAGCGATCCCAGCATTCACAGAAACTTTCACCATCTTTCTGAGTGAACCCAGAAATTTCATTCCTCAAGCGAGCTGTCCTGGCATTGGAGAAGAACTTGGCCAAGAAGGCTTTCTTGCAGTCATCCCATGAAGTGATGGATCCATGGGGTAGAGTCTTTTCCCAGTGATGGGCTTTGTCACCTAGAGAGAAGGGAAGGAGCCTTAGCTTGAAACCATTTTCACTGACCCCATTGATCTTGGTAAGGCTGCAGAGCCTATCGAACTCATCCAGATGATCAAGAGGGTCCTCTATAGGTAGTCCATGAAACTTGTTGTTCTGCACCATGGCGATCAAGCTGCTCTTGATCTCGAAATTGTTGTTCTAGACCGTAGGAGGGACGATGCCTTGTCTGTTGGTATGAGTGTTAGGGGCATCTCCGGCTCCTATCAAACGGGGCCTCCTCACAGGAGGGTCTTGAACCTGTGGTTGGTCTTCCATACCGAGTGGATTCTGATGTTCGTCTTGGATGTTTTCTCGCTGCGCTCGCAACTGTTGTGGTAGCCTGTCAATATTATCGATGGGGCGAAGGAGGTTCTGACTTCCTCTTGATCTGGTGTGCATGCAGGGGGATGTGTACCTTAAAATGCAAAGACAGTCAAGTTAGTAACCAAAGAAAAGGAAAAGAACTTGATCTAGAATATTTTAAAATCCTAATTGTAACAAACAACACCCAACCGGCAACGGCGCCAAATTGATATAAGTCAATTCCTTACTAGACCGAGTTTTCGTTGTAGTAGTAAGGTGTCAATCCATCAGGGTGAAGATATTAACCAAAAAGGATGCGATCAAGCAATTCAAGTCAAGCCAAGCAAATAGCGTATTGGGTTCTAGCAACCTAGACAAAAATTGAGAATGGACACTAAAACAGGTACCGTATAGGACTAACAAGAACTAGCAGAAACCAAGCAATAACAGAAATAGCATATGGGGGTAAAGAGCAGCGTATAGGACTAACAAGAAATTCAACAATGCAAGAGAAGTTCCTAAGGATGGGGTTAATCGACTCAGTGTGTCCTCTTAGCCTATTCAAGTGGTTTAACAAAACTCAATCAAGCTATTCCCTAGACATCAAACATCAAAACCAGTTAAGTCCACTCCCGTGGTAAGTAACCTCAAACTAGACCAGTTCCAGACCCAATCCCTTAGCGAAATCTACCCTAGCAGGCAATACGATTCAGTTCAATATTGTCAATAAACACCCTAGACAACTAATCCCTTAGGCTAGGTATGCAAATCTCTAACATCAGTTCATTCAAGCATTTTATCAAACACCTTCTGGGCGGAAAAACACCTAAGTTCTAATTCTAATTGATTAGAAAGAAACTAGCATTAAGAACACTGATTTAGAAGGGAAATCAAACGATCTACACTTAAACCACCTGAAAGACCAAGATTCTACACCTAATCTATCCCATCCTCAAGAACCCTAATGACTACTCAAAACTCATGAAGAACATCAAGAACACAAACCCAGAAATCATAAAAACTTGCATAGATGATAGAAATAGATAGAGATAATGATAGAACAGAAGGAACAAACTCAAAGTAACAAGTAAAAATGAAATTACAAGTTCTGGAAACTAAGAACAGAGAAGAACACAAGGAAAAACTCGAAATATTAGAGATAAAAACGTTCCCTTAGTCTTCACCCAACATTAGGTATTTATACTAAGTCTTAAAAACCCTAAAACGTCATGCGCAAAATAGTAAAAATGTGCAGGATAAGGTTCAGCTCGGCTAAGTCTTGGTCGAGTGCTGTGCTCAAACAGACGAAATCAAGACTGCATTTTTCTGAGATGAGCTTGAGTAGTCCACTCGATTGCAGGGGCTCGAGCTGGGTTCTGAAACTTCAAGACGCCACCTTTTGTCTCTGCTTGATCATACAGCTCGAGCATGGGTGCTCGAGCTGAGCTTCTACTCCATCTCCTGCTCAGACTAGATCACGTCTGCATGGGTATCCTGCACGGACTCGATCAGCATGCCCCAGACAGCTTCTGCTCAGCACGGACTCGATCAGAATGTCCCAGACAGCTTCTGCTCAGCACGGACTCGATCACAACTGCTCTGTATGGACTCGATCAGCATGCCCCAGACAGCTTCTGGTCTAACTTCTCCAAAATCACCCGAAAATACCTATAACAAGCCAAATATGCAGGATGTATGCGGACCTAATGCAAAACACTCTAAGTATGCAAAACTCAGAATAAATAACAAGAACGGGGTGAATAATACGTCAAAACGTATGATTTATGCAAGCCAAAACGATGCAAAATGCAAACATATCAATTTCACACTTAATCTATCCCATCCTCAAGAACCCTAATGACTACTCAGAACTCATGAAGAACATCAAGAACACAAACCCAGAAATCATAAAAACTTGCATGGATGACAGAAATAGATAGAGATAAGGATACAAAAGAAATCAACTCAAAATAACAAGTAGAAATCAAATTACAAGTTCTAGAAATTAGAGCTAAAAACGTTCTGGTCTTAATCCCCTATTAGGTATTTTATACTAAGTCTTAAAAACCCTAAAACGTCATGGGTTAAAAGGTAAAAACGTGCAGGATAAGGTGCAGCTCGACCAAGACATGGTCGAGTGGTGTGCTCAAGCAGGTGAAATCAAGACTGTATTTTTCTGTGTTTGGTCGAGTGGTATGCTCAAGCAGGTGAAATCAAGACTGCATTTTTCTGTGATGAGCTCGAGCAGATGACTTGGTTTCACGGGCTCGAGCTGGACTCAAAAATTCCAAGACTCCTCTTTTATTTTGGGCTCGATCATGGGGCTCGAACATGGGTGCTTGGACTCGGCCAAGAATCTTCAAGACGCCACCTTTTTTTCTCAGATTGATCATGCAGCTCGAGCATGGATGCTCGAGTGATATGCTCAAATTAATACCCTAAAAGTACTAAAGCAGTTGCTGCAGTATATCAGGGGTCGAACACAAGAACTCAAGAAAACTCACGCAATAGATGAAAGATGCAGATTGTGCTAAGCAAACAAATGATTGATGAGAAAACAAATGATCGAATTAAACTTAGGTTGATTTATATGAGGGGAAACTAGGCTCAGGGAAATTCTCAGGAAATCAATGATAGATAACAATTAATCAATTAAGGTTCAATTCAATTAAGCGCCGTTCTTGAACTCAAACACGATAGTATAGTTAACCAACTCTCGTTGTGAAAACTAACTAAGTCTAAAATCTAGAATTCCAAATCTCTTTGCAAATCCTACACAGTAAACCAGCAATCAATTCAAGTTTGATATGTTCACAATTCGATTAAACCAAATCTCTTTGCAGATAATCCAATTGCTCACCCTAGGTTTTATCAGATTACTCAATTGCACTGTCGTGCCTAATCGATTAATCTAGGTTCTATGTTCTAAATGATCAGGTTAGAAATAGCTTTGAGAACAACCTATGGTGAAGAACTATTCAGATTTTGAATCCTAACAAATCAATCATCATAAATCAGAGAAATCCATATGAGAAAACCCTAAACCTAAAAGGAGACTACTCAGACATGATAAATGAAACAAATACCATAACTGAATAAATCATGAAATTAAATATAACAAAAGAATAAAAACAAGGGTTCGGGATCTTCTCTATGATGAACAAAGTCTTGGATCCGTCTCCCTCTCAAAAGCTCTCAAATCTCAATGGTGGCTCAAAAAATAGTCCAAAGTAAAGTCTGAAGTCTCCCTCTGACCTAATGACTAAAAACTACTTAAATAATGATAGAAAAAGCACTAGAAAGACTCGATAAAGCGACTTATATCATGGCTAAAAACGGGTAAAATCCATGATATATCACGCCCCCAGACTTAGCCTTTTGCTTGCCCTCAAACAAAACAGAAAACTAAGTTAGAGAAAGAGGTTTGAAAAACCTTAGAGATCTGACCTGTCACCGAAATCGCTGTAATGACCCTTTTCCCAAGCGCCCACTGCTGCCTGATTAGCTCCAGATCTAACCACCATGTACTTCTCCGTAGGAACCCCAACTTCCCAAGACTTCACTTATTATCTCACACCAATATTCATCTAAGCTCTCATCGCCAGTTTCATCGCTGCAATCAGTGTTCAAGAACTTTCTAGATTCTTGCCCATACAATATCATAGCTAAGGAACCATTTATTCAACAACATTTATTGCTTTCTGGTATTCTTTATCTCCCCCAGACTTATTTCGTAATCAGTTCTCATTAGATTTCAACAGCGCAGGTTTATCTGAACAGCATATACAAATCAAGGTCCGACACGCGAGTATTGATAGTGTTTGCTACCGAATCCCCGGTTCTTACCCTCTCAATGTATCAAAAGTCTTAGGTGAATAATGGGGTCATAGGAAATTTTCCTACCCCTCACTTCAGGCCTTTGTGTGATCATTCCTTATCCAAGTAGAATAATGGGGTCATAGGAAATTTTCCTACCCCTCTACTCGGCGGAAATCATTTCATCTTTTATATAGATTTTACCTGTTTTAACGCAAATATGTATCCAACAATTTTCACAGGAGAGATATACCACAATTCTAAAGCATGATGGGTTCCTTAGCCAGATATGAAAGATGAATCAAGCTCTAAGAACACTAACCGCGTAGATGAAGTGCAAAATTTGGCTAAAGCTTGTGAAGAACCTTGCTAGAGACATGGGTGATTTCTAGCTGGCTGGTTATCCCTTGGATTTTTCATTAGTCGAACTGAAACTAATCTTGTAACAGTGGTCACTCAAAAGCAAAATCAGAACAACAAATTCGAGCAAAAGACAGAAAACTCTAAGTTGTTTTGACTCAATTAAACAAAATTATTTTTTTTTTTTATTTTTTTTTCAAAATGAACACACAATGTCAGTAACTACCTCCCCCAGACTTAAACAACACTGTCCCCAGTGTTTATCAAGCCCCGAGAAGGTGAAGGAAAACAAAGGACAAAACGAAATAGGTCAAGAACAAGAGGTGTTACCATAGAGCAGTGGTGTCGATCGATACCAAGGTGGTGTCGATCGATACGGAACAAAAACGACCATCCTTCTTCCGACCTGATTCGCAAAACACAACAAAACACAAAAACAAAAAAACTAATATTTATAGACTTACCAGTGGGTTGCCTCCCACTAAGCGCTCGTTTAATGTCACGAGCTTGACTTTGGCTAAGAGATCAGTCAGGACAATGTGGAGGACTCACTCCGAAATAAGTTCCACAATCAGACATCTGCAGCTTCAAAGTTTTGCTCATCATATCCTCTTTTTTCTCTTTCATCTCTGGAGGAATGAGAACTCTAACCTTAGAGAAAGGTTTCGAGGTTCCCTTGCACTTCACCTTATATTCGATCGAATCTCTATCACACTTCTGAGGAATCAAAGTGAAATTAGCAGCACCGTTGATCTTCTTGCTCGTCGCCTTCCTCTTTGTTGCCTTGGTCTTCTCCACAACTTTCTTGGGGTGTTGGGGGGGTTCATTTGAAACATCTGCGACTTTTGGTTCATCATAAGATTCATCGAGCAGATCGATCATCAGAGTCTCGCCCGAGGCAATGGTGATGCATGAGACATGTCTGGGTGCTCCTCCAGAAGGAATGGCATCGTAGAAGACTTCTCCGTCAATGCAAGAGAAAGAGATTCTCTTATTAGGCGTGTCCATGATCGCGCCAATAGTAGCCATAAATGGTCTTCCCAAAATCAAGGGCACCTTGGATCCTTGGCTCATCTCCACAACCTGAAAATCAGTAGGAATCAGACAATCTCCTATTTTAACAGGTAAATCAAGAATTGTAGCGTAAGGGAGTGAGCTAGAAGAATCCGCGTATGTGAGAAGCGTGTTAGGAGATTTCATATCAGCTTTCAATCTCTCTGCAATCGCCCTTGACATGACGTTGACACTAGACCCTGAGTCAACGAGAGACTCCTTGAAGTTTACTCTAGAGATGGAGCATGGAACTGAGAATTTCCCTGGGTCTTCCCTCTTTGTCAACTGTCTCAGCGGTGGTGGTGTATCAGCAACGGGAGGTCCTGCAACCATTTTTTTTGACAAAAACTTGCTTCTAGCAGCCTCCCACTCCTCTCTTGTCAGCTTGGAAATAATAGGATAGGGCAACTTCGGCTTGTAGACCCTTTCTTTGACAGGTTCAACATCCTCCTTGGGCACTGTTCCGGTATCGATCGATACCGGGATGGTGTCGATCGATACCCTAGGATTTTCAGCATCCCACTCGTCATCTCCAGCAAGATCGACGGGATTTTCAGCTATTGGAGTCTGCTTAACTCCTGAATTTACCACTTTTCCACTTCTTAGACTTATGGCGTTGATGTGAGCTCTTGAATCTTCAGTCTTCCCTGGAAGAAACCCCTCTTGTCTTCTCACAGCAGCTGCGGTCTGAGCAATTTGAGTCTCGAGTTTCTTCTGCGACAGATTCAATGCCTCGAGCTTTGGTTTGTATACCCGTTCCTCAACCATCTCTGTCCTTTTCTCAGTTATTGATTCAGCTTGCGAAGGGTATCGACCGATACCAGATGAGTGTCGATCGATACTGGAGTTTTGTATCGTCTCTGCAGGTTGGTGTCAATCGACACAGGTAGGGGTGTCGATCGATACGCGTGGAATGTCAGAATTCTTATCTTCATCTTCAGCAACCTTCGAATCTACAGCAGGTCTCGGGAAGTGTCGATCGACACCGAGAAGGTATCGGTCGATACTAGTATCACTGAATACGAACACATTTATCTCAGGCTCAAAATCCTCTTCTCTAGCGCTCGAGGTGATTGCATTGACATGTCCATGCTGTGGTTGAACTATCTTTCCCTTGACAGCTGCTGATGTCTGAACTAATTGATTTTCCAGCATCTTCTGATGGATTTCGAGAGCGTTGATTTTCCCATTCAGATCAGTGTACACATTATCCAGCTTTCTATTAAAATCCACAGTCATTTTTTCTTGTCCCTGCAGAATTTGTTCCAAAAGGATCTCTGTCTTACTCTCTGTAGACCTCGGAGAATGCGGTTGGTAAGATGAATTACCGTACTGGCGAACGAAATCACTGTTCTGAAGTGGTTTTTGGGTGAATTGTGTGGCACCAAAACCAGATTGGTTACCACCAGACTTGTAACCACCTTGCTGATTGTTGTTGAAGCTTCGGTTGTTCTTGTAACCAAATCGCTGACCCTGAAAACCAGAATCACCAATGTAGTTAACATCTTCTGTTTCATCTTTAATCTCCTCTACTTCCTCAGCAAAATGTACAGCCTTCTGCGTCTTTCCCACTAAGAGGTTGTGCATCGTGTCCAGTTTCGCCTGAACCTCAGCAATCTGCGAACCGTCGGCAACACTAGCGAGCCTCTTCCGCTCGAAATCAGCATTCTTGGTGCTATTGCTAGACGCCAAGTTCTCAATCAGCTTCACAGCATCGGTTGGAACTCTAGTGTTGAAGTTCCCGTTGCTCGCAGAATCTAGTGCCATCTGATACCGCCAATCAATCCCTCTGTAAAAGGTCCCGAGTAGCTGAACTTGACTGAAACCGTGATGAGGGCAGTCTCTCTGATATGATCTGAATCGAACCCAAGCAGCCTTGAGCGCTTCTGTTGGACCCTGAGAAAATTGAGATATCTTGTTCCTGAGTTCCTCTGATCTCGCATCGTCATAAAAGTTATTCAGGAAAGCGTTCTTGGTCTCATTCCAAGTAGCGAGAGATCCAGGAGGCAACTGCTTCAGCCAGTAAGCTGCTTCTCCACCAAGAGAGTATGGGAAGAGCTTACAAAAGAGGTATTCCTGTGGAACTCCATTGTACTTCATGCTAGTGACCAAATCTTCAAATTTCTCAACGTGATCCATATGGTGTTCATGAGAAAGGTCGGTGAAAGGGTGTTGTCCAACAAGAGCGAAGTAAGCAGGCTTCAGCTCAAAGTCATTCCTCTGGAAAGTCGGAATACGGATCGCTGCACAATTGGCATAGAACTGATCCGGTCGGTTGTACTCGCCAAGCGTCCGTTCAGCAACAGCTTGGGGTTGTTGTGGAGGAGGTAGTTGTCCACCTTCCTCATCATGCACTAAAGCCAGTGGAAGATCCATCTCAACTGTAGTTCTTTTCTTTGTTCGAATTGTGCGTTCAAGCTCTGCTAGCTCTGAGTTGGAGAGATTGATCAGTGGTGTGTTCTTCGTTCTCCTGGTGGTACGCTGATGCATACACCTGAAAATCAAAAGAAAACGAGAAGATAAGTAACCAAAATTTAAAAACAGACGTTCAGTGTCGATCGATACCAATGGAGTATCGATCGATACTGACGACGAACTTAGACAAAATCGACAACTAAAATTCTAATGGTGAATTTTTATAGTCCCCGGCAACGGCGCCAAATTTGATATGCTCAAATTAATACCCTAAAAGTACTAAAGCAGTTGCTGCAGTATATCAGGGGTCGAACACAAGAACTCAAGAAAACTCACGCAATAGATGAAAGATGCAGATTGTGCTAAGCAAACAAATGATTGATGAGAAAACAAATGATCGAATTAAACTTAGGTTGATTTATATGAGGGGAAACTAGGCTCAGGGAAATTTTCAGGAAATCAATGATAGATAACAATTAATCAATTAAGGTTCAATTCAATTAAGCGCCGTTCTTGAACTCAAACACGATAGTATAGTTAACCAACTCTCGTTGTAAAAACTAACTAAGTCTAAAATCTAGAATTCCAAATCTCTTTGCAAATCCTACACAGTAAACCAGCAATCAATTCAAGTTTGATATGTTCACAATTCGATTAAACCAAATCTCTTTGCAGATAATCCAATTGCTCACCCTAGGTTTTATCAGATTACTCAATTGCACTGTCGTGCCTAATCGATTAATCTAGGTTCTATGTTCTAAGTGATCAGGTTAGAAATAGCTTTGAGAACAACCTATGTTGAAGAACTATTCAGATTTTGAACCCTAACAAATCAATCATCATAAATCAGAGAAATCCATATGAGAAAACCCTAAACCTAAAAGGAGACTACTCAGACATGATAAATGAAACAAATACCATAACTGAATAAATCATGAAATTAAATATAACAAAAGAATAAAAAAGAGGGTTCGGGATCTTCTCTATGATGAACAAAGTCTTGGATCCGTCTCCCTCTCAAAAGCTCTCAAATCTCAATGGTGGCTCAAAAAATAGTCCAAAGTAAAGTCTGAAGTCTCCCTCTGACCTAATGACTAAAAACTACTTAAATAGGTCTCAAAACACGAGCTGGGCTTCTTTGTAAATAAGGGAAAGTATTGGGCTACTTATGGGCTTCCTTGAAAATCTCTTCTGCGCGTTGATTACATCGGTATCGATCGATACCATGATGGTGTCGATCGATGCTAAAGATTCAAAACGGGTACTTTCTTCGGTTTGCTCCAAAAAGGCTCCAAATGTCTCCAAAATCTCCAATTTCGTCCCAAACGTGCTAAAACCTGAAAAGACTCTAAAATGATAGAAAAAGCACTAGAAAGACTCGATAAAGCGACTTATATCATGACTAAAAACGGGTAAAATCCATGATATATCATCGAGCTGAGTTTCTGCTCCATTTCCTGCATGGACTTGATCACGTCTGCTCTGTTTCCTGCATGGACTCGATCACGTCTACTCTGTTTCCTGCATGGACTGGAGCTGAGCATCCAGGTCGAGTAGCATGTCCCAGACAGCTTCGGGCCTTACTTCTCTAAAATCACCTGAAAGTACCTGTAACAAGCCAAATATGCAGGATGTATGCAAACGTAATGCAAAACATTCTAAGTATGCAAAACTAGGAATAAATGACAAGAACAGGGTGAATAACACGTCTAAACGTATGAATTATGCAAGCTAAAACGATGCAAAATGCAAACATATCAACTCCCCCAAACTTAGTCTTTGCTTGTCCTCAAGCAAACAAAGGAATAAGAATGGAGAAGAGGGTGAAAGTGGGGACTCAGAACCAAAACTTGCAGATTGTAACAGATGATCTCAATGTCCAAGTTGCAAATTCTAGAATGCAAAGTTTATGAGCTTTACTTAAAAACGTTAGCCATACTCTTCGCAGCACAAGTTAAATCAAATCTCAACCTAGACATGCATTCAAATCTATCATTCCCCTTAACATTCACTTAAACAGAAAGCATGAATCAAGCTATGCATATCCAATGAACTCATTTGGCTAAGGGTAAGGTCAAGGGACAAAAATGGTCCCTTTAGTATGGTTTTGACGTTTCAGAACAAGGGTCTCTCAATGAAAAGGAATGAGCTTTAGTAGAATGCTAAAGGTAAAAACCAACCTATGCATACAAGAATAGACTCTCATGTACCCAGTCTTACACAAGCGTTCTTAACCTTTAGTCTAAAACCCAGAAAGTCATACTGATTCTACCCTTCACCCCTTAGGCTTCTTTTTTGATATCTTGGATCAGTTTCATCTTTTCTTTTTGTTTTTGGTTCTAGGAGGGATTATACACATATACATCTAGCGGATGGGGGTTTTTCTTAACTAGCTTAGGCGTTTTTATGTTTTTCGGACTTTTGAGCATTCTGCCTTTTCTTTTCCTTTATTTTTTTCTATTTTTTTTTTTTCATGCACATCCCCTAATCTTTTACTAGATATTTAAACATTCAGATCATTCCCCTCCTAAGAACTCTTACCCTTTTCTTTTAACCTTTTCCAAGTTTTTCTCATTCTTTTCTATCCACAGAACCAACCCCAATATCCAATGATCAAGATCCCACCTAGTCCTATCTGATTCGAAAATTGCAAACCAGAACTACATGAGATTCTATCCTTGTCGGCTCAAACCTAACACTTTCTACCAAGCTCATTCGGAAATAAGCCTCACACACTCACTAAAGTAATAGCATGGCTTGAAAGAAGGCTAGGCTAAGGGCATGGTAAAACTGATCTAACAATGGGAATCAGCTACTTGGATTGGCAAAGAGTGGTATAACAGATTCAAGAGAATCCAAGTATGTATATGGTGTCCATGAGTTCAGATTCTATGCCTAAACATGATAATTATAAGTCAAATTCAGGTTCAAATAGATTGGGAATGACAGAAAATTACAGCATGCTTCAGCTAAGACTCGATCTAGTTGTGCATTCAGAACATGGTTCAGTCTTACTTCAGGCTCAATATCAAGGCATTAAACAACTAGAAACGAGGGCATTGAAGTCATACAGTTGAATCATCAAGTTTACAAGGTTTTAAATCATCATCATCCCCTATGCATATGCAACAGCCCTATATGAAACAATCTAGACTCAATCCTAAAATGTGAATGCAATAACTACATGAACACTCTGTTTTTTTTTTTGTAATCATTTTCGAAAAATTTTCAAGATTTTTTTGGTTTTTCTATGCCATAGATGCATGCAGACTCAAGGATG
This sequence comes from Boechera divaricarpa, assembly GCA_026770425.1. NCBI lineage: Eukaryota > Viridiplantae > Streptophyta > Magnoliopsida > Brassicales > Brassicaceae > Boechera > Boechera divaricarpa. The sequence goes on along the minus strand of CM049182.1, from coordinate 14,749,229 downwards.
CACAAAATCAAAATAAGAACAGAGAAAACACATCAATACAGACTTTAACCTTTCCCCCAAACTTAAATTACACAGTCCCTTGTGTAATAAAAATTTGGAAAGAAAGATTAAGAGGTAACAGAAAACATAAAACGATGCGACTAATATATACAAGAAAGGGTCGGTACGGGTACCTTGGTGATTACGGAGAGTACATCGACTCGACCTGGTAGTGGTCGAGCTGGGTGCGCGAGACAGACGAGCCGAAGTGTCTGTCTTGACGTCCTTGCTCGAGCTGAGTGCCCGAGCCAGATGCTCCTCCTGCTTGGCGTCTCTTTTTTGCGTGTTGAAATTGTCTTGGCTGCCTTGGCTCGAAAGAAGAGGCTCGTGGTGGTTCCTTCTCAGGTGCATGAGGTCTTGGTTCTTCTCGAAACGAACCGCTCCCCATCAGAATTCTCCCTGGTACGATGGTTTTCTTGGGTGTAGGGGCCTTGAACAAGTCCTTGAGCTGGTCTTTGACGTCCTTCACTTGGTCCTTCAGGTCCTTCACGGTACCCTTAACTGCAGCGACGGACTTCCCCTGAAACTTGTTCCACCTCTGAAGGAGATTAATCCGCTTGTGTGCTTCCTTCAGAGCTGGACTATGTGTGGGCTTGAGCTTGTACTCCTCAAACGAGTACCTTTCTGTTGGATCACCCTCCTCCAGAACAGCATCATGATCGTCTGACCCCATTCCTTGTTCCATGATCTCTTCGTCTGGATTGTAGAGTCTATCGAGAGGAGGATTAAAATCAATGTTCCAGCCCAGTCGTACCTTGGTCAGATCCGTGCAAGGCAGGCGCAGCTTGGCTTCCCCATCGGTCGGATGCATGAACTGATAGATGTACTCATCTGGAGGTGTTTTATGGTCCAGGAACCTGCACCTTCTCAAGAAGTCGATATCTATCCATTTTGGTGGATAGGGTACTGATCGTAGCTCTACATCACAAGCAACAAGAATCGGAGTGATGATACCCCCAATGCAGAGATCACCTGCGCCATCCATCTTCATCTTGTCCATCTTTATCGCCTAGTCCTTGTAGTTGAGGAATTGCTCCATCAGAACAAGGGCGAGGTTTGCATCTGCTCTATCACCCCGCATCTTCCGACCATCTCTTGTGCACCCCAGAAGTGGTAGTAGGCACAAGTCCAACATCTTTAATTCACCTTCATTCACCGTCCCAGTCACCTTCCTTGCAAACATAGTGCTTGCTATTGTCTCGTGTAGGTACCTCAGGACAGGGCTTCGGATGCTTGAGCTCTTGCTTCTGGAGGAGGAGAAAGGTTTGGTGCTGTCTCCGATGGTCGACCATAATTGTTGGAGCTCCTCATGATCAAAATCTTGAATCAGTTCGTCACCCCCAGAAAAACCATATAGGGTACAGATTTACGCGATGGTGAGGGCGTAGGATCGTCCTCTGCACGTGAAGGTAATGAAACCAGGGCCGTCATCGGGATCAACGTCGGGCTCCTCATCATAGAAATGAACCCTGAGAGATGAGAGGAAGTGGCATGTCTCTTCTTTGTAGGCTTCCAGCGGTTTGTTCATGAATGAACTTATACCTCCTGCCTCAAAGAGATACTCCATATCCCTAGCAATCCCGAATGCTTGCATCGTTTCTCTATGCGGGTACCTTGTCCCTTCAAAACTACGATCAAGGAGGACCTCTAGCTACTTGGTTGCAGAGGCTTTGGTGTTCTTCCTTCGGGGTTGCCTTGTCACCTTAGGCTCATCTTCTTCTGTTGCTTCACCACCTTGATGCATGCTAGCCTCCATTTGTTATTTTCCTTCACGTTTGACACGGGGAAACTTCTTGTTCGACACCGAAGTGGCTTGTCTTGACCCGCCGGCTCGAGTATGGGTGCTCAAGCGAGACTTCCGGCCATTCTGACTTGATCCTTGGTCTCGGGCATATGTGGTCGAGTCCGGCGTCGCTTCATACTCCATGGTTTCTGCAACTTGTTCTTGTTCTTCGGCTTGTTCTTGTTCGTCGGCTAGAGGAAGGCTCTCTCTCCACATCTGGAAGTTTCAGGCGAGTGCTTCCGCTGACCTACGACAGGCTTGGCGAGGATCCATACCTGAGAATCGATCAAGGAAAGAGGAAGAGCTCAAGAACGTGAGATTAGCCTCAAGAACAGCGAGAACAATTAGAGAGAATTCTGGAAAATAGAAGAGAGAGAAGTGAGAGTGTTTGTGGTGTGAGGAGAGAGTGGAATCGAGTTCATCATTTATAGCCGAGTGGGAGGGGACAAGAAGGACAAGGGGAGCGTGTTGAAAACGTGTGACTCGAGCTGACACCCTCTGGATTCTAGCGTGTGGGCTCGAGTGTGAAAGCGTGTGGAAGGCGTGTTGAAGGCGTGTTGAAGGCGTGTTTTCGTCCTGACGCCTCTGCACTTGAGCATGTGGGCTCTGACTCGGCCAAGTGGGCTTGTCTTGGGTCCATATGTCAGAATTTTGAAAGTTGAAAATTCCCTCCTAAGGCTCAGAGTTTGGTGCTTCGAGTTAGGCCATCCCCATGTGTTTTTGGTTCCTTATCATACTTTCCTGAAATCACACAATCAAGACAAAATCAAAATAGCTTAGCACACTTATTTGACGTTTTAAAAAAAACTAAAACAAGGAAATATGTACAGAGATAGTCATGGGACTTCCTCCCAAGTGAGCTTGTTTAAAGTCACTAAGCTTGACTTCCTATTTTGTTCAGGCAGTGGAAGGCTCATCCAGAGGAATCGAAGTTCCTTCTGGAATGATGGTATCAACTAGATAGGGCTTGAGCCTCTGTCCGTTCACTGTAAATTCGTTTCCTCCCTTTCCAAATAAGGTGATTGCTCCGTAGGGTGAAACTTTCTTGACAGAAAACGGTCCGGACCATCTAGACTTGAGCTTTCCCGGAAATAGCTTGAGTCGAGAATTGAAAAGGAGGACTTGATCACCAGCCTTGAACTCCTTGTGCAAGATCTGCTTGTCATGGAAGGCTCTGGTCCTCTCTTTGTAGATCTTAGAACTCTCATAAGCATCCAGCCTGATCTCTTATAGCTCATGCAGGTCTAATACTCGCTTTTCCTGGGCAGACTTGATATCCAAGTTCAGAAGCTTTGTTGTCCATAACGCCTTATACTCGACCTCAACAGGTAGGTGACAAGCCTTGCCGTAAAGGAGCTGCAATGGCGTTCATCCTATAGGAGTCTTGAATGCGGTCCTGTACGCCCAGAGGGTCTCATCCAGCTTAGCAGACCAGTGTCTTCTTGAAACGCCCACTACTCTAGCCAGGATGGCTTTGATCTGCTTGTTGGACACCTCTACTTGACCACTAGTCTGGGGGAGATATGGTGTAGCCACCTTGTGCTTGACCCCATGCTTCTTCAGTAGATTCTCAAAGAGCTTGTTGATGAAGTGAGATCCCCCATCACTGATAACAACTCTTGGCACACCAAATCTGGGAAAAATGGTCTTGAACATCTTCAGAACTACCTTTGCATCATTGCTAGGGCAAGCTATGGCTTCAACCCACTTTGAGACATAATCAACAGCTACTAAGATGTAGCTGTTCCCAGAAGAGGGTGGGTTGAAAGGACATATGAAATCAATCCTCCAAACATCAAACACCTCCACTTCCAAAATCGGATTCTGTGGCATCTCATTCCTTCTGCTGATGTTGCCCATTTTCTGGCAAGGATCACACTTAGTGATGAAGGTTTGAGCATCTCTGAACATTGTAGGCCACCATAGACCCGCTTGCAGAACCTTCTGAACAGTTTTGAATGTAGCAAAGTGCCCTCCATAGGCAGAACCATGACAGTGCTCTAGCACACCCTGAACCTCGTCTTGTGCTATACACCTTCTGAACAGACCATCGGTACCTCTTTTGTACAGGAAAGGTTCGTCCCAGTAGTAGTGTTTGACATCTCTCAGAAACTTCTTTTTTCTGTAGGCGTCAAGATCATCAGGTAACTCACCACATGCAAGGAAATTAGCAAGATCAGAATACCAAGGTATGTCCTTCACTCCGATCACAGAAACAGCATCTAGGAGTCTCTCGTCAGGCATGGTGTCATCAACAGGTGCTGGATCGTCTATCCTCATCTTTGACAAGTGATCAGCCACACCATTCTCTATACCCTTCTTATCAACAATTTCCATGTCGAACTCTTGAAGAAGGAGTATCCATCTGAGCAGTCTTGGCTTAGTATCCTTCTTAGCATAGATATGCCTTAGTGCTGCATGATCAGTGTAGACTATCACCTTAGACCCAACCAGATAGCTTCTGAATTTCTCAAGAGCAAAGACTACAGCCAACAACTCCTTCTCTGTTGTAGCATATCTCCCTTGAGCATCATCAAGCGTCCTGCTCGCATAGTAGATCACATGCAGCTTCTTTTCAATCCTTTGGCCCAGTACAGCTCCTACAGCATAGTCCGATGCGTCACACATGATCTCAAATGGATGGTCCCAGTTTGGTGCTTGGACTATCGGAGCAGTGACCAAGGCTTCCTTAATGAGCTGGAAAGCTTTTAAACATTCTGTATCAAATATGAATTCTTGCTCCTTGCACAACAGCCTTGTCAATGGTCTGGCTATCCTTGAGAAATCCTTGATGAACCTTCTGTAAAACCCAGCATGTCCCAAGAAGCTTCTGATATCCCTGACATTCTTGGGTGGCTGCAGCTGCATCATCACGTCCACCTTGGCTTTATCCATTTCTATACTTTTCTCTGAAATTTTGTGCCCCAAGACAATCCCTTCTCTAACCATGAAGTGGCATTTCTCCCAATTGAGCACCAGATTTGTCTCTTCACACCGAGTAAGTACCCTGCAAAGTTTCAAAAGGCAGAAGGAGAAAGAAGAGCCATACACGGAAAAATCATCCATGAATACCTCAACAGTCTCCTCTATTAAATCCGAGAATATAGAAGTCATGCATCTCTGAAAAGTAGCAGGCGCATTGCATAGACCAAAAGGCATCCTTCTATATGCAAAAGTTCCATAAGGGCAAGTAAATGTGGTATTTTCTTGATCATTAGGATGAATTGGAATCTGAAAGAACCCACTATACCCAGCTAGAAAACAGTAATAAGGATGGTTAGCTAACCTTTCTAGCATCTGGTCAATGAATGGTAAGGGGAAATGATCTTTCCTAGAGGCACCATTCAATTTCCTATAGTCAATACACATCCTATGTCCTGTTACAGTCCTAGTAGGTATCAATTCATCCTTATCATTTTTAATCACAGTCATTGATATGTTTGCATTTTACATCGTTTTAGCTTGCATAAATCATACGTTTTGACGTGTTATTCACCCCGTTCTTGTTATTTATTCCGAGTTTTGCATACTTAGAGTGTTTTGCATTAGGTCCGCATACATCCTGCATATTTGGCTTGTTATAGGTACTTTCGGGTGATTTTGGAGAAGTTAGACCAGAAGCTGTCTGGGGCATGCTGATCGAGTCCATACAGAGCAGTTGTGATCGAGTCCGTGCTGAGCAGAAGCTGTCTGGGACATTCTGATCAAGTCCGTGCTGAGCAGAAGCTGTCTGGGACATTCTGATCGAGTCCGTGCAGGATACCCATGCAGACGTGATCGAGTCTGAGCAAGAGATGGAGCAGAAGCTCAGCTCGAGCACCCATGCTCGAGCTGTATGATCAAGCAGAGACAAAAGGTGGCGTCTTGAAGTTTCAGAACCCAGTTCGAGCCCCTGCAATCGAGTGGACTACTCAAGCTCATCTCAGAAAAATGCAGTCTTGATTTCGTCTGTTTGAGCACACCACTCGACCAAGACATAGCCGAGCTGGACCTTATCCTGCGCGTTTTACTATTTTGCGCATGACGTTTTAGGGTTTTTAAGACTTAGTATAAATACCTAAAGAGGATTAATACTAAGGGGACAACGTTTTTATCTCTAATATTTCGAGTTTTTCCTTGTGTTCTTCTCTGTTCTTAGTTTCCAGAACTTGTAATTTGATTTCTACTTGTTATTTTGAGTTTGTTCCTTCTGTTCTATCATTATCTCTATCTATTTCTATCATCTATGCAAGTTTTTATGATTTTTGGGTTTGTGTACTTGATGTTCTTCATGAGTTTTGAGTAGTCATTAGGGTTCTTGAGGATGGGATAGATTAGGTGTAGAATCTTGGTCTTTCAGGTGGTTTAAGTGTAGATCGTTTGATTTCCCTTCTAAATCAGTGTTCTTAATGCTAGTTTCTTTCTGATCAATTGGAATTAGAACTTAGGTGTTTTTCCGCCCAGAAGGTGTTTGATAAAATGCTTGAATGAACTGATGTTAGAGATTTGCATACCTAGCCTAAGGGATTAGTTGTCTAGGGTGTTTATCGACAATATTGAACTGAATCGTATTGCCTGCTAGGATAGATTTTGCCAAGGGATTGGGTCTGGAACTGGTCTAGTTTGAGGTTATTTACCACGGGAGTGGACTTAACTGGTTTTGATGTTTGATGTCTAGGGAATAGCTTGATTGAGTTTTGTTAAACCACTTGAACAGGCTAAGAGGACACACTGAGTCGATTACCCCCATCCTTAGGAACTTCTCTTGCATTGTTGAATTTGCTGCTAGTCCTATACGCTGCTCTTTACCCCCATATGCTATTTCTGTTATTGCTTGGTTTCTGCTAGTTCTTGTTAGTCCTATCGCATCCTTTTTGGTTAATATCTTCACCCTTATGGATTGACACCTTACTACTACAACGAAAACTCGGTCTAGTAAGGAATTGACCTATACCAATTTGGCGCCGTTGCCGTTTGGGTGTTGTTTGTTACAATTAGGATTTCAAAATATTCTAGATCAAGTTCTTTTCCTTTTCTTTGGTTACTAACTTGACTGTCTTTGCATTTTAAGGTACACATCCCCCATCGATAATATTGACAGGCTACCACAACAGTTGCGAGCGCAGCGAGAAAACATCCAAGACGAACATCAGAATCCACTCGGTATGGAAGACCAACCACAGGTTCAAGACCCTCCTGTGAGGAGGCCCCGTTTGATAGGAGCCGGAGATGCCCCTAACACTCATACTAACAGACAAGGCATTGTCCCTCCTACGGTCCAGAACAACAATTTCGAGATCAAGAGCAGCTTGATCGCCATGGTGCAGAACAACAAGTTTCATGGACTACCTATGGAGGACCCTCTTGATCATCTGGATGAGTTCGATAGGCTCTGCAGCCTTACCAAGATCAATGGGGTCAGTGAAGATGGTTTCAAGCTAAGGCTCTTTCCCTTCTCTCTTGGTGACAGAGCCCATCACTGGGAAAAGACTCTACCCCATGGATCCATCACTTCCTGGGATGACTGCAAGAAAGCCTTCCTTGCTAAGTTCTTCTCCAATGCCAGGACAGCGCGCTTAAGGAATGAAATCTCTGGATTTACACAAAAGGATGGTGAAAGTTTCTGCGAATGCTGGGAGCACTTCAAGGGCTACACTACTCAATGCCCTCACCACGGTTTTAGCAATGAATCCCTCCTTAACACTCTCTACAGAGGAGTTCTCCCGAAGGTCCGCATGCTTCTAGATACGGCCAGCAGTGGTAACTTCCTCAACCAAGACGTTGATGCTGGTTGGGCACTTGTGGAGAACCTAGCACAATCTGATGGTAACTACACTGCTGAGTATGATAGGAGTGTTCGGCCAAGTGTTGCTACAGATGATCAGACTAGGGCCATCAAGGCCTTGACTGCTAAGTTGGATCAACTGCTACAGCAGAAGAAACAAGTCCACTTTGCTTCTGAGGATACAGTTTTTCAGGTTCAAGATGGGGAGGATGATGGTCTAGAGGAGGTCAGCTATGTGCAGAATCAGGGTCAGTACAACAAAAGTTTCATCAACTACACGAACAACCCGAATCTGTCCTATAGGAGTCCCAACGTTGCTAACCCTCAGGACCAAGTCTACCCACCTCAGCAATAACCTCAGTCCAAGCCTTTTATTCCCTACAATCAGCCGCCAAACTTCACCCCTAGACCGTGTTATCCGAGTCATCCGCAACAACAGGGAGCCCTGTGTCCACCACCAGGTTTTCAGACTCACCACGCTCAGTCTTCTACCGCTCCAGATCAACATACAAATGCCTTGCTGCAGCAGCTCCTACAGGGTCAAGCAGCCGGTGCACTAGAAGCGGCTAAGAAATTTGGTGAACTCAAAACCCAGCTGGACTACAACTACAATGCTCTCAACAGCAAGATTGAGACATTGAACTCCAAGATTAAGTATTTGGAGGGCAACACTGCATCTACTTCCTCCACAGCACCTATTGGACAACTTCCAGGAAAAGTAATTCAGAACCCCAAGGAGTATTGCAATGCCATCTTTTCAATGGAATCAAGTCCTATTGCTGATCATGAAGCGGATGTTAGAGACATTGAAGCTTTTCTTTATGGTTCATATGCTAACACCACTATAATCGCTTTGAGGAGTGGCAGAAAGTTACCTGCAAGGGCAGGATCAGTTCCAGTCACTGCGGACAGTGAGGATCAAGATGGGGAGGATTTGGTTTCCAAAAACGACCACGACAAGAGTTTTACGCCTACTGGAGCACCCCAACTCGACCCACCTACTCGAGCTGAGACCCCCAAGATGTCCAACTCGAGCCCACAGCTCGACCAGAAGGGTCAAGACAGCCTACCTCCTGCACCTAAAACTGTGATTTCAGAGAAAAAGAAATAACCCTCTGTTCCCCCTCCTTACAAACCTAAACTTCCATTCCCAAAAAGATTCAAGATGGATAAGGACGTAACCATGGTTGAAAACAAGGGTAGTGTCGATTGCATTGATTCACCAAGCACGACAAAGATTGAGCCTAAGTCTTTCTCCAAGCTTGGCAATCCTGGTATGTTCTCCATAACCTGATTTCTCGGAGATTTGGCAATTGAGGATGCTCTATGCGACTCCGGTTCAAGTGTGAATGTCATGTCCCGTGAGATGTTAGAAAATCTAGGGATAAGACACCTCACTTATCACCCATCGCCCATCACTTTTGGAGACGCTCATTCACGAAAGCCACTTGGTCTTCTGGAAGATTACCCAGTTAAAGTTAGGGACTGTATAGTCCCAACAGACTTTGTTGTTATGGAAATGAAGAAGGCCAACAAGCTCCCACTCCTTCTTGGAACCCCCTTCCTCAACACTACTGGTGCAAACATGGACTTCAAGAACCAAAGGGTGGTTCTTATGAATATGGATGACAAAGCCTATTACCCACTAAAAGCTTCTCCTAATGAGCTATGTGGCACAATGACTATCAAATATGATGGCTACCGTGATGAGAAAGTGCAGTACATTGGCACAGTTGAGAAGGTTGATGAAGCTCCACCCCTAAAGGTCTATGATGAGAAAGAGAAGTCTCTGGAACGAAAGGATAGAGCTGAGAGTACAATGAATGAACAAGGGGTCAAGCCATTCATACTTGGTCAGATCATTGCAGAGGAGATCTCAGGTCCCCTCCATGAACCACCATAGACCTAAGAAAAAGGAAGTCAAGCTTAGAGACTATAAACAAGCTCACTTGGGAGGAAGTCCCATGTCTATCTCTGTACATATTTCTTTGTTTTAGTTTTTAAAAAAAACGTCAAATAAGTGTGCTAAGCTGTTTGATTTTGTCTTGATTGTGTGATTTCAGGAAAGTATGAGAGGTGAATCATGAAAAGGAGGCAAAAACGCACAGGAATGGCTTGACTCGAGCACCCAACTCGAGCCCTGAGATCGAGGCAGACACCTGCACTCATCTGACTCGAGCCACCAGCTCGAGCCCCCATGCTCAAGACGAGAAATCGATCTCCTCCTTCTTCTCCAAGCCTTGAGGTACCTGTTCCATCCATTCTTGTATATATTAGCTGCATTATTTTCATGTTTTCTGTTGATTCTTAATCTTTCTTCCCAAATTTTTATTACACAAGGGACTGTGTGATTTAAGTTTGGGGGGAAAGGTTAAGATTTGTTTGATGTGTTTTCTCTGTTCTTATTTTGATTTTGTGCATCCTTGAGTCTTCATCTATGGCATAGAAAAACCAAAAAAAAATTAAAATTTTTTTTTGAAAAATCTTTAAAAACAGAGTGTTCATGTAGTATTGCATCTTCATATTAGGATTGAGTCTAGATTGTTTCATATAGGGCTGTTGCATATGCATAGGGGATGATGATGATTTAAACTTTGTAAACTTGCTGATTCAACTGTATGATTTCAATGCCCTAGTTTCCAATTGTTTAATGCCTTGTTATTGAGCTTGAAGTAAGACTGAACCATGCTTTGAATGCACAACTAGATTAAGTCTTTACTGAAGCATGCTGTGATTTTCTGTCATTCCCCATCTATTTGAACTTGAATTTGACTTATAATTATCATGTCTATGCATTGAATTTGAACTCATGGATACCATATACATACTTGGATTTTCTTTCACCTGTTTACCACTCTTGCTAATCCAAGTAGCTGTTCTCATTATTAGAGCAGTTTTACCTTGCCCTTAGCCTAGCCTTCTTTCAAGCCATGATGTTATTTTCTTGAGTGTGTGAGACCTATTTCTGAATGAGCTTGGTAGAAAGTGTTAGGTTTGAGCCGACAAGGATAGATTCTCATGTAGTTCTGATTTGCAATTTTTGAATCAGATAAGAATTAGGTGGGATCTTGATCATTGGGTATTGGGGTTAGTTCTGTGGATAGAAAAGAATGAGAAAAACTTGGAAAAAAAAAAAAAAAAGAAGGGGTAAGAGTTCTTAGGAGGGAAATGATCTGAATGTTTGAGTATCTAGTAAAGGATTGGGGGATGTGCATAGCAAAAGAAAAAGAAAAGGCAGAAAGCTCAAAAGTCTGAAAAAAACACAAAAACGCCTAAGCTAAGTTAAGAAAAGAACCCCAATCCGCTAGATGTATATGTGTATAACCCCTCCTAGAACCAAAAAAAAAAACAAAAAGAAAAGATGAAACTGAAGGGTAGAATTAGGATGACTGTCTGGGTTTTAGACTAAGGGATAAGACCGCTTGTGTAGGACTAGGTAGATGGGAGTCTATTCTTGTATGCATAGGTTGGTTCTTACCTTTAGCATTCTACTAAAGCTCATTCCGTTTCATTGAGAGACCCTTGTTCTGAAACGTCAATACCGTACTGAAGGGACCATTTTTGTCTCTTGACCTTACCCTTAGCCAAATGAGTTCATTGAATATGTTTAGCTTGATTCATGGTTTGTGTTCTAATGAATGTTAAGGGGAATGATAGAATTGAATGCATGACTAGGTTGAGGTTTGATTGAACTTGTGCTGCGAAGAGTATGGCTAACGCTTTTAAGTAGAGCTCATAAACTTTGCATTCTAGAGTTAGTAACTTGGACATTGAGATCATCCGTTATTATCTGCAAGTTTTGGTTCTGAGTCCCCACTTTCAACCCTCTTCTCCTTTCTCATTCCTTTGTTTGCTTGAGGGCAAGCAAAGACTATGTTTGGGGGAGTTGATATGTTTGCATTTTACATCGTTTTAGCTTGCATAAATCATACGTTTTGACGTGTTATTCACCCCGTTCTTGTTATTTATTCCGAGTTTTGCATACTTAGAGTGTTTTGCATTAGGTCCGCATACATCCTGCATATTTGGCTTGTTATAGGTACTTTCGGGTGATTTTGGAGAAGTTAGACCAGAAGCTGTCCGGGGCATGCTGATCGAGTCCATATAGAGCAGTTGTGATCGAGTCCGTGCTGAGCAGAAGCTGTCTGGGACATTCTGATCGAGTCCGTGCTGAGCAGAAGCTGTCTGGGACATTCTGATCGAGTCCGTGCTGAGCAGAAGCTGTCTGGGACATTCTGATCGAGTCCGTGCAGGATACCCATGCAGACGTGATCGAGTCTGAGCAAGAGATGGAGCAGAAGCTCAGCTCGAGCACCCATGCTCGAGCTGTATGATCAAGCAGAGACAAAAGGTGGCGTCTTGAAGTTTCAGAACCCAGCTCGAGCCCCTGCAATCGAGTGGACTACTCAAGCTCATCTCAGAAAAATGCAGTCTTGATTTCGTCTGTTTGAGCACACCACTCGACCAAGACATAGCCGAGCTGGACCTTATCCTACGCGTTTTACTATTTTGCGCATGACGTTTTAGGATTTTTAAGACTTAGTATAAATACCTAAAGAGGATTAATACTAAGGGGACAACGTTTTTATCTCTAATATTTCGAGTTTTTCCTTGTGTTCTTCTCTGTTCTTAGTTTCCAGAACTTGTAATTTGATTTCTACTTGTTATTTTGAGTTTGTTCCTTCTGTTCTATCATTATCTCTATCTATTTCTATCATCTATGCAAGTTTTTATGATTTCTGGGTTTGTGTTCTTGATGTTCTTCATGAGTTTTGAGTAGTCATTAGGTTTCTTGAGGATGGGATAGATTAGGTGTAGAATCTTGGTCTTTCAGGTGGTTTAAGTGTAGATCGTTTGATTTCCCTTCTAAATCAGTATTCTTAATGCTAGTTTCTTTCTGATCAATTGGAATTAGAACTTAGATGTTTTTCCGCCCAGAAGGTGTTTAATAAAATGCTTGAATGAACTGATGTTAGAGATTTGCATACCTAGCCTAAGGGATTAGTTGTCTAGGGTGTTTATCGACAATATTGAACTGAATCGTATTGCCTGCTAGGATAGATTTCGCCAAGGGATTGGGTCTGGAACTGGTCTAGTTTGAGGTTATTTACCACGGGAGTGGACTTAACTGGTTTTGATGTTTGATGTCTAGGGAATAGCTTGATTGAGTTTTGTTAAACCACTTGAACAGGCTAAGAGGATACACTGAGTCGATTACCCCCATCCTTAGGAACTTCTCTTGCATTGTTGAATTTGCTGCTAGTCCTATACGCTGCTCTTTACCCCCATATGCTATTTCTGTTATTGCTTGGTTTCTGCTAGTTCTTGTTAGTCCTATCGCATCCTTTTTGGTTAATTTCTGTTAATACCAGCTGTAGCAAGGAAAGGTCTTCCCAGAATCAGAGGATCTCTTGGTTTCTCATCCATCTCAAGAACTATGAAGTCTGTAGGTATCTCCACTGTACCGACCATCAGAGGAAGATTTGGTAGCATACCATGAGGGGTCCTAGTAGATCTATCTGCAAGCACTAGAGAGATGTTGCAGGGCTTATAATTACTGAACCCTAGCTTCCTTGCAACCGAGAGTGGCATGAGGCTGATAGATGCTCCAAGATCGCAAAGAGACTTCTTGAAAACCAATGGACCTAGAGAGCATGGTAGAGTGAAAGAACCTGGGTCGCCTAACTTCTCTTTGACGACTTTCTTCTGAATGATGGCGCTGCACTCCTCTGATAGGACAACCATACCCTGAACCGTCTTGTCTTTCTCAGCTACTGCATCCTTCAAGAACTTCTGATAAGCAGGTACCATGGAGAAGGCATCAATGAGAGGCAACCTGATCTCGGGTTCCTTGATATGCTTATCAAAGATTTGCTTATGTTTCTCTATTAAGTCCTTCTTAAACCTCTTTGGGAAAGGCAATTTGGGCTTGTAGGGAGGAGGGACATAAGGTGCCTTCTTTTCCTCTGAAATCACAGTTTTAGGTGCAGGAGGTAGACTGACTTGACCATTCTGGTCGAGCTGTGGTGCCCCAGCAGGCATGGAACTCTTGTCTTGGTCGTTTTTGGATACGAAATCCTCCCCATCTGGATCCTCACTGTCCACAGTGATTGTAGGAGGTCCTTCCCGCTCAGGTAATTCTTTTCCATTCCTCAAAGTGATTGCATTGATGTGAGCATAGTCTTTGGGGTTTTGGACAGCTTTACCAGGGAGTTGGGAAGGGTGAGAGGATGAAGCTGTCTTGCCCTCGATGGAACGAATCTTGGACTGCAGAGACTCAATCTTGCTGTTAAGATCATTGTAGGTGTAGTCCATCTAGGTATTAATTTCACCAAACTTCTTGGCTGTTTCAAGTGCTCCTGCTGCTTGACCCTGTAGGATTTGCTACAGCAAAGTGTTTGTATGTTGATCTGGAGCGGTAGAAGACTGAGCGTGGTGAGACGAAAAACCTGGTGGTGGAAACGAGGCTCCCTGTTGTTGGTGATGACTCTGAAAATGCGGTTGAGAGGCAAAGTTCTGTTGTTGATTGTAGAGAACAAAAGGCTTGGATGGCGGTATTTGCTGAGGTGGGTAGACTTGATCCTGAGGGTTGGCAACGTTTGTACTCCTGTAAGACAGATTCGGGTTGTTCTTGTAGTTGATAAAACCTTTGTTGTACTGACCCTGATTCTGCACATAGCTGACTTCCTCTAGATCATCATCCTCCCCATCTTGAACTTGGAACACTGTATCCTCAGAAGCAAAGTGAACTTGTTTCTTCTGCTGTAGTAGTTGATCCAACTTAGCAGGCAAGGCCTTGATGGCCCTAGTCTGATCATCTGTTCCAATACTTGGCCGGACACTCCTATCATACTCAGCAGTGTAGTTACCATCAGTTTGGGCTAGGTTCTCCACTAATGCCCAGCCAGCATCAACGTCTTGGTTGAGGAAGTTACCACTACTGGCGGTATCGAGAAGCATTCGGACCTTCGGGAGAACGCCTCTGAAGAGAGTGCTAAGGAGGGACTCCTTACTGAAACCGTGGTGAGAGCATTGAGTAGTGTAGCCCTTGAAGCGATCCCAGCATTCACTGAAACTTTCACCGTTTTTCTGAATGAATCCAGAAATTTCATTCTTCAAGCGTGCTGTCCTGGCGTTGGAGAAGAATTTGGCCAGGAAGGCTTTCTTACAGTCGTCCCATGAAGTGATGGATCCATGGGGTTGAGTCTTTTCCCAGTGATGGGCTCTGTCACCAAGAGAGAAGAGAAAGAGCCGTAGTTTGAAACCGTCTTCGCTAACTCCATTGATCTTTGTAAGGCTACAGAGCCTATCAAACTCATCCAGATGATCGAGTGGGTCCTCCATGGGTAGTCCATGAAACTTGTTGTTCTGCACCATGGCGATCAGGCTGCTCTTGATCTCAAAATTGTTGTTTTGGACCGTGGGAGGGACAATTCCTTGTCTGTTGGTATGTGTATTTGGGGCGTCCCCTGCTGCTATCAAACGGGGTCTCCTCACAGGAGGGTCTTGAACCTGTGGTTGGTCTTCCATACCGAGTGGATTCTGATTGTCGTCTTGGATGTTTTCTCGCTGCGCTCACAACTGTTGTGGTAGTCGATCAATATTATCGATGGGGCGGAGGAGGTTCTGACTTCCTCTTGATCTGGTTTGCATGCAGGTGGATGTGTACCTGAAAATGCAAAGACAGTCAAGTTAGTAAACGAAGAACTGTAAAAGAACTTGATCTAGAATATTTTGAAATCCTAATTGTAACAAACAACACCCAAATGGCAACGGCGCCAAATTGACATACGTCAATTTCTTACTAGACCAAGGTTTCGTTGTAGTATAGTAAGGTGTCAATCCATAAGGGTGAAGATATTAACCAAAAAGGATGCGATCAAGCAGTTCAAGTCAAGCCAAGCAAAAAGTGTAAGGGACTCTAGCAACCTAGACAGAAACCGAAAATGGAAGCTAAAACAGATACTATCTAGCACTAGCAGAAACTAACAGAAGCAGAGCAATATCAGGAAAAACGTATAGGACTGACAGGAAGATCAAACAATGCAAGAGAAGTTCCTAAGGATGGGGTAATCGATTCAGTGTGTCCTCTTAGCCTACTCAAGTGGTTTAACAAAACTCATTCAAGCTATTCCCTAGACATCAAACATCACAACCAGTTAAGTCCACTCCCGTGATAAGTAACCTCAAGCTAGACCAGTTCCAGACCCAATCCCTTGGCGAAATCTACCCTAGCAGGCAGTAAAATCCAGTTCAATATTGTCAATAAACACCCTAGATAACTAATCCCTTAGGCTAGGCATGCAAATCTCTAACATCAGTTCAGTCAAGCATTTTATCAAATACCTTTTGGGTGGAAAAACACCTAAGCTCTAATCTCAATTGATCAGAAAGAACTAGCATTAAGGACACTGATTTAGAAGGAAAATCAAACAATCTACTCTTAAACCACTTAAAAGACTAAGATTTCACACCTAATCTATCCCATCCTCAAGAACCCTAATGACTAATCAGAACTCATGAAGAACATCAAGAACACAAACCCAGAAATCATAAAAACTTGCATGGATGACAGAAATAGATAGAGATAATGATAGAACAAAAGAAATCAACTCAAAATAACAAGTAGAAATCAAATTACAAGTTCTGGAAATTAAGAACAATGAAAAACACAAGGAAAAATTCGAAATATTAGAGCTAAAAACGTTCTGGTCTTAATCCCCTATTAGGTATTTTATACTAAGTCTTAAAAACCTTAAAACATCATGGGTTAAAAGGTAAAAACGTGCAGGATAAGGTGCAGCTCGACCAAGACATGGTCGAGTGGTGTGCTCAAGCAGGTGAAATCAAGACTGCATTTTTCTGTGATGAGCTCGAGCAGATGACTTGGTTTCACGGGCTCGAGCTGGACTCAAAAATTCCAAGACTCCTCTTTTATGTTGGGCTCGATCATGGGGCTCGAGCATGGGTGCTTGGACTCGGCCAAGAATCTTCAAGACGTCACCTTTTTTTCTCAGCTTGATCATGCAGCTCGAGCATGGGTGCTCGAGCTGAGTTTCTGCTATATTTCCTGCATGGACTCGATCACGTCTGCTCTGTTTCCTGTATGGACTCGATCACGTCTGCTCTGTTTCCTACATGGACTCGAGCTGAGCATCCAGGTCGAGTAGCATGTCCCAGACAGCTTCGGGCCTAACTTCTCCAAAATCACCTGAAAGTACCTGTAACAAGCCACATATGCAGGATGTATACAAACGTAATGCAAAACATTCTAAGTATGCAAAACTAGGAATAAATGACAAGAACAGGGTGAATAACACGTCTAAACGTATGAATTATGCAAGCTAAAATGATGCAAAATGCAAACATATCAAGAGACTGACTCTAGCACCCAGCTCGACCAACTAGGTCGAGCCAGCCCTCTACCTACTGCAAAACCTGCTGTTTCAGAGAAAAAAAAAGCACCCTTTGTCCCTCCTCCTTACAAACCCAAACTGCCTTTCCCAAAACGATTCAAAAAAGAGATAATGGATAAGTATAGAGCGCTTTTTGACAAGCACATGAAGGAAGCAGAGATTAGGATACCTCTCATTGATACCTTCTCAATGTTTCCTGCATATCAGAAATTCTTGAAGGATGCAGTAAACGAGAAAGCCAAGGAGGTTCAGAGTATGATAGTTTTGTCAGAAGAGTGTAGTGCTATTATACAGAAGAGGGTTATCAAGGAGAAGCTAAGTGATCCTGGTTCATTCACTCTACCATGCTCTTTGGGGCCATTGATCTTCAAAAAATCTCTCTGTGATCTTGGAGCATCTATCAGTCTCATGCCGCTCTCGGTTGCCAAAAAGTTAGGATTCAGTAACTATAAGCCTTGGAACATCTCCTTGGTGCTTGTAGACAGATCAGTTAGAACTCCTCATGGTATGCTACAAGATCTACCTCTAAAGGTTGGGACAGTTGAGATACCTACAGACTTCATAGTGCTGGAGATGGATAAAGAACCAAGAGATCCCCTTATTCTGGGAAGACCTTTCTTAGCCACAGCTGGAGCGGTTATTGATGTTCGAAAGGGAAAGATTGATCTTAATATCGGGAGTGACTTCAAGATGACATTTGACATCAAAGACACCATGAGAAAGCCAGAGATAGAAGAACAGATTTTTTATGTTGAAGAAATGGATCAACTCGCTGACGAACTTCTGGAAGAACTTAATGAGGAAGACCACCTTCGGACTGCCTTAACCAAGAGTAGGAAAGATGGGTTGCATGATATGCTTAATGATGATGAGTTGCATTTGCTATTAACTGAATTGAAGAAATTTAGAAAAGCAATTGGGTATTCTCTAGATGATATCAAAGGAATTTCACCTAGCTTATGTACTCATAGAATTCATCTTGAAAATGAATCATATGCTAGCATTGAACCCCAGAGAAGATTGAACCCAAATTTGAAGGAAGTAGTTAAAAAGGAAATTCTTAAGTTGCTAGAAGCTGGAATCATAAATCCTGTATCTGATAGTACTTGGGTTTCTCCTGTGCATTGTGTTCCAAAGAAAGGGGGTATAACTGTTGTTAGGAATGATAAGGATGAACTGATACCCACTAGAACTATCACTGGTCATAGGATGTGTATTGATTACCGGAAATTGAATGCTGCATTTAGAAAGGATCATTTCTCATTACCATTCATTGATCAGATGTTAGAAAGGCTTGCAAATCACCCTTATTACTGTTTCTTAGATGGGTATAGTGGTTTCTTTCAAGTCTCCATTCATCCTAATGATAAAAAAAAACTACTTTCACCTGTCCATATGGAACATTTGCTTATAGAAGAATGCCTTTTGGTCTTTGTAACGCACCCGCTACTTTTCAGAGATGCATGACTTCTATATTCTAGGATTTAATTAAGGAGACTGTGGAAGTATTCATGGATGACTTTTCCGTGTATGGCTCCTCTTTCTCCTCCTGCTTGTTGAACCTTTGCAGGGTACTTACTAGGTTTGAGAAGACAAATCTGGTTTTGAACTGGGAGAAATGCCAATTCATGGTCAGAGAAGGGATTATCTTGGGGCACAGAATTTCTGAGAATGGTATAGAGGTAGATAAAGCCAAGGTTGATGTGATGATGCAGTTGTAACCACCTAAGAACGTCAAGGATATCAGAAGTTTCTTGGGTCATGCTGGGTTCTATAGGCGGTTTATCAAAGACTTCTCAAAAATAGCCAGACCACTTACTAGGCTACTGTGCAAGGAACAAGAGTTCATCTTTGATTCTGAGTGGTTGAAAGCTTTCCGGCTGATTAAGGAAGCTTTGGTCTCAGCCCCAATAGTCCAAGCACCAAACTGGGATTATCCGTTCGAAATCATGTGTGATGCTTCGGATTATGCTGTGGGAGCTGTTCTGGATCAAAAGATTGACAAGAAGCTGCATGTAATCTATTATGCAAGCAGAACACTTGATGAAGCTCAAGGGAGATATGCAACGACGGAGTAGGAGTTGATGGCTGTTGTCTTTGCTTTTGAGAAGTTCAAAAGCTACCTAGTGGGTTCTTAGGTGATAGTCTACACAGACCATGCATCACTCAGGCATATCTATGCTAAGAAGGAGTCTAAGCCAAGACTGCTCAGATGGATCCTTTTGCTTCAGGAGTTTGACATGGAGATTGTCGACAAGAAGGGTATAGAGAATGGTGTAGCGGATCACTTGTCAAGGATGAGGATTGATGATGCAGCACCAATTGATGATTCCATGCGTGATGAACAATTCATGGAAGTTGTCACGATAGTAGAAGAAAAGAGGCTCTGGTATGCAGATTTTGCCAATTACCTTGTAAGCGGCGAAATTCCTGAAGGTCTTGATGCTTACAGGAAAAAGAAGTTTCTGAGGGATGTGAACCACTACTTCTGGGATGAGCCCTACTTATACAAGAGAGGTTCAAGCAGGTTTATGGTAGCCATCGATGTTCAAGGATGTTCAAGCTTTCATCACCAAGTGTGATCTTTGTCAGAGAATGGGCAACATCAGTAGAAAGAATGAGATTCCTCAGAACCCTATTCTGGAAGTTGAAGTATTTGATGTGTGGGCCATCGATTTCATGGGACCTTTTAATCCACCATCTTATGGGAACAGCTAAATCTTGGTGGCTGTTGATTATGTCTCCAAGTGGGTTGAAGCAATAGCTTGTCCTACCAATGATGCAAGGATAGTTTTGAAGATGTTCAAAAGTGTCATCTTCCCCAGATATGGAGTGCCAAGAGTAGTGATCAGCGATGGAAGATCTCACTTCATCAACAAACTCTTTCAGAACTTTCTGAAGAAGCATGGGTTAAAGTACAAGGTAGCTACACCATACCATCCTCAGACTAGTGGGCAAGTGGAAGTGTCCAACAAGAAGATCAAGGCTATTTTGGCGAGAGTAGTAGGGGTTTCAAAGAGGGATTGGTCTTCTAAGCTTGATGAGATTCTCTGCGCATATCGAACAGCTTTCAAGACACCAATTGGGAGAACACCGTTTCAGCTACTTTACGGTAAAGCTTGTCATCTACCTGTTGAGATTGAGTACAAGGCACTATGGGCAACGAAACTTCTGAACTTGGATATCAAGACTGCTCAAGAGAAGAGAGTGATGGATTTGCACGAGCTTGAAGAGATCAGACTAGAAGCTTATGAGAGCTCTAAGGTGTACAAGGAGAGAACTAAACCTTTCCACGACAGGAAGATTTTGCACAAAGAGTTCAAAGCTGGTGATCAGGTGCTTTTGTTCAACTCTAGGCTCAAGTTGTTTCCTGGGAAGCTTAAGTCTTGATGGTCAGGACCATTTAGCATCAAGGAAGTTTCACCTCATGGAGCGGTTACTCTGATCGGGAAAAATGAATCCGAGTTCACAGTGAACGGGCAAAGATTCAAACCGTACATGGCTGACAGCATCATTCCAGAAGGATCCTCAATTCCTCTGGATGAACCTCCCCTTGCTTGAGCAAAACAGGCGGTCAAGCTTAGTGACTATAAACAAGCTCACTTGGGAGGAAGTCCCATGTCTATCCTTGTATATATTGCTTCAATTTTCTTTTTAAACCATCGAATAAGTGTGGTAACTTCTTATTTTTGGCTTGTTTTTGTGATTTCAGGAAAGTATGAGCATTGAATCGCAAAGAGAAGGAAGAAACGAGCGAAATTAGCCTGACTCGATGACCCAACTCGACAACCTATGATCGAGCCAAGAGATCGAGTCAGATGGAGGGAGATTTAAAATTCAAATTTTTGAACGCCAAGGGGACAGCTCGACCAGGTGGGGTCGAGTGGTCAGATCGAGCTCGCCAGCTCGACCATGTGCGGTCGCGTCACCACGTCGAGTCTAGCCTTGGGCGCTAAAAAATTTGAATTTTGAAATTCAAATGAAGCTCCATACGCTCCTCTTCTTGTCATCTAGCCTTTCCCCTTATCTATATAAGAAGAACTCGCCCTTACATGCTCTCCACACCAGCAAAACTTCAAGCAACCTCTTCCTTTCACCAGAATCTCTTTTTCCTCTCATTCTCGAGTTTTGCTTCAAAATCCTTCAAGATGATCAACCAACTTCTCTTCATCAAGCCAAAGAAGTCCCAGCAGTCACCTCAAACTCTTCGTTCATCCGCCAAAGCCATGGCCAAGCAGTTTTAGAAGATAAGAGGACCTGTTTCTCCAAGCAGAGCACCCATGGAGGTAGACGGTGCACCTAGCTCGACCAAACATGGTCGAGTCAGGGGATCGAGCCGGCGCGACGAGGAGACAGACGCATTGCCTAGCTCGAGCCCACCAGCTCGAGCCAATACTTCGAGCCAGCGTGACAAGCGTTTGGCCAGGGAATTCTCACAAGCAAAACGCGATGTAACCCATGGAAAAAAACCGATGGAACCCAGCACGCAGCAAGTTCACAGTGAGACCGAGGAGGATGAGCCCAAGGTGGTTAAGAAGTCTCAAAAGAAGCCAAAGAAACTTTCCCCAAAAGAGTACCTGACCATATTCCTTGCTAGGGGCTTCGCAGGAACAAGGTACCCACACCGGAAAACTTGTAAAAAACTTGGTATTACCAGAGATGTAGAATATCTCTATGAAATGGGGGTTTAAGCGCGTTCATGAGGATACAACTCGAAGCTTACAGGGAGGAGACATGTCATTTCCTTTCATCTCTCAAGGTCCACTTCTACGAAGACGAACCGGAGTATGAATCTGACGGAGGTCCGAGTTTTATCACCTTCACCTGCAGGGATATCCTTTACTCCCTCACTATAAAGGAGATAGATACTTTATATGGATTCCCAAGTGGCACAGGAACGCTGCAAGATATTAACCACACGGAGCTACAACAACTGTGGACAACCATTGGTGATGATACCAAGCCTTATTCGTCATCAAGAAGCAAGATCTCCCAAATAAGAAGCCATGTGGTTAGATACCTTCACAAGGCCATCGCCAGCACACTGTTTGCACGGACGGTTACAGGAAATGTGAATGAAAGGGAATTGAAAATGTTGGATGTGTGCTTAAAAAAGGTTCAGATTTACACAAGAGAAGGGCTGGAGATCCAAGGAGATAGAGCAGATACAAGCCTCACCTTTATTCTCTTGGAACAGCTGCTTTACTACAAGGATTGGGCATTGCGAATGCACAGGATGAATTCTGAAGGGGAACTTAGCATTGGAGGTATCATCACTCCAATTCTTGTTGCATGTGGTGTAGAGCTCACATCAGAGCCACATCCGCCCAAGTGGATCGATATTGAGTTTTTGAGGAGGTGTCGATTTCTAGATCACAACTGGCCTACTGATGAGTTTATGTACAAATTCACTCACCCAACAGCTGGAGAAGCCCACTTGCGCCTCCCTTGCACTGATATAACCAAGGTTAGATTGGGTGAAAACATTGATTTCTCCCCTCCACTTGACAAGCTCTATAACCCATATGAAGAAGCACAACAGCTAGAAGAGAATTCCGGTGATTCTATTGATTCAAAGGATGATGCATCGGGAAAGTTTAGTTTTGGGGAATACCGCCTACAACCTTCATCTAGCCCAGCCTTGAAGGAAGCACACAAGTGCATTAGCATACTACAGAAATGAAACAAATTCCAGGGCAAGACCATTGCTGTTTTGAGGGGGTCAGTGAAGGATCTAAAGGACCAGATGAGAGACTTAAGGGATCACCTCAAAGATTTCCAGCTAAAGTTCAGTACACCTTCCTCCAAGAAAGTGGTACTACCCAAACGAGTACTGGTGGGAAGTGGTTCATTTCGTGAAGAACCAAGGCCTCATACAACCATGGAACCCCCACGAGCTTCTTCGTTCGAGCCAAGACAGCAGCCTAAGCAGTACACTCGGCAGAAAAAGAGGAAATCTATGAGCGGACGAGCGAGCTCAGGCACCCAGCTCGAGCATGGCGATCGAGCCAGCCATCTCACCATGACTGGCGCGACCACCCAGCTCGAGCACCCAGCTCGAGCACGGCGATCGAGCCAGCCATCTCACCACGACTGGCGCGATTACGCAGCTCGAGCTCCAGCTCGAGTCAAGCTCCCATACTGCCTACACTCGTGAAAGCATGTAGGATTCAATCTCCTCCTTCTTCTCCAACCCTTGAGGTACCTATTCTATAAATTCTTCTATATATCTTTTGCATTTTGTTTAGTGTTTTTTGTTGTTTCTTAAACCATCCTTCAGATTTTTATTACATAAGGGACTGTGTAATTTAAGTTTGGGGGAGGGCTTAAGATGTGTTTGATTTGTTTTCTGTGTTTTTATTTTTAATTCTTGAGTCTGCATGCATCTAAGGCATAGAAAAAACCAAAAAAAAAAAAATTTTGAAAAATTTTCGAAAAAAAAGATTACAAAAACAGAGTGTTCATGTAGTTGCATTTATATTTTAGGATTGAGTCTAGATTGTTTTCATATAGGGCTGTTGCATATGCATAGGGGATTATAATGATTTAAACCTTGTAAGCTTGCTGATTCAATTGTATGATTTCAATGCCCTCGTTTCTAGTTGTTTAATGCTTTGTTATTGAGCTTGAAGTAAGACTGCACCATACTTTGAATGCACAACTAGATTATTGTCTCAATTGAAGCATGTTGTGATTTGATACCATTCCCTACAAATTTAAACCTGAACTTGACTTACAATTATCATGTCTATGCACTGCATTTGAACTCATGGATATCATATACATACTTGGATTTTCTTTTACCTGTTTACCACTCTTGCTAATCCAAGTAGCTGTTCTCATCATTAGAACAGTTTTACCATGCTTTTAGCCTAGCCTTCTTTCAAGCCATGATATTATTTTGTTGAGTGTGTGAGGCCTATTTTGGAATGAGCTTGGTAGAAAGTGTTAGGTTTGAGCCGACAAGGATAGATTTTCATGTAGTTCTGGTTTGCGATTTTCGAATCAGATAGAACTAGGTGGGATCTTGATCATTGGGTATAAGTGTTTGGTTTTGTGAAAAGAGAAGAATGAAAAACTTGGAGAAAGATGAAAGAAAAAGGGTAAGAGATCTTAGGAGGGGAATGTTCTGAATGTTTATGAATCTAGTAAAGAATTTGGAGGTATGCTAAGAATAAGAAAAGAAAGGCAAAGTTTAAAGTCTGAAAAAAATGTATAGAAAAAAGCCTAAGCTGGTAGTGAAACACCAAAAGAAAGACCCCAATCCGCTAGAAGTATAAAGAACCTCTCCTAGAACAAGAAAAAAAAAATGAGTCTGATCCAAGAAAAGTTCAAGGCAAATTCCCTAAGGGTAAGGGTAGAATTAGGATGACTTTCTGGGTTTAGAACTAGGGGTTAAGATCATTTGTGTATGGTTGGGTAGATGAAAGTCTATTCTTGTATGCATAGGTTGGTTCTTACCTTTAGCATTCTGCTAAAGCTCATTCCTTTTCTTGAGCGAGCCCTGCTTTGAAATGATTAACCATATGGAAGGGACCACCTTTGTCTCTTGAATGTGCATAGCTTGATTCATGGTTTCTGCTTAATTGAATGTTAAAGGGAATGGTAGATTTGAATGCATGTCTAGGTTGAGACTTAATTGAAATTATGCTGTGAAGAGTATGGCTAAACTTTTTAAGTAGAGTTCATATACTTTGCATTCTAGACTAGCAACTTGGACATTGAGATCATCTGTTATATCTGCAAGCTTTGGTCCTGAATCCCCATTTCCAAACCTCTTCTCCATTTTTATTCTTCTGTTTGCTTGAGGGCAACCAAAGACTAAGTTTGGGGGAGTTGATATGTCTGCATTTTATATAGTTTTAGCTTGCATTATTCATTCATTTAGCCTTGTTTAATAGCTTGTTCTTAGCGTTTATCTCTTGTTTTGCATACTTAGGGTGTTTTGCATTAGGTTTGCATATATTTTGCATTTAGACCTTTTTCAGGTACAATCAAAGGATAATGGAGACTTTGGAGTCAAATGGAGAAGGAGAATGTCTGACTCGATTAAAGACCCTGAAGGAGGAGATCGAGCTGAGAAGAAAAAAGGAATCTTGAAGTTTTGAAGACTGGCTCGACCACCCATGGTCGAGCTACCTGATCGAGTCCGCTATAAAAACGCAGTCTTGGAGTCCTGAAGTTCGACTCGACCACTCTTGGTCGAGCCCATGATCGAGCTGAAGCAGAAAAATGAAGTCTTGGAGTGCAGAAATCTAGCTCGACCACTCTTGGTCGAGCCTATGATCGAGCTAGAGCATAAAGTTGGAGTCTTGAAGATTTCGGACGCAACTCGATCACTCTTGATCGAGCTCCCTGATAGAGCCAGAGGAATAAAAATGCAGTCTTGAATTTGGTCCAGCTCGAGCACACAGCTCGACCACCTATGGTCGAGCCCTCCTTCCTGCTCGTTTTTACTACTTTGTCCTTTTGTGTTTTAGGATTTTTTATCACTTAGTATAAATACTCTCTAAATGTTTAAGAGAGATAACTCGGTTTTTAGGCCACAATCTCGTTTTTCTTAAGTGTTCTTCATCTGTTCTTGCTTCCTGGACCCTGTATCTTTGATTCTACTGAGTATTTGTGTTTGAATCTTTCTATTCTATCTCTTCTCTTCCTTATCTCTCTACTTATGCAAGTTATTTTGATTTCTGGTTTTGTGATTATGCAGTTCTTCATGTGTTTTGAGTAGTCATTAGGGTTCTTAAGGATGGGGTAGATTAGGTGTAGAATCTTAGTCTTCTAGGTGGTTTAAGTGTGGATTGCTTGATTTCCCTTCTAGATTAGTGTTCTTAATGTTAATTACTCTTTGATCAATTGAAATTAGAACATAGGTTTTTCCACACCCAGAAGGTGTTTGATGAAATGCCTAACTGAATTAATTCTAGAGATTTACATTCCTAGCCTAAGGGATTAGTTGTCTAGGGTTTTTATTGGCTTTATTAAACTGATTCTTAATGCCTGATAAGCTAGAGTTTGCTAAGGGATTAGGTCTGGAACTAGATTAGCTTGAGGTTATTTATCATGGGAATGAACTTGGCTGCTTATGAGTTTAATGTCTAGGGAATATCTTGTTTAAGTTTGTTAAACCATCTAGGTAGATTAAGAGGATACAGTGAGTCTATAATCCCCATCCTTAGGAGCTTCTCTTCTTTGATTGATTTCTGTTTCATTGTCTTACTAGTTTCTATTAGTAGCTATCGTTCTGTTATTACTCTGTTTTCATTTTGCTAGTTACTACTAGTCTCTGTTTTTAGTTTTCTGTTTAGGTTGATAGCTTCACATCTTATTGCTTGCTTGGCTTGACTTAGACTGTTTGATTGCATCCTTCTTGGTTAATATCGCACCCAGCTGGATTGACACCTTTCTGTATTACAATGATATGAATATGCATTAAGGCATTTGACAGATAGTAAACCATAAAATCTGTTATATCACTAAGCCAAGATTGCTCAGATGGATCCTTTTGCTTCAGGAGTTCGACATGGAGATTGTTGACAAGAAGGGCATAGAGAATGGGGTCGCTGATCACTTATCAAGGATGAAGATAGAAGATGCGTTGCCAATTGATGACTCCATGCCTGAAGAACAGCTCATGGTTGTCAAGACTGCCATAAAAGGCTATCATGATGCTGTTAAAATCAATGAAGTCAAGGTGCTAGAAGAAGAGAAGCTGCCTTGGTATGCAGATTTCGCCAATTACCTTGTAAAGGTGAAATTCCTACAAGTCTGGATGCATACAGGAGAAAGAAGTTTTTGAGAGATGTGAACCATTACTTCTGGGATGAACCATACTTATACAAGAGAGGTTCGGATGGTCTTTTCAGGAGATGCATAGCTGAAAAAGAAACAAAAAGAGTTTTGGAGCATTGCCATGCTTCAGCTTATGGAGGTCACTTTGCCACCTTTAAGACTGTCCAAAAGATACTGCAAGTAGGCTTATTGTGGCCATCAATGATAAAAGATGTTCATGCCTTCATTGCCAAGTGTGATCCTTGCCAGCGAATGGGGAACATAAGTAGAAAGAACGAGATGCCTCAGAACCCGATTCTGGAAGTTGAAGTGTTTGATGTGTGGGGCATCGACTTCATGGGGTCTTTCAATCCACCGTCTTATAGGAACAGCTACATCTTGGTGGCTGTTGATTATGATGTAAAGGTTGTTTTGAAGATGTTCAAGAGTGTTATCTTCCCCAGATTTGGAGTGTCAAGGGTAGTAATCAGTGAAGGAAGGTCTCACTTCATCAACAAACTCTTCAAGAATCTGCTGAAAAAGCATGGGGTAAGGCAGAAGGTAGCTACACCCTACCATCCTCAGACCAGTGGGTGAGTAGAAGTGTCCAACAAGCAAATCAAGGCTATTTTAGCAAGGGTAGTGGGGGTTTCAAAGAGAGATTGGTCTGCTAAGCTTGATGAAACTCTTTGGGCATATCGAACTGCATTCAAAACGCCAATTGGGAGAACACCGTTCCAGCTACTCTACGGTAAATCTTGTCATCTGCCAGTTGAGATCGAGTACAGAGCACTATAGGCAACAAAACTTCCGAACCTGGATATTAAGACTGCTCAGGAGAAGAGAGCAATGGATTTGCACGAACTAGAGGATATCAGACTGGATGATTATGAGAGCTCTAAGGTGTACAAAGAAAGAACTAAGGCCTTCCATGACAGGAAGATTCTGCACAAAGAGTTCAAGAATGGTGATCAGGTGCTTCTACTCTAGGCTCAAATTATTTCCCGGAAAGCTGAAGTCTAGATGATCAGGACCGTTCAGCATCAAGGAAGTTTTACCCTATGGAACAATTACTCTGATTGGAAAATATGAATCCGAGTTCACAGTGAACGGACAAAGGATCAAACCATATATGACTGACTGCATCACCCCAGAGGGAACCTCAATCCCTCTTGATGAACCTCTCCAAGCCTGAGAAAAAAGGAAGTCAAGCTTAAAGACTTTAAACAAGATCACTTGGGAGGAAGTCCCATGTGTATCTTTGTACATAATGCTTTAGATTTTTTGTATTTTTGTTATTTCTTTTGTGTGTTTAATATGCTATTTATGTGTTTTTGGTTTACAAGAGTAATAAGAAGAGAGTGTGAGGGTTAAGTGATGAAGAAAAGAAAGAAAGGACAAGGCACGTGACTGACTCGACCGGGCATGTCGAGTCAGCTGGTCTAGTCAATATGGCGCCCATTTTCAAATTTGAAATCCGACAAGAAGACATGACTGACTCGACCTGGCCCACTCGAGTCAGCCGGTCGAGTCAATGATGCGCCTAATTTTGAATTTAAATTCCGATAATACACGCTCCTCCCTTGTCATCTAACTCCTTTCCACGTCTATATAAGCTGCTGAGTGGAGAGTTTCGAGTTTATTCACCCTCCTCACCTAGCTCATCAGATTACAGAAAATTCAGAAAATGATCAATCAATTTCTCTTCACCAAGCCCAGAAGCTCTAAGAAAGGAGAACAAAGTCGTCGCCCATCTGCCAAGGCCGTGTTGAGACAGATTCAAAGGCTGAGAGGACCCGTCTCTCCACAAAGGGATCCAATGGAGGTTAATGACTCGACCAACCAACTCAAGTCCCAGGTCGAGTCAGCCGCTCGAGTCAAGAAGATGAGGCAGTGGCTAGGGAATTTTCGCGCGACAAACATGACATTGCTCGAGGAAAGAAACTAGTGGAACCAAGCAAGTTGAAAGATAGTAGCGAAGGTGAGGAAGAGGAGATCAAGGTGGCCAAGAAACAACCAAGGAGGCCTAAACAAACAACCAAGAAACAAACAACTCTCCGATGAAGAGTACCTAACCATCCTCCTTGCTAGGGGCTTTGCGGGAACAAGATATCCGCACCGAGAGACTTGTCTGAAGCTTGGCATAGCAAGAGATGTGGAGTACCTATACGAGATGAGCAGCCTCAGCACCTTCATGAAGTGTCAACTTGAAGCTTACCGGGAAGAAACATGCCATTTCTTCTCTTCCCTCAAAGTCCATTTCTACGAGGATGAACCGGAATACAAATCCGATGGTGGCCTAGGTTTCATCACCTTCACGTGCAGTGGTTTGCTTTACTCCCTCACTATAAAGGAGTTGGACACCCTGTACGAATTTACAAGCGGAACGGGTACAACGCAAGAGATTAATAGCGAAGAGCTGCAAGCACTATGGTCTACTATTGGTAATGACAAGCCATATTCGTTGGCCCGAACTAAGAGCTCTCAAAACCAAAGTCTTGTAGTGAGATATCTTCACAAAGCTATCGCCAGCACCATATTCGCAAGGAGAGTCACGGGAAACGTCAATGAAGGCGAATTGCAAATGGTGGATGTAGCCTTGAAGGATGTCTTGGATTGCACAAGGAATAGAAGGGAACTAAGGGGAGATAAGACAGACACGAGCCTCACTTTTGCTATGTTCAGTCAGCTACTGTGTTATAAAGATTGGGCTTTAAGGATGCATCAGATGAATTCGGAAGGAAAACTTAGCATTGGAGGGATAATTACTCCAATTCTCGTCGCTTGTGGTGTGAAGCTAACATCAAAACCATATGATCCCAGATGGATATACATCGAGCACTTGAGGAGAGCTAAGTTCCTTGACCCCAACCGTCCATCGAATGAGTACATGTACCAGTTCATTCACCGAACCGCTGGAGAGGCTAAGTTGCGTTCCTTGCACTGAAATTACCAAAATTAGAGTAGGTGCCAACATAGATTTCATCCCACCGCTTGACAGGCTCTACAACCCTTTTCAAAAAACTCCCCAGCCAGAGGATTCAGATGATTCAGTTGGTGAAGATGATGAAGATGCGTCAACAAAATTCGGCTTTAATGAGTATCACATGCAAAGACAAAGCCCTGCTTTAAAGGAAGCACACAGGTGTATTGGGTTGCTCCAGAAATGGAACAAGCTTCAGGGTAAAACCATTTCTGCTTTTAAAGGGACGGTAAAAGAGCTAAAGGAACAAGTGAAAGACGTCAGAGATCAGTTCAGAGAATTCCAGACCAGATTTAGTGGTTCCTCCTCTAGAAAGGTGGTCTTGCCAAAGAGAGTCTTATTGAGAGGTGGATCACTTCGTGCAGAACCAAGGTCTAGTGCAGCCATGGAACCACCCAGAGCATCATCATACGAGCCAAGGCAGCAGTTAAGACATTACTCGAGGCAGAAGAAAAGAGGACCTACTGACTCGACCAACAGACTCGAGCCCTTGGTCGAGTCTGTAATCGAGTCAGCACACTGACCTGCTTACACCAGGGAGAGCATGGAGGAATCAATAACCTCCTTCTTCTCCAAACCTTGAGGTACTAGCTCCATCTATCTTTGTACATATCATTTGCCTTTTTTCTAGTATTTTTGTTATTTCTTAAACCATCCTTCAGATTTTTATTACACAAGGGACTGTGTAATTTAAGTTTGGGGGAGGGCTTAAGATGTGTTTGACATGTTTATTGTGTTCTTATTTTTCATTTTGTGCATATTTGAGTTTGCATACATCTAAGGCATAGAAAAACCAAACAAATTTGCAAAATTTTCGAAAAAAAACAAAACAAAAAGAGAGTGTTCATGTAGTTGCATTTGCATTTTAGGATTGAGTCTAGATTCTTTTCATATAGGGTTTCTGCATATGCATAGGGGATTATGATGACTATTACCTTGTAAGCATGCTGATTCAATAAGATAATCTCAATGCCCTCGTTTCTAGTTGTCTAATGCATTGTGAATGAACTTGAAGTAAGACTGCAACGTACTTTGAATGCACAACTAGTTAGTCTTATTTGAAGCATGCTGTGATTTGACACCATTCCCTATCTAATTGAACTTGAATTTGATTTGTAATTATCTCGCTTATGCATTGCATTTGAACTCATGGATACCACGTACATACTTGGATTTTCTTTCACCTGTTTACCACTCTTGCTAATCCAAGTAGCTGTTATCATCCTTAGAACAGTTTTCCTACCCTTAATCTAGCTTTCTTTCAAGCCATGTTTACTTTATTGAGCGTGTAAGGCCTATTTTTGAATGAGCTTGGAAGAAAGTGTTAGGTTTGAGCCAACAAGGATAGAGTCTCATGTAGTTCTGGTTTGCAATTTTCGAATCAGATAGGACTAGGTGGGAGCTTGATTATTGGGTATAAGGCTTGGTTCTGCAAAAAGAAAAAAAAATTGGAAGAAAAAAGAAAAGAAAAAGGAAAAAAGGATTAAAAGTTTTTAGGAGAGAAAAGGTGAAAGTAAATTAATCTAGTAAAGGATTTGGGGCTGTGCTAAAATGAGAAAAAGAGAAAGTAAAGCAAAAAGCTAATGTCTTAAGAAAGAAAGCCTAAGCTGGAAGTGAAAAACCCCCAATCCTGTAGAAGTCTTAAGAGCCTCTCCTTAGAACAGAAATAAAAAGAAGAGAATGAGTTTGATCCAAGAAAAAGTTCAAGGCAGAAAAATGATTGCCAAAGAGTCAAGGGTAGAAATAGGATATTTTTCTGGGTTTAGAACTAAGAGGGTTAAGACCACTTGTGTATCATTAGGTAGATGAGAATCGATCTTTGTATGCATAGGTTGGTTCTTACCTTTAGCATCTGCAGAAGCTCATTTATTTTCTTGAGTGATCCCTGACCATATGAAAGGGACCATCTTTGTGTCTTAACCTTACCCTTAGCCAAATGAGTTCATTGAATGTGCATAACTTGATGCATGGTTTCTGCTTAATTGAATGTTAAAGGGAATGGTAGATTTGAATGCATGTCTAGATTAAGACTAATCAAAACTATGTTGTGAAGAGTATGGCTAAGGTTTTTAAGTAGAGTTCAAACATCTTGCATCCTAGAATTAGCAACTTGGACATTGATATCATCTATTCTATCAGCATGTTTTGGTTCTGAATCTCCAAGAAAAAGGGATCGATAAAAAAATAAAATGATACCCTAGAAAAGTAGGGAAAAATCGATTGACCTTGAAGTGAGAAAAGGAAGGGGAAAATAATTGGACTAAGACGGTCTTGAGCTTACAGAGATCCGAAAGAGTAAGTGTTATCTTTTGATCGATATTCCCAAATTGAGAACTCATGCTTTGAATAAAAAGAGGAGTCAACAATGAGGAGTCTAGGATCAAAGGAGGAGCGGTTCTAACTAAAGTGAGTTGCTATGCTTATGGCGAAGTACATAAGTACGGTAGAGATCATTCCACTTCCACAAGGTTGAAAAGCATTAAGCACAACAATGTCACAAGGTACAAGTTCACTCTCCTTATCTTTACTGTTTTTAGTATTTTTTCACCATGCTTAGCTTTTGTTTGCCTAAGGAAAAGGAAAAAGGTAAGTGTGTGGGAGTTGATAGCATCGTATTTTACATGCTTTTTTGCATACAGGAGACTTGGAAGCTACTTGCTCGGGCCGAGAGTATCTCGAAAAGCCACCTCAAATAAATCAGCGGCCATAGCATCGACTGTGGGTGGTCGATGTTCTCTCTGAGCATCCCACCAATCTGAGCATCAATCTAGGACGATCGACACCAGAGGGGTCTGAGCATCCTATCAATCCAAGCATCAATATAGGACGATCGACACCAGAGGGGTCTGAGCATCCCATCAATCCAAGCATCAATCTAGGACGATCGACACCAGAGGGGAGCCTCAGCTTAGAAGCTTACAATGAAGACCGTCGACGCAAGTGATATATCATGGTTTTTACCCGTTTTTAGCCATGATATAAGTTGTTTTATCGAGTCTTTCTAGTGTTTTTTGTATCGTTCTGGAGTCTTTTCAGGTCTTAGCACGTTTGGGACGAAATTGGAGATTTTGGAACCATTTGGAGCCTTTTGGAGCAAACCGAAGAAAGTACCCGTTTTGAAGCCTGAGTATCGATCGATACCGACGTAACTAACGCGGAGATAGAGAGATATCCAAGGAAGAGAATTCTCACCATAAGAAGCCCAATACTTTCCCTTATTTACAAAGAGACCCAGCTCGTGTTTAGACCAATTTAAGCAAACTTTTAGTCATTAGGTTAGGGGAGCAGACTTTACTTTTCACTATTATTCTTGAGCCACCATTGAGATTTGAGAGCTTTTGTGAGGGAGACGGATCCAAGACTTTGTTCATCATAGAGAAGATCCCGAACCCTTGTTTTTATTCTTTTGTTTAGTTTCATGATTTATTCAGTTATGTTATTTGTTTCATCTATCATGTCCGAGTAGTCTCATTTTAGGTTTAGGGTTTTCTCATATGGATTTCTCTGATTTATGATGATTGATTTGTTAGGGTTCATAACTTGAATAGTTCTTCACCATAGGTTGTTCTCAAAGCTATTTCTAGTCTGATCACCTAGAACATAGAACTTAGATTAATCGATTAGGCATGACAGTGCAATTGAGTAATCTGATAAAACCTAGGGTGAGCAATTCGATTATCTGCAAAGAGATTTGGTTTAATCGAATTGTGAACATATCAAACTTGAATTAATTGCTGGTTTAATATGAAAGATTCGCAAAGAGATTTGGAATTCTAGATTTTAGACTTAGTTAGTTTTCGCAACGACAGTTGGTTGACTATATTATCGTGTTTGAGTTCAAGAACGGCCCTTAATTGAATTGAACTTTAACTGATTAATTGTTATTTATCATTGATTTCCTGAGAGTTACCTTGAGTCTAATCCTTCCCTGAATTGAATTAAAACAATCATATTTCGATCACCTATTTTACTGTTTAACTGTGATTTGCTTAGCTTAATCCTCACAAAGTTATTTATTGTGTGAATTTCTTGAGTTCTTGTGTTCGACCCCTGATATACTGTAGCAACTGCTTTAGTACTTTTAGGGTATTAATTTGAGCATATCAGCAAGCATCGAGCGTGGCCCATCGACGCACCTCCTGAGAATTTACGTCAAGCAAGAGCGTCAAACGTGGCCCATCGACGCTGACTCGCCAGGCAGAAAAGAAAGTTCGGTTAATGCGAATTGCAAAGTATGGATAGCTTTGGGTTGAATTGGAACCTTCTAGAACCTTTTAGGGCATGACCTAGACTCCTCCAAGTCTCCTAAAACTCTATATAAACACATGTATCCTCCCTCAAAAGGGTTCCAACGTCTGGCACCATTTTGTAGCCCAACCTAAAGAGAGAAATTCTCAAACACTCTTATTATTAAGTTTCATTTATGTTTATGCATTAGTTCTTCTTCTTCTGTCTCTTTGTTTTCTTTTTCTGTTTTTATTTATAGTTTATGATGTCTTCTATCTCATATACTTCCATCACCCTCAGAGTTATGAGCGAGTAGATCCTTTAGATCTCGGGGATGGAGATCAATGATGGGATCTACTGATTAGAGTTTGATGTTTTCTGTTCTTAACCAATTGACTACCTTGTATGTGTTCCTAAGGCTAGATTTACTCCCTAGATAGTTGTCTAAGAACTTGGTCTAATCCGTTGGGCGTAACCAAGTGTTTCGGAAATTCTCTATACCACGAAAGTGGATAGAAAATTTTTGGATCTACATACTCGAAATCCTAGTCGATCGATAAATCTATTCTTACTTTTGAGCTTATCTAAATTAGCTTAGATCAAGTTAGTTTAGCATCTTAGAGTCTTGATGCCACGAAAGTGGATTAAGGTCTCGGAACTAAGCATGTTAGGGGATAGACTACATTGTATAATTGCAATTGTTGGTCAGTCCGGTCGATGACGAGATCGTTCTTAATGTTTCACTTCCACTAAAGCAAGTACGTTAGAGATCGCTCCACTTTCACTAAAGACGAAAAGCACTAGCACAACAATGTCACAAGATACATGTTCACTCTCTTTATCTTTAGTGCTTTCAATAAAATAACTTCACCATGTCTGACTTTTGTTTGCTTGAGGAAAATGATATAGGTCAATTTCCTATTGCACTATCATCATGTCATTGTAGTACAGAAAGGTGTCAATCCAAATGGGTGACCTATTAACCAGAAATGATGCAATCAAACCAATTAAGTCAAGCCAAGCAATAGATCATGAGATTAACAACTTAACAGAACAATAATTAAAAGCATTACAGAGGTTAATAACAAAAGCTAACAGAACTTGTAGCTACTAACAGAAACTACAGAAGCAATGCAACAGAATTCAATCAATTAAACAGAATCTCCTAAGGATGGGGTTATTGATTAGTATATCTTCTTAATCCACCTAGGTGTTTAACATACTCAAGCAGAGCTAATTCCTAGACAATAAACTCAACAGTAGGTAAATCCATTCTCATGACAGATAACCTCAAGCTAAACTAGTTCCAGACCTAAATCTCTTTAGCGAAATCTAACCTAGCAGACATTAAGATTCAGTCTATTAAAGCCAATAAACACTCTAGACAACCAATATCTTAGGCTAGGAATGTAAAAATCTGGAATTAATTGGTACATGCATTTCATCAAACACTTGGTGGACGTAGAAATCCCTAAGTTCTAATTCCAATTGATCAAAAGAAACTAGCATTAATATCACTAATCCAGAAGGGAATTCAAGAATCTAAACTTAAACCACCTAGGAGACTAAGATTCCATACTTAATCTAACCCATCCTTAAGAACCCTAAAGACTACTCAGAACCCATGAAAAACATCAAGAACATAAACGCAGAAATCATTAAAACTTGCATAAAAAGAAAGATCAAGATGAAATTAGATAGACTACTGAGAATCAAACACAAATACTCAATAGATTAAAAGAAATCTAATTACAAAGCTAAACAAGTTTAGGGAAAAGAGAAAAACCCAGCAGACAACCCCTTGTCCAATGGATAATATATGATATTTATAGGATTTGGCAAAACCCTAGCTCGCTAAAAGACAAAATAGCTTAGTTCGGAGGTGGACTCGAGATGGGGGTCGAGTGCTTGGGTCGAGTCCGGCAAAAAACTTCAAGACGACAGCTTTATGGTGGACTCGACCGGCTGACTCGACATGCTTGGTTGAGTTGGTTCCAAGGTGACGACTTTGCGGTGAACTCGAGTGGTGGACTCGAGTGGCTTGGTCGAGTTGGCTTCAAAGTCTTCGCCTTTGGTTCCACTCGACCCCCTGGTCGAGTTCTAGGTCGAGTCTGGTTCCCTAGTGTCTATTTTGTGCTCCACTCAAGTCTCTTACTCGAGTCTGTTGGTTGAATTTGGCTCTCTCTTCTTCTTTCTCTCCATTTGACCTCAACATCTTCAATATTTCTTGAATGTAACTGATACAACTTCAAAATGCAATATGCAAGCGATCCTAATGCAAAACACTCTAAGTATGCAAAATCGGAAACAAGTGTCATGAAATGGTAAGAATATGCTATGAGATAAGGCTAAATAGATGATAAATACATGCTCAAAGTATGTAAAATATGGACATATCAACTCTCCCAAACTTAGTCTTTGCTTGCCCTCAAGCAAACATATAAGTATAAGATGGAAAAGAGGTTTACTTTTCCTTAGGACAAGTTTCCATGAGACGCGAATGTTAAAAGTGGTAGTTTTCAACATCCGGTTCACTTCCTTTATACCTATATCCTTTCCGTTTCTTCCCCTTACGACAGGTTTCTATGAGACGCGAATTTTAAAAGTGGTAGCTTCCAACACCCTGTTCACTTCCTTAATACCTATATCCTTTTCTCTAATTATTGAAGGGAAGGAAGAGGAGAATTGCACTTACTTTGACGTGTCTTGCAGTGTCTCAGAGAGGTATCACATGCACTGTATCTCAAGCCCCAAATCGAGAAAATTAAAGTTCATTAAGGTGAGAAGTTAACTCTGAATCGTCTAAGTCTACGGAAGAATTATCCTTTTTGGAGTTTATTGATCCACTCATGGATTTTCCAAATTTCCTAGTAAAGCTCACACACTATCCAACAAAGCAACCAAACATTAGTACAAATAATACAATTTAACAAGTTCTATTGCTACCACATTAAAAACTTTTCCACATGTTATTGAACCTATGAACGAGGAAAAAAGTGTAACAATCTCTCAAAATGCGAAAAACTTATGGTAAAACTTCTATCAAAAGATGTCAAGGAAAAAGAATACCTCCATAGATCGCAAGTCTCCCCCTCCCCACACTTAAATCACAACGTCTGCGTTGTAAGGTAAAATTAAAAAAGGGGGTAAAAAGCAAGAAAATTCATACCTAAATTTCTTTTATCGGGTTCGTGGGTTTCATCTGCACCCACGTTTTCAAATCCTTGATTTATATATATATATATATATATTTAATGTTGAAAATAAACTGAAAGTTAAAACACAAAAACGAAAAAAAAACGAAATAACAATATATATATATTTTATTATTATTATTATTTTAAATAAGAGACGTGTAAAACTTAATATTAAAACTAAAAAATATAAAAATACGAAAAATTTTAAAAAATGCTTTTTCTAAAAAAACTTTTTTTTTATAATATTAAAACGAAAAAAGTAAAAAGTATGAAAATTTTAAAATATATACATTTTTTTTATGGTCTAAATGTCATGAAAATTTAAATAGAAAAAGAAAAAACAGAAAAACAAGAAGAAGAACTAAAGAACTTTTGTAAAAAAATAAATGGTGTTTCTCAAAAGTGTCCAAAAGGGGTCCAGAGAGAGGGGGCTCTTTACAATGAGGTAAGATGTGTTTATATAGAGTTTAGGTGGCTTGGAGGGGTTTAGGGTGTCCTTAGAAGGCTCTCGAAGCTCTTAAACTCGACCCAAAATTTTGTTTAAGTTGCATTTCGCATTAACCAAAGTTTCCTTTTCTGTACAGTGACTCAGCATCGATGAGCCACGGTCGATGCTTGTGGTCGATAGGCTTCTCCAGGCCGGGCATTGATGAGCTCTGGTCGATGCTTGCATCGATGGTCTTCGTCAGGCTTCAAGTTCAGGTCCGAGGCAGAGCATCTACAAGCCACGGTCGATGCTAACATCGATGGCTTGCCCAGGGATGGGCGTTGACCGGCTACGGTCGATGCTAGGGCTGCTGCTTTCTTTGTGAGGCTCTTGAGATGTTTCTTCATAATGTTCTTGGCCCCGACAAATAGCTCCAAGGTCCCTATATCTTCTTAAGGTCCCAAAATGTTATGAAAGTGTACGATTTCCTCCAAGTACCTATAAACACATAAACAAATGTAATTGCAATATAAAACTACACTAAATGAATGCATGAAAGCATATAAAATATGATTCTATCAACTCTCTCACACTTACCTTTTTGCTTGTCCTCAAGCAAACAAAAGCTAAGCATGGTGAAGAAATGCTAAAACAATAAAGATAAGGAGAATGAACTTGTACCTTGTGATATTGTTGTGCTTAACGCTTTTCGAACTTGTGGAAGTGGAATGATCTCTACCGTACTTATGTACTTCGCCATGAGCATAACAACTTACCTTAGTTCAAACCGCTCCTCCTTCGATCCTAGACTCCTCATTGTTGACTCCTCTTTCTTTTCTAAGCACGGTTCTCAACTTGGAAATATCGATCAAAGGACATGAACACTTACTCTTTTGGATTTCGGTAGGCTCAAGACCGTCTTATTATAATTCCTTTCCTCTTCCTTTTCTCACTTCAAGGTCGATCGATTGCTACCTCATTAAAAACCTTTCATATGTTATTGAACTTATGAACGAGGAAAAATGTGTAACAATCTCTCAAAATGCAAAAAAACTTATGGTAAAACTTAGATCTAATATGTCAAGAAAAGGAATGACCTCCATTGATCGCAAGACTCTCCCTCCACACTTATTTCACAACGTCCTCGTTGTAATGTAAGATGGAAAGAGAAAAAGCAAGAGAAAAACTTACAGTGATTCTCTTATCGTTTATGGGTTGGCAGCTCCCACGTATGCAAGTCCTTATTTTATTTTTTTAATGGTGAAAAACATCTGAAAAGCAAGAAACAAAAACGAAAAATAGAAAAATCAAAAATCAGAGAATAAGAAAAACGAAATCCTAAAAGAAAATTGTACGTACAAAGGTAAGGTGCCTTTTTGATATATCATGGATTTTACCCGTTTTTAGCCATGATATAAGTCGTTTTATCGAGTCTTTCTAGTGCTTTTTCTATCATTTTAGAGTCTTTTCAGGTTTTAGCACGTTTGGGACGAAATTGGAGATTTTGGAGACATTTGAAGCCTTTTTGGAGCAAACCGAAGAAAGTACCCGTTTTGAAGCTTTAGCATTGATCGACACCATCATGGTATCGATCGATACCGACGTAATCAACGCGCAGAAGAGATTTTCAAGGAAGCCCATAAGAAGCCCAATCATCCCCTTTATTTACATAAGAAGCCCAGCTCGTGTTTTTAGGTTTATTTAAGCAAACTTTTAGTCATTAGGGAGAGGCAGACTTTACTTTTGACTATTATTTTTGAGCCACCATTGAGATTTAAGAGCTTTTGTGAGGGAGACGGATCCAAGACTCTGTTCATCATAGAGAAGATCCCGAACCCTTGTTTTTATTCTTTTGTTTAATTTCATGATTTATTCAGTTATGCTTTGTTTCTCATCAATCATGTCTGACTAGTCTCATTTTAGGTGTAGGGATTTCTCATATGGATTTCTCTGATTTATGGTAATTGATTTGTTAGGGTTCAAAATCTGAATAGTTCTTCACCATAGGTTGTTCTCAAAGCTATTTCTAACCTGATCACTTAGAACATAGAGCCTAGATTAATCGATTAGGCACGACAGTGCAATTGAGTAATTTGATAAAATCTAGTGTGAGCAATTGGATTATCTGCAAAGAGATCTCCATAATAGGGATCGACCATGATTGGGCGATACATACGCCTGATGCTACGACCATTGATATGTCTATATTTTACATGGTTTGAGCATGCATTTATCATCCATTTAGCCTTGTCGAGCTACCACGTCGAGCCCAAGATAAAAGAGCCGTCTTGAAGAATTGAGCCAGCTTGACCAACGCACTCGACCACCATGGTCGAGTACACCCCCGAATTTAGCTATTTTGTCTTTTTGTGATTTAGGGTTTCACCTAAGACTATAAATACCCTGTATTAATCTAAGATTGAGGAGAACTCGTTTTTAAGCTTTTTTCATCTGTTCTTGCTTCCTGGATCCTATAACTTTGAATCTACAGAGTGTTTGTGTTTGAATCCTTCAATTCTATCTATTCTCTTCCTTATCTTTCTGATTATGCAAGTTTTATTGATTTCTAGGTTTATGATTTTGATGTTCTTCATGAGTTATGAGTAGTCATTAGGGTTCTTAAGGATGGGATAGATTAGGTGTGAAATCTTAGTCTCTTAGGTGGTTTAAGTGTAGAATTGTTTGATTTCCCTTCTAGATTAGTGTTCTTAATGCTAATTACTCTCTGATCAATTGGAATTAGAACCTATGTATTTCCACATTCAGAAGGTGTTTGATGAAATGCTTGACTGAACTAATTCCAGAGATTTACATTCCTAGCCTAAGGGATTAGTTGTCTAGGGTGTTTATTGGCTTTATTAAACTAAATCTTAATGCCTGCTAAGCTAGATTTCGCTAAAGGAATTTAGGTCTGGAACTAGATTAGCTTGAGGTTATTTATCATGGGAATGAACTTGACTGCTTTTAATGTCTAGGGAATAGCTTGCTTGAGTTTGTTAAACCATCTAGGTAGATTAAGAGGATACACCAAGTCAATAACCCCATCCTTAGGAATTTATCTTGCTTGATTGATTTATGTTTCATAGTCTCTGCTAGTCTCTGTTTTTATTCTCTGTTATTGCTTTTGATTATTGCTTTCTTAGTTTGATAGTTTCACAACCTATTGCTTGCTTGGCTTGACTTAAACTGTTTGATTGCATCCTTTCTGGCTAATATCGCTCCCATTTGGATTAATACCTTATTGTGCTACAATGACATGATAGTTCAATAGGAAAATGACTTATATCAATTTGGCGTCGTTGCCATTTGGGTGTTGTTTGTTACATTTAGGATTTCAAATCGTTTCAGATCAAGTTCTTTTTAGTCTCCTCTGTTACTCACTTCGTCTTTTTTTCTTTGTCTTTGCATTTCAGGTACCGTCACTGACTCGACTAGCCTAGCTCGACCACACCAAGTCGAGTCAGCCCATCGAGTCCTCCTCCACTTGCATGCAAACGAGATCAAAAAGAAGTCAGAACCTCATCCGCTACCTCGACAATATTAATAAGCTACCACAACAGTTGAGAGAGCAGAGAGAACATCTTAGCGTAGATCAACAGGATCCACTAGAAACGGCTGATGATAATCCACCACCACAGCCTGAACATGTGCCTCATCCAAGGAGGCCACGTCTGATTGGAGCAGGAGATGCTCCTAATACTCACACTCACAGGCAAAGGATTGTACCTCCTACAGTCCAAAACAACAACTTTGAGATCAAGAGTGGTTTAATAGCTATGGTATAAAGCAACATATTCCATGGGCTGCCTATGGAAGATCCACTTGATCACTTGGATGAGTTTGATAGGCTCTGCAACCTTACCAAGATTAATGGAGTTAGTGAAGATGGTTTCAAGCTGAGACTTTTTCCTTTCTCTCTTTGTGACAAAGCCCATACCTGGGAGAAGAATCTACCCCATGGCTCTATCACTTCATGGGATGACTGCAAGAAAGCTTTTCTTGCCAAGTTTTTCTCCAATGCTAGAACAGCTCGCCTCCGGAATGAGATATCCGGATTATTTTAGAAAGATGGGGAGACCTTCTGTGAATGCTGGGAAAGATTCAAGAGCTACACTACTCAATGTCCTCACCATGGTTTCAGCAATGAGTACATCCTTAGCACACTTTACAGAGGAGTTCTCCCAAAGGTCTGAATGCTTCTTGATACAGCCAGCAATGGTAATTTCCTCAACAAAGATGTTGATAAAGGATGGGAACTTGTGGAGAACCTTGCTCAGTCAGATGGTAACTACACTGCAGAGTATGATAGAAGTGTGAGGGGCAGTGTTGATTCAGAGGAGAGGCATAGAAAGGAGATGAAAGCTATGAATGCCAAGTTAGATCAAATATTACACCAGCAGAAGCATGTCCACTTTGCCAATGAAGATACGGTCTTTCAGGTTAAAGAGGGGGAGGGTACTGGTATGGAAGAGGTTAGCTATATTCAGAATCAGGGAGGTTACAACAACGGTTTCATCAACTACAAGACCAACCCCAATCTCTCATATAAGAGCACCAACGTTGCTAACCCTCAGGATCAAGTCTACCCGCCTCAGCAATAGCCGAATCAGTCCATGCCTTTTGCTGCTTACAATCGACATCAGAGTTTTGTACCTAAGCAGCACTACCAGAGCAGCTATCCACCACCTGGTTTTACACCTCACCAAGCTCCACCTCCTATAGCTCCGGATCAACAAATGACGAACATGCTGCAACAACTTCTTCAGGGACAGGCAGCTGGTGCAATGGAAGCGGCTAAGAAATTTGGTGAACTCAACACCAAGCTGGATTACAACTACAATGCTCTCAACAGCAAGATCGAGATATTGAACTCGATGATTAAGTAATTGGAGGGCAAAACTGCATCTACTTCCTCCACATCATCTATTGGACAACTTCCTGGCAAAGCAATCCAAACCCCAAAGGAGTATTGCAATACCCTATTTTTAATGGAATCAAGTCCCATTGCTGGCCATGAAGCTGCAGTTAGAGAAATTGAGTTTTTGCTTTATGGTTCAGATGCTCCCACCAATGCAATCGAAAAAGTGCTCCCAGCAAGAGTAGGCACTACTCCAGTCACTATGGACAGTGAAGTTGAAGATGGGGAGGATTTGAATTGCAAAAAAGACCAAAAAACTCGACTGGAGGCTGACTCTACCAAGAAGGTCGAACCCTTTGTCCCTCCTCCTTACAAACCTAAACTGCCTTTCCCAGGAAGATTCAAAAAGGACTTAATAGAGAAGTATAGAGTAATTTTTGACAAGCACATGAGGAAAGCAGAGATTAAGATGCCTTTCATCGATGCCTTCTCAATGTTATCTGCATATCAGAAATTCTTGAAGGATGCAGTGAATGAGAAAGCCAAAGGAAATTCAAGGTATGGTGGTTTTGACAGAAGAATGCAGTGAAGTCGGAGATGGGGAGGATTTGAATTGCAAAAACGACCAAAAAACT
This sequence comes from Boechera divaricarpa, assembly GCA_026770425.1. Lineage (NCBI taxonomy): Eukaryota > Viridiplantae > Streptophyta > Magnoliopsida > Brassicales > Brassicaceae > Boechera > Boechera divaricarpa. The sequence goes on along the minus strand of CM049182.1, from coordinate 14,706,129 downwards.
CGACTAGAGACTGACTCTACCAAGCAGGTCGAGTCAGTAGGTCGAGCTAGCACACTACCTGCCGAATAATCAGTTTTATATAAGGAAAGAAAATCATTGTTTGCTCTACCTCCATACAAGCCCAAACTCCCATTCCCAGGAAGATTCAAGAAAGATAAGGACATAACCATGGTTGAATATAAGAGTAGTGTGGATTGCATTGATTTACCAAGCACGACAAGGATTGAGCCTCAGTCTCTCCCCAAGATTGGGAATCCTGGTATGTTCTCCATAACCTGCTTTCTTGGTGATTTGAAAATTGAGGATGCTCTATGCGACTCCGATTCAAGTGTGAATGTCATGTCCCATGAGATGTTAAAGAGTCTAGTGAAATAGCAGATTTTTATGTTTATGCTATATGTCAAATGCCTCAATGCACTATCATGCCATTGTAGTACAGAAAGGTGTCAATCCAAATAAGTGTGATATTAGCCAGAAAGGATGCAATCAAACCGTCTAAGTCAAACCAAGCAAGCAGTAAATGGTGAAACTATCAACTAAGCAAATGGAAATCAAAGGCAATAACAGAAACTAAAAACAGAGTGAAAGCAGGACAAAAACAGAGTAAAGCAGAGATCATAAATAGAGCGAAAACAGAAACTAAAGATAGAGCAAAAACAGAGATGAATTAAGAACAAAGAAGGTCCTAAAGATGCGGTTGGTAAGTCTATCCTCTTAATCTAACTAGGGGCTTAACAAAATCTATCTAGCTAAACCCTAGACAATAGATTCAACAGTAGCTAAATCCACTTTCGTGGTAGATAACCTCAAGCTAACTAGTTCCAGACCTAAATCCTAGCTTAGCAGGCACTAAGATTCAATGATCTATTTAAGTCAATAAACACCCTAGACATCCAATCTCTTAGGCTAGGTATGCAAATCTCTAGAATTAGCTGGTTCAGACATTTCATCAAACACCTTCTGGGTGTGGAAAAACCTATGATCTAATTTCAATTGATCAGAGAGAAACTAGCATTAAGAGCACTAATCCAGAAGGGATTTCGTCTAATATAACCCTAAGCCACGTAGGAGACTAAGATTCCAAACCTAAATCTAACGCATCCTTAAGAACCCTAAAAAACTACTCACAGATCATTAAGAACATCAAACTCAAAAACCCAGAAATGAATAAAACTTTCATAATCATAAAGATAAGGAAAAGAAAAAAAGGGATAGAAAGATTCAAACACAAATACTCAGTAGATTCAGAGTTCTATGATCCAAGAAGCAAGAACAGATGAACATATGATAAGAGCCTAAAAACGAGAATGAATTCGTCCTAATCTCATACAGAGTATTTATACTCTTAGTTAAAAACCCTAAATCACAAAAAGACAAAATAGCAAATTAGGAAACGGGCTCGAGCAAGCTGGATCGAGTGGGGTGGTCGAGTCCATCAAAAAACCTTCAAGACGACACTTTTATCTCCGGCTCGAGCAGGCACTCGAGTGGTTTGGTCGAGCTGGGATCAAGACTGCATTTTTAAGGTCAGCTCGACCAGGGGACTCGTGTAGGTTGGGTCGAGCTGGAATCAAGACTGTTCTTTTGGTGCGGACTTGAGTAGGGACTCGAGTGTGGGGCTCGAGCTAGTTCCAAGATGGTGCCTTTAGCATGGACTTGAGTGGCTGGCTCAAGTGAAGCGGTCGATCTGTGTGGTGGCGACCTTGGCTTTCTCATTTTCTTTCTCTCCATTCGGCCTCAACAGCTTCAATACTCCTTAAGTGCATCTGAAAATACTCCAAAATGCAGAATGTATGCAAACCTAATGCAAAATACTCTAAGTATGCAAAAGTAGACACAAATGCTAAGAACATGCTACTAAACGAGGTTAAAAGGGTGATAAATGCATGCTAGAACCACATAAAATATAGACATATCAACTCTCCCAAACTTAGTCTTTGCTTGCCCTCAAGCAAACAGAAGTATAAGCTGGAGGAGAGGTTTGAAAATGGGGATTCAGAACCAAAACATGCTGATATAGTAAATGATTTCAATGTCCAAGTTGTTGGTTCTGGAATGTAAAGTATATGAACTCTACTTAAAAACTTTAGCCATATTCTTCACAGCACAATTTCAATTAAATCTCAACCTAGACATGCATTCAAATTTACCATTCCCTTTAACATTCAATTAAGCAGAAACCATGAATCAAGCTATGCACATTCAATGAACTCATTTAGCTAAGGGTAAGGTTAAGAGACAAAGATGGTCCCTTTCATACGATTTGATCAATTCAGAATAGAGGGATCTCTCAAGAAAAGGAATGAGCTTCAGTAGAATGCTAAAGGTAAAGACCAACCTATGCATACAAAAATAGACTCTCATCTACCCAACCATACACAGATGACCTTAACCCCTAGTTCTAAACCCAGATAGTTATCATAATTCTACCCTTGACACTTAGGCAATTTTGCCTTGGACTTTTCTTGGATCAGACTCATTTTTTTCTTTTGATCTTGTTCTAGGAGAGGTTCTATACAACACTACCAGCTTAGGCTTTTTTTTTTTTTTAGGACTTTAAGCTTTTTGCCTTTCTTTTCTTATTCTTTGCACACCCCCAAATCCTTTACTAGATTAACAAATTTCCAGAATATTCCTCTCCTAGGAACTCTTAACCTTTTTCTTTCATTTTTTTCCAAGTTTTATTTTTTTCTTTTCACAGAACCAAACCTTATACCCAATGATGAAGATCCCACCTAGTCATATCTGATTCAAAAATTGCAAACCAGAACTACATGAGAATCTATCCTTGTCGGCTCAAACCTAACACTTTCTACCAAGCTCATTCAGAAATAGGCCTCACACACACAACAGAATAATATCATGGCTTCAAAGAAGGCTAGGCTAAAGGTATGGTAAAACTGTCCTAATAATGAGAACAACTATTTGGATTAGCAAGAGTGGCAAATAGGTGAAAGAAAATCCAAGTATGTGTATGATATCCATGAGTTCAGATGCAGTGCATAGACATGATAATTCATAGTCAAGTTCAGGTTCAAATAGATAGAGAATGGTATCAAATCACAACATGCTTCAATTGAGACCTAATCTAGTTGTGCATTCAAAGTATGGTGCAGTCTTACTTCAAGTTCATTAACAATGCATTAAACAACCAGAAACGAGGGCATTGAGACTATATTACCAAATCAACATGCTTACAAGGATAATATCGTCATGATCTCTATGCATATGCAACAGCCCTATATGAACAGAATCTAGACTCAATCCTAAAATGTGAATGTAACTACATGAACACTCTGTTTTTTTTTTTTTTTAATCATTTTTGAAAGATTTTCTAATTTTTTTCTATGCCTTAGATGCATGCAGACTAAAAAATGCACAAAATCAAAATAAGAACACAGAAAACAGATTAAACAAATCTTAACCCTTCCTCCCAAACTTAAATTACACAGTCCTTTGTGTGGTAAAAATTTGGAAAGAAGGTTTAAGAAACAACAAAAGACAAGAAAATGCTAATGATATATACAAGAAATGATGGAGCAGGTACCTTAGGGGTTGGAGAAGAAGGAGGAGATTGAATCCTCCATGCTCTCTTGGTGTAAGCGGCGCGGGAGCTGGACTCGACCGGGGGCTCGAGTGATTCGGTCGTGCCAAACATCGGAAACTGGCTGGCTCGAGTGAGGGACTCGAGCTGACCGCTCGAGCTGGAATGTCCGCTCACCAAACTCCTTTTTTTCCTTGTGTATTGCTTGACTTGTTGCCTTGGCTCGAACGAGGAGGCTCTTGGCGGTTCCACAAGTGCACGAGGCCTAGGTGCTTCATGAAACGACCCACTCCCCATCAGCACACGTTTGGGTAGGACTACCTTCTTGGAGGAAGGAGCACTGAACTTCTACTGGAAATCTTTCAGTTGATCTCTTCCTTCCTTCATTGCCTTTTAAATCCTTCACCGTCCCCTTTAAAGCGGCTATGGTTCTGCCCTGGAATTTGTTCCATATCTGGAGCATTCCAATTCGCTTGTGTGCTTCCTTTAGGGCAGGGCTAGATTTAAGCTGTAGGGGGTAATCTCCAAAGCCAAACTTTCCCGAGCCATTGTCTTCATCACTACCCATAGAGTTACCAGAATCTTCTTCTAACTGTGGAGCTTCTTCAAGGCTGGTATAGAGGCGCTCGGGTGGAGGAATGAAGTCGATGTTGGCGCCTAGTCTGACGCTGATGAGGTCTGTGCAGGGAAAACGCAGTCTGGCTTCTCCAACGGTTGGATGATTGAATTGGTAGACAAACACATCGGGCGGTTGGCTAGCATCAAGGAATGTGGCTCTTCTTAGATGGTCGATGTCGATCCACCTAGGATTATACGGCTCTAACCTCAGCTCTACACCATAAGCCACCAGAATTGGGGTTATCACTCCACCAATGCTAATTTCCCCTGCTGACTTCCTCTTGTGCATCCTCAATGCCCAATCTTTGTACCATATCAACTGACTCAATAGAACGAAGGCTAAGCTTCTGTCTCCCCTGTCTCCCAGCAGCTCTCGTCCATCCCTTGTGTAGTCCAGAACATCCTACAATGCTACATCCAGCATCTGCATCTCGCCGGCATTGATGTTTCCAGTAACCTGCCTAACGAACATAGTGCTAGCAATGGCTTTGTGGAGGTACCTTAGCACGGGACTTCTGATCTGAGAAGCCTTGGTGCGGGATGACGAGTAGGGTTTGTTGTCTCCAATGGTGGACCAGAGGGCTTGCAGCTCCGTGTTGTCGATGTCCTATGTCGATCCCATTCCACTCGGGAAACCATACAAGTTTTCCAGCTCCCTTATGGTGAGGGAGTGAAACGACCCTCTGCATGTGAAAGTGATAAACCCCGGACCTCCATCGGATTCATACTCTGGCTCATCCTCATAGAAATGTACCGAGAGTGAGGATAGGAAATGGCATGTCTCCTCCTGGTAAGCCTCTAGCTGAATTCTCATGAACGTGCCCAGGCCACTGACTCGGTACAAGTACTCCACATCCTTGCCTATTCTGAGTTTCGCACATATTTCCCGGTGCGGATACCGTGTTCTCGTTAAACCTCTGTCAAGGAAAATGGCAAGATATTTCTCCTGGGAAGGCTCCTGCTTAGACTTTCTGGGTTGCTTGGTGGCTACCTTGGACTCTTCTTCATCACCTCCGCTGCCTTGATCAAATGCACTAGGTTCTTCCGGTTTCTTTCCACGAGCAATTGCACGTTTATCCTGCGAGAACTCTTCAGCCGCTGACTTCTTTCTCTGGCTCGACCCCTTGGCTCGTGTGGGACGGTCGAGTGCATCATCATCATCCCTCTGGCTAGACCGATTGACTCGAGTGGTGCGGTCGAGCCGGTCTTCGGGTAACTCCTCTGCCTTTGCATTTCTTCGTCGGCTCGAACCACAGACTCGAGCTGGTGGCTCGAGCTGAACTTCATCAATCTCCATCGGTTCTATTGGTGTAAAAACCGGTCCTCTTAGCTTCTAAAAGTGTCTAGCCATGGCCTCAGTAGATGGGCGATCACTGGACTCTCCCTTGTAGGATCTTCTAGGCATGGTGGAGCGAATTTGGCTGATCATTTTCAGAAATTTCTTTGAGAGCAAAATGAAGGATGGTGTGGTGAACTTGAGAAGCTTGGGCTGCTTATATAGGCGAAGGATGGAGCTAGATGACAAGGGGGAAGCGTCCATTTTGAATTCAAAATTCGAATTCTAGGCCCCCAAAGTTGGCTCGAGCATGTGACTCGAGTGGGTTCAGTCGCGCTAGCTCTTGTCTCTTTGTCGGAATTCGAATTTGAATTTGGGCAGTACTTGACTCGAGCCATTGACTCGAGTGGGACCGGTCGAGTCAGATGTTGTCGGATTTTAAATTTTGGCGCTCCTTGGCTCAACCACTTGACTCGAGTGGGGCCGGTCGAGTTAGACCTTGTCGGAGTTCAAATTCGAATTTGGCACCCCTTGGCTCGACCACATGGCTTGAGTGGGGCCGGTCAAGTCGGACATACCTGCTCTGCCTTCTCCTGAAAACACACAAACAAACGACAAAACAAAATTATCAAACTAAACGACGGTTTATCAAGAAAATTAGATCATTATATACAGGGATAGAGATGAGACTTCCTCCCAAGTGAGCTTGTTTATAGTCACTAAGCTTAACTTCCTGTTTTACTTAAGCAGGGGGAGGTTCATCTAGAGGGATGGAAGTTCCCTCTGGGATGATGTAAGCAGCAAGATAGGGTTTGAGTCTCTGCCCATTCACAGTAAACTCGGAGTCACCCTTCCCGATCAGAGTAACTACTCCATAAGGTGAGACTTCTTTGACTCTAAATGGTCCTGACCATCTGGACTTCAGCTTTCCAGGAAATATCTTGAGTCTCGAGTTGACAAGGAGCACTTGATCACCAGTTTTGAATTCTTTGGGAATAATCTTTCTATCATGGAAGGCTTTTGTCCTCTCCTTGTAAACCTTGGACCTCTCGTAGGCATCCAACCTGACCTCTTCCAGTTCATGTAGATCCAATGCTCTCTTCTCCTAGGTAGTTTTGATATCCAGATTCAAGAGTTTCGTTGCCCACAATGTCTTGTACTCAATCTCCACAGGCAGATGGCAAGCCTTGCCATAGAGCAGCTGGAATGGTGTTCTTCCAATTGGTGTCTTGAACGCAGTCCTATATGCCCAGAGAGTCTCATCAAGCTTAGAGGACCAGTCTCTCTTTGAGACTCCTACTAATCTTGCCAAGATGGCTTTCATCTGCTTGTTAGACACTTCCACCTGCCCACTGGTTTGAGGATGGTATGGCGTGGCTACCTTGTGCTTAACCCCATGCATCTTCAAAAGATTTTCAAAGAGCTTTTTGATGAAATGGGATCCCCCATCACTAATCACTACTCTTGGTACTCCAAATCTGGGGAAGATAATGCTCTTGAACATCTTCAAAACCACCCTTACATCATTAGTAGGACAGGCTATAGTTTTAACCCACTTGGAGACATAATCAACAGCCACCAAGATGTAGTTGTTCCCATGAGATGGTGGGTTGAAAGGCCCCATGAAATCAATGCCCCATATATCAAATACCTCGACTTCTAGAATTGGGTTCTGAGGCATCTCGTCCCTCCTGCTGATGTTACCCATTCTCTGGCAAGGATCACACCTAGTGATGAAAGCTTGAGCATCTTTGAACATTGAAGGCCACCACAATCCTTCTTGGAGAACTTTCTGTACAGTCTTGAAAGTAGCAAACTGACCCCTATAAACCGAACCATGGCAGTGCTCCAAAACCCCATTTACTTCTCCCTCAGCTATGCATCTTCTGTAAAGACCATCTGAACCTCTCTTGTACAAGTAAAGCTCATCCCTGAAGTAGTGGTTCACATATCTCAGAAACTTCTTTTTCCTGTAAGCATCAAGACTCCTAGGGATTTCGCCGCTTACAAGGTAATTGGCAAAATCTGCATACCAGGATAGCTTCCCTTCTATTGCCAAGACAACAGCAATGAGTTGTTCCTCAGGCATGGAATCATCAATTGGCAATGGATCATTTATTCTCATCCTTGATAAATGATCAGCTACTCCATTTTCTATACCCTTCTTATCAACGATCTCCATGTCAAACTCCTGTAGCAGAAGTATCCATCTGAGCAGTCTTGGCTTAGTCTCTTTCTTTGCATAGATATGCCTGAGTGCTGCATGATCTGTGTAGACTATCACCTTGGAACCCACTCCGTAGCTTGTGAACTTCTCAAATGCAAAGACAACAGCCAGTAATTCCTTCTCTGTTGTTGCATATCTCCCTTGAGCTTCATCAAGTGTTCTGCTTGCATAATAGATCACATGCAGCTTCTTGTCAATTTTTTGTCCCAAAACAGGTCCCACAGCATAATCTGATGCATCACACATGATTTCGAACGGATAGTCCCAGTTTGGTGCTTAGACTATTGGAACTGAGACCAAAGCTTCCTTAATCTACTGGAATGCTCTTAAACACTACGAATCAAAGATGAACTCTTGTTCCTTGCATAGCAGCCTAGTGAGTGGTCTGGCTGTATTTGAGAAATCCTTGATGAACCGCCTGTAGAAACCAGCATGACCCAAGAAACTTCTGATATCCCTGACGTTCTTAGGCGGTTGCAACTGCATCATCACGTCAACCTTGGCTCTGTCCACTTCTATCCCATTCTCAGAAATTTTGTGCACCAAGACAATCCCTTCTCTGACCATAAAATGGCATTTCTCCCAGTTCAGAACCAGATTTGTCTCCTCACACCTAGTAAGCACCCTGCAAAGGTCCAAAAGGCAGGAGGAGAAAGAAGAGCCATACACGGAAAAATCATCTATAAATACCTCCACAGTCTCCTCTATTAAATCCGAAAATATAGAAGTCATGCATCTCTGAAAAGTAGCAGGTGCATTACAAAGACCAAAAGGCATTCTCCTATAGGCAAAAGTTCTATATGGACAAGTGAAAGTAGTTTTTTCCTGATCATTAGGATGAATAGGAATTTGAAAGAAACCACTATACCCATCTAAGAAACAGTAATAGGGATGATTTGCAAGCCTTTCTAATATTTGATCAATGAATGGTAATGGGAAATGATCTTTTCTAGATGCAGCATTCAATTTCCTGTAATCAATACACATCCTATGACGAGTGATAGTTCTAGTGGGTATCAGTTCATCCTTATCATTCCTAACAACAGTTATACCTCCTTTCTTTGGAACACAATGCACAGGAGAAATCCAAGTACTATCAGATATAGGGTAGATGATTCCAGCTTTTAACAACTTAAGAATTTCCTTTTTAACAACTTCCTTCAAATTTGGTTCAATCTCCTCTGAGGTTCAATGCTAGCATATGATTCATTTTCCAGATAAATTCTATGAATACACAAGCTAGGTGAAATTTCTTTAATATCATCCAGAGAATACCCAATACACAAGCTCACTTGGGAGAAAGTCCCATGTCTATCCATGTATATAGTGCTTTAGTTTTCTTTTAAATCGTCGTTTAAATATGTTAATTCATGTTTTTGGCTTACTGGTATGATTGCAGGAGAAAATGAGCATTAAATCATGAAGAAAAAAAGGAGAAGAAACAAAGTGTGTCTGACTGGACCAACCAGCTCGACCGACCCTGTAGAGTCAGCACCCTGTCTACATCTGACTCGACCAATCAGCTCGAACAGGGTGGTAGAGTTAGTGGTCGAGCCAAGCTCCCACACTGATTACACTAGAGAAAGCATGGAGGATTCAATCTCCTCCTTCTTCTCCAACCCTTGAGGTACCTGTTCTATCCATTCTTGTATATATCATTTGCATTTCTTTCTTGCTTTTTGTTGTTTCTTAAACCTTCTTTCTAAATTTTTATTACACAAGGGACTGTGTAATTTAAGTTTGGGAGGAAAGGTTAAGATGTGTTTGATCTATTTTCTGTGTTGTTTTCCGTGTTCATAAAAAAACCAAAAAAAATTTGAAAAATTTGAAAAACTTGATAAAAAAAACAGAATGTTCATATAGTTGCATTACATTTTAGGATTAAGTCTAGATTGTTTTCATACAGGCCTGTTGCATATGCATAGGGGATTATGATAATTATAACCTTGCAAGCTTGCTTATTTAATATGATAATTTCAATGTCCTCGTTTCTAGTTGTCTAATGCATTGTGAATGAACTTGAAGTAAGACTGCACCATACTTTGAATGCACAACTAGATTATGTCTCAATTGAAGCATGCTGTGATTTGATACCATTCCCTATCTATTTGAACTTGAACTTGACTTATAATTATCATGTCTATGCATTGCATTTGAATTGATGGATACCATATACATACTTGGATTTTCTTTCACCTGTTTACCACTCTTGCTAATCCAAGTAGCTATTCTCATCATTAGAACAATTTTATCATGCCCTTAGCCTAGCCCTCTTTCAAGGCATGATATTACTTTATTCAGTGTGTGAGGCCTATTTCTGATTGAGCTTGGTAGAAAGTGTTAGGTTTGAGCAGACAAGGATAGAATCTCATGTAGTTCTGGTTTGTAATTTTCGAATCAGATAGGACTAGGTGGGATCTTGATCATTCAGTATACGGTTTGGTTCTGTGAAAAGAAAGAAAGAAAACTTGGAGAAAGATGAAAAAAAAAAGTTAAGAGTTTTTAGGAGAGGAATGATCTGAAACTGTGTTAATCTAGTAAAGGATTTGGGGGTGTGCTAAGAATAAGAAAAGAAAGGCAAAGCTTAAAGTTTGCAAAAAAAATATATAGAAAACGCCTAAGCTGGTAGTAAAAAGCCAAAAGAAAGATCCCAGTCTGCTAGAAGTATAAAGAACCTCTCCTAGAACGAGAACAAAAAGAAAAAAATGAGTCTGATCCAAGAAAAGTTCAAGGCAAATTGCCTAAGTGTTAATGGTAGAATTAGGACAACTCTCTGGGTTTAGAACTGGGGGTTAAGAACACTTGTGTATGATTGGGTAGATGAGAGTCTATTCTTGTATGCATAGGTTGGTTCTTACCTTAAGCATTCTATTGAAGCTCATTCCTTTTCTTGAGAGATTCATGTTCTGAACTGATCAAACCATGTGAAAGGGACCATCTTTGTCTTTTAACCTTACATTTAACCAAATGAGTTCATTGAATGTGCATAGCTTGATTCATGGTTTCTGCGTAATTGAATGTTAAAGGGAATGGTAGATTTGAATGCATGTCTAGGTTGAGACCTAATTGAAATTGTGCTGTGAAGAGTATGGCTAAAGTTTTTAAGTAGAGTTCATATACTTTGCATTCTAGAACTAGCAACTTGGACATTAAGATAATCTATTATATCAGCATGCTTTGGTTCTGAATCCCCATTTTCAAACCTCTCCTCCATCTTATTTTTGTCTGTTTGCTTGAGGGCAAGCAAATACTAAGTTTGAAGGAGTTGATATGTCTATATTTTACATGGTCTGAGCATGCATTTATCATCCATTTAGCCTTGTCTAATATCATATTCTTGACACTTGTTTCCAGTTTTGCATAGTTAGAGTGTTTTGCATTAGGATTGCATGCATATTGCATTTTTGAACTATTTCAGGTGCATTCAAGGGATATTGGAGATGTTGAAGTCAAGTGGAGAAAAAAGAGAGCTTAACTCGACCAGAAACTCGAATGGACACTGACTCTAGCAAGCAGGTCGAGTCAGCAGGTCGAGCCAGAGCATTCTGCACCAAAAACTGCACTTTGAGCACAGCTCTAGCAGGCAGGTCGAGCCCCTTGATCGAGTCCACCATAAAAATGCCATCTTAAAGTTTTCTCGCCTAGCTCGACCACCCCTGGTCGAGCTACCACGTCGAGCCCAAGATAAAAGAGCCGTCTTGAAGTTTTGGACCCAGCTCGACCAAGGCACTCGACCACCATGGTCGAGTTACACCCCCGAATTTAGCTATTTTGTCTTTTTGTGATTTAGGGTTTCACCTAAGACTATAAATACCCTGTATTAATCTAAGATTGAGGAGAACTCGTTTTTAAGCTTTCTTCATCTGTTCTTGCTTCCTGGATCCTATAACTTTGAATCTATTGAGTGTTTGTGTTTGAATCCTTCAATTCTATCTATTCTCTTCCTTATCTTTCTGATTATGCTAGTTTTATTGATTTCTGGGTTTATGATTTTGATGTTCTTCATGAGTTCTGAGTAGTCATTAGGGTTCTAAAGGATGAGATAGATTAAGTGTGGAATCTTAGTCTCCTGGGTGGTTTAAGTGTAGAATTGTTTGATTTCCCTTCTAGATTAGTGTTCTTAATGCTAATTACTCTCTGATCAATTGGAATTAGAACCTAGGTATTTCCACACCCATAAGGTATTTGATGAAATGCTTGACTGAACTAATTCCAGAGATTTACATTCCTAGCCTAAGGGATTAGTTGTCTAGGGTGTTTATTGGCTTTATTAAACTGAATCTTAATGCCTGCTAAGCTAGATTTCGCTAAAAGGATTTAGGTCTGGAACTAGATTAGCTTGAGGTTATTTATCATGGGAATGAACTTGACTGCTTATGAGTTTAATGTCTAGGGAATAGCTTGCTTGAGTTTGTTAAACCATCTAGGTAGATTAAGAGGATACACCAAGTCAATAACCCCATCCTTAGGAATTTCTCTTGCTTGATTGATTTCTGTTTCATAGTCTCTGTTAGTCTTTGTTTTTATTCTCTGTTATTGCTTTTGATTATTGCTTTCTTAGTTTGATAGTTTCACAACCTATTGCTTGTTTGGCTTGACTTAAACTGTTTTATTGGATCCTTTCTGGCTAATATCGCTCTCATTTGGATTGATACCTTATTGTGCTACAATGACATGATAGTTCAATAGGAAATTGACTTATATCAACCATCTATCGTTGAGGGTCGATGGGGAGGTCCAGTGGTCGAGGCAGCAGCAGTATCGGTCCAGTTAGACCGATGGAGATGTCCAACAGGTCTGGAATCGACCTGGATAGGTCGATGTATCCTTCTGGGACTTCGTTCTGGAAGTGCATTAACCTTGATAGGTCGATGTGGTGGATCGATGGGCTTGGCATCGACCCTGATTGGTCGATGCTATCGTCCAGGACTTCGTTCTGGATATTTGAAATCCATAATATCGACCGTGATAGGTCGATTCATAGGTCTGATATTCTCCACCGATGAGTTTGTTGATGTGTTCTCCTCCAATTTCATCTCCCACAGATTAGCTTTGTCACCCAAAGAGAATGGGAATACGCATAGTGTCAGACCATCCTTTGAGACTCCGTTGATTTTAATGTACCACAAAGCTTGTCAAACGGATCCAGGTGATCAGTAATGATCGTCAGAGCGACCGTTGGGTTGTGTGCAGCCGCCCGATGTGCATCACCACCTTGAGCATAATCCCTATTTGGGTGAAGGATGCTCTCAAGCTCAGCAGCATGTACTTTTTTTCATAGCTGCTCCATTCGATCTATTCTCTTCTTCCCTCTTTTTTTATATATTTTTGGTGATCACCTGAAATTCAAAGAAATAAATAATCAATTAAAAAAAAAACTTTGTCTCAGATCTAGACTAAATCTCTATGCCTATTGCTTCAATCCCCGGCAACGGCGCCAAAAACTTAATATGAGGTTTTTATTGCCTCTTCACAGGTTTCACCCGAGAAGTAAATCTCGAGAGTTTAACCCATAAAACCGTAAGTACACGGTTAAATGCAATTGTAGTAATACAAGGTCGATCCACATGGACTGAGAATAACACACAGAGAATACAAGACTAAATCTAATCTAAGCGTAATCATAGAGGTTGGGGGGTTATGGTTCCTAAGCTAACGTGCATAAAATAAAATAAAAGCATAAAATAAATAAATTAAAGTAACTAAGAATAAATTAAATAACATAATTAAATAAACTAAACTAAACATAAGTTAAATAGCATAAATTAAATAAAGTAAATTGATTGCATAAATAAATATTTACAGAATATGGATGATACACGATTTGTCAGGAAATCTAGATCTAAGATTCATGTTCTATCTAACAAGTTTATGTTTGTCATTCTACGGATTTTTCATGTCTCGCTAGTCCACTCTCGTTGTATGCTAGTCTCTAAATCCAAACCCACTCTCGTGGCGAATGAACATGTATTTCATCCAATCCCATCATCAAATACTAAGTATTCCTAGACTTTTGGAAAAGGTACACAAAGTGAATGATAGATCTATTTCTAGAATACAGCCCACTCTCGTGGCGAAGCATCCCTAAGATCTTAATCTAACTTGATCAAGGCTAGATCAATATTTACACTATCAATCAACAAACTCAACCATAGTTAATACTCCCAACTATGCATATCTGAGATCTCTACCCACTCTCGTGGCGCAGAGAATCTCTAATAGTACAACCATACCTACTGGATTCGGTTATACACTTAAGCATCTCCCATAAGAGAATACTTAGCATTAAGATGCATAGAAATGTAGCTAGATCGATTAAGAACAAACAAATATATAATAAACACTAAAAGTAAATCCCATCATCGACCACCATCCTGGTGGTCTAAAAGATCTACTCTAAAAAAAAAAGAAGAAGAAGTAAAAAGAAGAACTCTTTATTAGATATGAAAGGTGGCTACAAGGATATAATAATTCATGGATCATTATTAATGAGATTACAAGTGTTTATATAGTACTAGGGTTTCTTATAACTCTCCATTTCGTCCTTATCTTCTTTCTGGAGGCTTAAAACTCGAGATTACAAGGTTGCTCAAGTCATTTCTTACCACGTAGAGAATTTTCCAGCTTTCTCGGAGGTCAGAATCAATCCTGATAGGTCGATTCTATGGTCGATTTTGTGCCTGCTCTTTTGACTGGTCGATGCATCCTTCAAGATTTCTCTCTGGAAATTTTTCAGACTCAATATCGACCCCCACAAGTCCATTATGGGGTCGATTCTGCCTTCTTCGGACTCTATGAAATCCTTCTCCGAATGTGCATGATCAAAGTGGCGGTGCCAACTCTCCTATAGGTTCTAGCAGACTCCAGAACATTCTAAACATCAAATTTTAGCTCCAAGTAGCTATAAACATATAAACACATGCAAACACACTAAAACTATACTAAATATTAGTTATAAAGGCTCAAACTACCCAAATCTATACTACCACGCGAGCCGAGTAAATTCTTTAAACAACCATGATGGGACCATGATTCGTACCAAAAATAACAATCATTTCCTGCATTTACTTCAACCCGATGAAAATCAGCAGCCATGGTTCAATATTTCAACCGCTTTTTCCACATCCAAGAGCCTAAAGAAGAGGATTGCTTAGTAGACCAAAAAGAACCGTTTCGAATAAGATATCGTTATACCCATTGGACCCAAAGAGAGTCACTAAAACATAGAATACACCTTATTAGTTTCAAACAAGAAACCTTATTCGAATCAATGAGTGCCTTAATGCCAAGAGTGCCTTCCTGTTTTGGTCTACAAACATCCGAACACAGTTTTTCTACTTCATGGAGACAACTTTTGGGTTATCTGAAAGCTGATAACCAAAAATTAACGAAGCTTGTAATTACCGAATTTATCAGCTGGAGACGGCCAGCATATGAGAGAAAACGAGTTGTCCATGAAGAAATTTTTGAACGAATTCTGTTGAGCAATGACAAGTAATCTAATGCTGTAAATCGCTTGGTAAGAAGAAGGAGACCAAGATATCGAACTAGAAGGGAACATTGGGCGAATGAGTGAGATTGAAGCAGATCTTGACGAACACTTTCCGTAACTCCTGCCAAATATAAAACTAATTTTTCTGGACTGATTTTCAAGCCTGATTTAGCAGCAAATGAGTTGAAAACTTCGATTATTCCCTCAATAGATATCTTACTACCATTGATGAAAACCATGAGATCATCTGTAAAATACAGGTGAGTGAGGGAGATATTTTTGCAGCGAGGATGATAGCTTATAGATCTGGTTCTAGCTGCTTTATTTATCATATGAGATAATACATTCATCGGAATGACAAAAAGATAAGGGAACAATGAACAACCTTGCCGTAATCCCTTCTTACTTATAAAATACTAGCTAATTCCCTATTAGCTTGAACTGAGAATGAAGCTGTTGTCAAACATAAACGTATCCAATGGATAAATGTTGTCGGAAAAGCAAAAGCCTCCAAAGCGTTGAGTAGAAAAGACCATTGAACTAAATCAAAAGCCTTTAATATGTCGATATTAATTAAACATCGAGATGATATCGAGTCTTTATGATAATCCTTGACAATCTCCGAGGCTAAGATAACAATGACTCTGCAAAAAACCTAGAGGCTTCTTCCTTTAATCCGTTCTGATCAATTATAATTACATCCGCTCTCAATCTGATCTCCCGAATAGAGTTTCTCATTTTTCGAATCTGACATGTTTTATGGAAGAACTTATTGTTTCCACCACCCACCTTCAACGAGTGGTTCTTTGATCGCTGTTTCAGAAACCCCTCTTCAAGATCTGATAAGTGTTGTCAATGTTTTAATGCCTCATCCTCTTCTCATGCATTGAGATCAGTAGGGAATATTAGTGTTTGCTCTTGTTTACTACACATATCTTCATATGCAAGCGTCGTTTTTTTTTTTTGTGATATCAACAAACTGTTCTTTACCCATTGATCTTAATGTAGTATTCAACTCCCTTAATTTTTTTGATAAACGAAAGAGAGCAGATGTAGAAATATACAGAGGAGAAGTGTTCTTCCAAAATATGTCCACTTCCACATAGAAACGCTCCAACTTCGTAAGTCTGTTTATGAATTTAAACGGATATCACCTCATATCAGATCCTTTGTGCAAAGAAACCATCCCCTCAAATGATCAGAACATCCACCAACTTCAAAGATATTGTACGAATTCTGAAAAGTGGTTAATCATGAACCATTAACCATTACTCTGTGCAGCTTCTTACAAATTAATTCCTCTTCTCTTTTGTTGCACCAAGTCAACTTTTGATACGACACGTACGGTTGAAGAGTTGGTTCCAAACCGAAGGACATCGGTACGGTTAAGGATTCCAAATCGGAAGTATGCGGATCATTGAGAAGGTTTTTATTCTGTTTCAGTTTTATATTTTTCTGCAGTAAATAATGAGAGACTAAGTCTTCCTATTGTATATGAACTACTCTCACACGTTTCTTTCACGTTCCATTTGTTTCCTTGTATTCAGGAGATGATCTCCAAGTTGTTTGCTTCATTGTACTCCTTATTTAATTAATGAGAAAAACCAAAAATAGGTAGTCTTAACTACCAACAAAATCTTGTGTAATGTTCTACGATTTCTTGATTGAGAATCTATTGCTATCATTTGGTATCAGAGCTAGGCTCTCTTATCATTTTTTTTCTGTTCATCATCCACTACCACAATTCCGCCAAAGAAAATCCACAATACGAGATGAACTCTGGTTCTTCCTCGCACCACTTCCAGCTCCGACAAATAGATGGTTAAGACAACATCAACCCTTTGCACCATCTCCACAACGAAACGTTAAACTTGAATTTCCACGTTTCCAAGTGGGAGATCCAACGGGATGGGTGAGCAAGGCCCACCATTTTTTCTCTTACCAGGAGATATCTTATGGTCAACACGTCGGATTTGCATCTTATCATCTTGAAGGAGAAGCCAATGAATGGTGGCAAGCAGTTTCGAAGGCGTTACGCGACGACCACATTCCCATCACCTTGGATATCTTCGAGGAAGAAATGTGGGCACGGTTCGGTTCTCCGGATGAAGAGAATTTTGAAGAAGCATTGTCTAATATCAGGCAGACGGGGAACTTACAAGAGTATCAACGATAGTTTGAGCGTCTTCAGAATAAGGTTCACGGTTGGTCTCAGAGAGCTCTAGTGGGGATCTTCTTGGGGGTCTACATTCGTCTATCCAAGATGGGATCAGAATGTTTCAGCCAAAGAAACTAAGGGAGATAATCAATTACTCACGCCTAATGGATGGACAACTCCAGCGACAAAAACGCAGAACATTCTCCAAACCATTCGGATCTCCATCATACATGCCGAGCAGATACGAAAGGTCACGAGATGTGTCGGGATCAACACCAAAGCGACTCAGCTGGGATGAAATTAAGAAGAAACGCAGTCTTGGGTTGTGTTTCAGCTGCGATAAGGAATTCACCCCGGGACACAAATGTCGCAAACCACAGCTTCTGTTAATGGAAAGAGACAAAGATGAGTCTGGTGGGGAAAATGATGAACCTGAAGATACAAATCATCAATTCTGAATTCATGCTTTGACTGGATGGGTCTCACCTTCTACCATCCGAGTAGCTACGAAAGTCAATCAACATCGATTGATTTCTTTGATCGATTCTGGCTCGACTCACAATTTCGTTAACACAGCAGCAGCCAAGAACCTCAATCTCCCGTGTTCGCCAGTTAAGCCGTTCCGGGTCCGCGTGGTGGATGGCCATCTGCTCCTTTGCACGGCATTTTACTCGGCGGTTCCACCCACTATCAACGGCACTGAATTTTTGGTGGAATTGTTTGCTTTACCATTGATGGGACTCGACATTGTACTTGGAATGACGTGGCTTGAAACATTGGGTAAAACAGTTTATGATTGGCGAGCCCAATCCATTTCTTTCACGTGTGAAACACCCCACCCCGAGAGACGACAAACAAAAACGCGCGAAAACGATAAAACCCGGGATTTTTAAAATTTTAATTTAAATCGACTTAAATTATCTAAGCAAAGCATTACTAATTACTTAAACCCCAAGTAAAATAAATTACTTCCATCGAAACTAAGCATGCGTACACAACTTAAACCCTTCATAAACAACCACAAAACATTACAAACGAGCATACTAACAAGTCCAAAATATTACCAACACAAGGCATATTAAGCATCCAACACAAAAAGATACGAAAACCCCTTTTTAAACCGCCTAGATCATCTTCCTCTTTCGGCCTTGGTTCCACGAGCTTCACGATCCTAAGACTTCTCTTTATCTACACCAAAATAGGTGCGTAAGCATTGATAATGCTTAGTGAGGCGGTCATTCCGTCGCCACAGCGATATGTACATACAATCACAAAACTTACCGCCATCAACATGCAATGCAAACAATCAAGAAATATCATGATAGAGCTTTATCGTCACTCACATAACACACAACTTAGACAAGCCATAAATCACATCCATATGGTTGAGTCCTACATCACACATTAATCACGAAAAGTCTAATGAATGTATGACTACGCTACGGTCATGCACTCACCTCGATCACAAGCTTGACTTCTTCTTGGCTCAACACAATCACCAAGATCTCTATTACTCCCTGTCAAAAGATCATCAAACACACTTTCAAAAGATTGATCACAAGCTCCCAAACTCAATTGTTTAACTTTTCCAATTCGGATTCCCTTCTCCCAAAAATAGAGCTCTACTTAATCAACCTTATATCTTACCCTAGACCATATTTAGGAAATTGCTTTGGTAAAACTCAAGATAAGACTCTCAAGCACCTATCTACCAAATTTCAGCCCAAATAAACAAGATTTGAATGCTCAATCACTCTCTCAAACTCAACCCGTCGCGGGTAGCTCTGTTTGAGCGGCTTTGGGGAGAAAATCCATATCTCTCAAACCACTCACTATAAGCCAACGAAATTTGGTAGATAATTAGGCAAGAGATTAAAGAACTTACTCACAAAATGTTTGCTCAAACCGATACCTTTTGCTAGGCCTATCGGATCTCACAATCACCACCAAAATTCTGTTTTCAATCTCCTTTCTCCTTCTCTTCTCCTTTCTCTTCTTCTTCTTCTTCTTCTTTTTATCTCCTTTTTCTCTCCTCTTCTTTCTCCTTAGCTCTAGATATTTTTGCCCAAAGAAAATGAGAAGGAGAGGAGAAGAAGAGTCTAGAAATATGGAGAAAGAGATGTATACATATGTGTATACATATTTATGGTTTAATCAAAATTAAACCAAACTAACCCGGATCACTAAACCGCAACCATTAATTCTATGTTAACTCTTCTAATTAAAATCTCTCGCTCGGTTTAGTGACTCCGTCTAACTTTCCAGAATATTTGAGACACTTCTCCGTCCCAAAATATTTCTTTCACGCATGTCAAAACCCCAGAATTTTCGCTTAATTCCGCTCAAACCGAACCACTCGGGATTACATCTCAGCGATCAATCTTTTGATCGAATCAACCCACCTACCGTCCCTAGGGCCATCACTCAAACTCGGTATTATTCCATACTCCGTTCAGTAACACCCCCGGGTCTGACATCATAAGATCCTATGTGGTCACCCAACGGCTAACTCGTCGAAATCTAATTATCCTCGGATTCGAACGAGTTAAGTCCGTCAAACGACCTAGTACATTAGAATCCAATAACATAGGACTCTAATATACCAAGTCCCCATGAAATCCAATACCACAGGACCCCACCCCGGTCTACCGTTCTATGAGGATCAAATACCACATGATCCTAATCGGCGAACCCTCTGGTTAAGATTAAATACCACATAACCCTAACCAACATCATTATAGCTAAATACCACATAACTCTAATGATCCCTCATTAGGGTTAAATAT
Source organism: Boechera divaricarpa (assembly GCA_026770425.1). NCBI lineage: Eukaryota > Viridiplantae > Streptophyta > Magnoliopsida > Brassicales > Brassicaceae > Boechera > Boechera divaricarpa. The sequence goes on along the minus strand of CM049182.1, from coordinate 14,686,028 downwards.
CACATAACCCCAATGTCTCGTCAATAGGATTAAATACCACATAATCCCATTGACCCCATCCACGCATTAGGATAATGACGTAGACCCATAAATCACCAAACCAAGATGGAATGATACTTCGCTCTCAACTCCGTAACACATGGAATACCACATCATGTGTCAAACCCATCGATACATGAAATACCACATCATGTATTAATCATTTTCGACAAATTCGATAGACATCCACATATTAATAATTTCTCGTCAAGTACAACAATTCCTGAGGATCCATTACTACAAACATCAAATACAATACAACTTGAGAGGATGGCTAAGGAACATGGATGTTATAATTCTCCCCCACTAATTTGATTCATCCTCGAATCTCAAGCCTCGGTTTGTTCCCTGAACCACTTGGAGAATTTTGCCCTTATCCTCCTTTCCGGTTCCTAAGTCTCCTCTTCAATCCCGTCACAATCCCATAAAATCCTAACCTCAAGAGTTCTCCTCCTCCCGTCAACCCTGATTCTACGATCTAGAATCCTCACGGGTCGCCTCAACCCTCAAACTTGGTGACAATTCAAGTGGAATCTCCTGTAACACCTGATCGTCCCTATGCAAGCATTTCTTCAACTTCTAAACGTGGAAAACATCGTGAAATACCTGCATAGACGCTGGCAATTCCAGCCTATAAGCAACAGGTCCAACTCATTCCACCACTCGGAACGGTCCCAAATACCTTGGACTCAGTTTACTCTCGGAAAAAGACCTGTTAGAACCCTTAAGCATCGCCATCTTGAGATAAACCATATCTCCTACGGTGAACTCCAACTCTTTCCTGCGGTTATCTGCATAGCTCTTCTGACGATCCTGAGCTTCCTTCATATTAAGCTTTAAGACTCGGATCTTCTCCGTAGTCTCTTGCACAATACTCTCGCCAAACATGCTTCGCTCCCCCACTTGAGTCCAGCATAATGGCATCCTGCAAGGCCTACCATACAATGCCTCATATGGTGCCATCCCAATACTCGCCTGATAGCTGTTATTATAAGTGAACTCTACCAAGCTCAGGTAGTCTACCTAGTGACCACCCTAATCTAAAACACACATCCTCAGTAAATCCTCGAGAGTCTGGATGGTTCTCTCTCGGAGTGGGTCTTTTCAACGTGGGCTGATAAACAATGTGAAATTAAAGGAATTGCAAATGGAGACATTAGACAGGCCCAATTGGAGGAATTGGTTAAAGAGGCCCGTTTTGGTCAGCAAGTATTTTCGGTCCACATCACTGAAGATGCATCCACGAGCGATAATCCACATCAAGAAAATCAGCTCGAGCCTCTGCTTTTGGAATACGCCGCCATCTTTGAATCTCCGACGAGGCTACCCCCAACGCGCAATATTGAGCACCGCATCGTGCTTAAGGAAGGTACCGATCCCATTAATGTCCACCCATACCAATATGCCTATTTTCAGAAATCAGAGATCGAGAAACAGGTGGAGGAGAAGCTAGCCGCTGGGTTGATCAGACCCATTACGAGCCCTTTTTCATCGCTAGTTTTATTGGTGAAAAAGAAAGATGCTTCCTGGCGATTTTGCACCGATTACAGAGCTTTGAATGCTGCTACTGTCCGTGATAGATTTTTGATCCCAACTGTTGATGATATGCTCGACGAGTTGCACGGAGCCACAGTTTTCACAAAATTGGATCTTACTATGGAATATCATCAAGTCGGGTTCACCAATGGACATCGCCAAAACCGCATTCAGAACGCGTAATGGCCATTTCCGAGTATTTGGTCTTGCCTTTCGGTCTCTACAATGCACCATCCACTTTTCAGTTTCTCATGAACTAGGTTTTCCGTGAACACCTCCGTAAGTTTGTCCTCGTGTTTTTCGATGATATTCTTGTCTATAGTAGCAGCTAGGAGGACCATCTCACTAATGTTCAAACTGTTTTTGAGCAACTCTCAGCAAATGAGTTGTATATTAAGAGAAAAAAAAATTGTGAGTTTGGTAAAGAGGAGTGATATAAGTTAATTTGATGTAAGTCAAACTGATATGGGTCAAATCCCTAATGCACCATCATTGTAGCACAGAAAGGTGTCAATCCAAATGGGTGAGCAATTAACTAGAAAGGATGCAATCAAACCAAGCAATAGATCATGAGACTAAAAATCTAACAGAGCAATAATTAAAAGCATTACAGAAACTAATAACAGAAGCTAACAGAAGCAATGCAAACAGAAATCAATCAGCTAAACAGAAGCTCCTAAGGATGGGGTTATTGATCAGTGTTTCTTCTTAATCTACCTAGGTGTTTAAGAAACTCAAACAGAGCTAATCCCTAGACAATAAACTCATCAGCAGCTAAATCCATTCTCATGACAGATAACTTCAAGCTAAGCTTGTTCATACCTAAATCTCTTTAGCAAAATCTAACCTAGCAGACATTAAAAACCAGTCTATTAAAGCCAATAAACACCCTAGACAACCAATCTCTTAGGCTAGGAATGCAAATCTCTGGAATTAGTTTATTCAGACATTTCATCAAACACTTTCTGGGCGTGGAAATGCTTAAGTTCTAATTCCAATTGATCAGAGAGAAACTAGTATTAATAACACTAATCGAGAAGGGATTTCAAGTAATCTAAGCTTAAACCACCTAGGAGACTAAGATTCCAAACTTAATCTATCTCATCCTCAAGAACCCTAAAGACTACTCAGAACTCATGAAGAACATCAAGAACACAAACCCAGAAATCATTAAAACTTGCATAAATGGAAAAATTAAGATGAAAATAGAGAGACTACTAAGAATCAAACACAAATACAAAGTAGATTGAAAGTAATTTGATTACACAGCAAGAACAAGATTAGGAAGAGAGAAAGAAAACCAGCAGACAACCCTTTTCTCCAATAGATAATACAGAGTATTTATAGAATTTGGCAAAACTCTAGCTCGCTAAAAGACAAAATAGCTTATGGTGGACTCGATCAGCTGACTCGACCTGCTTGGTCGAGTTGGTTCCAAGGCGGTGACTTTGGCATGGACTCGACCTGGGGGTCGAGTTGGGGGTCGAGCTGATCTCAAAATGCAGTCTTTGATGCTGACTAGACCCACTGACTCGACCTGCTTGCTAGAGTCAGTCTCCAAGTCCTCTTTTTTTGGTAAAACTCGACTCCCTTCTGCCTTTCTCTCCATTTGACCTCGACATATTCAATATTCCTTGAATGTACCTAATATAGCTCCAAAATGTAATATGCATGCAATCCTAATGCAAAACACTCTAAGTATGCAAAACTGGAAACAAATGACAAAAAAAGGTAAGAATATGCTATGAGACATGGCCAAATGGGTGGTAAATGCATGCTCAATTCCTGTAAAATATAGACATATCAAGGAGCTCAAGTACTTGGGTCACATTATCTCTGGTAATGGCGTGAAGGTTGATTAGTCCAAAATCCAAGGGATGCTTCTATGGACTGCTCCTACAACTATAACGGAGTTAAGGGGTTTCTTGGGCCTCTCGAATTACTATCGAAAGTTCGTCAGGGATTATGGAATCATATCTCGACTGCTCACCAATCTTTTGCGGAAGGGTCAGTTTGGTTGGTCCGAGGAGGCTAACAATACTTACTTTAAGCTGAAGGAAGCCATGTCGTCTACTCCTACGTTGGCTTTACCGGATTTTCAAGAACCCTTTGTGATCGAAACAGATGCTTCATGGAATGGAATCGGAGCGGTATTGTCACAAAATGGGAGGCCGATAGCATTCTTGAGTCAGACTCTTGGTACCACAAAATAGACATGGTCGACTTACGCTCGTGAAATGCACACTATTATGATCGCCGTCCGCACATAGTGACCATACTTGTTGGGGAGATGGTTCACGATTCGAACAGACCATCAGAGTTTATTGTACTTACTCGAACAGAGGATACTTACTCCGGAGCAACAGAAGTGGATGATAAACTAGTGGGCTACGACTACGAGATAGTCTATAAACCGGGCACAACAAACAAAGCAGCAGATGCACTTTCTCGCCTCACCCAGAGTCCCGTTCTTAATGCTATCTTATCAACAATCTGACTTATGAGACAATCTACGAAAGGCGGCCACAACATATCCTTATTTCTTGAAGATAGGAAGCTTAGCCACTACAAATACGGGTCAACCATTTACTTGGCGTAATGGTCTCCTCACATACAAAAATCAAATAATCATTCCTCCTGACAGCGGCGTAAGGTTTGTTACGCCTTCTCTCTCATGTTTCACCCGAGCGCTACTAAAAAGTAGTCTTGAGAGTTTAACTCATAAGACCTCAAGTACAATGCAATTGTAGTAATACGGGATCGATCCACAGAAAGAATAGAATAACTACACAGATGATGCAAATGCAAATCTAATCTAGGCGGAATAATAAAATAGGGGTTGTGTCCTAAGCTATATGAGGCGGTAAAATAATTAACATAAATTAAAATTGCATCAATAAAATACTTAAAATAAATAACATAAATTAAATTACATAAAAATAAAATACTAGAATTAAATTGCATAAATTAAATTACTGAAAATAAAGTGCATAAAATAAATTGCATAAATTAAAGTGCGGAAAAGTAAATTGCAAAAATATAAATTACAAAAATTAAATTACGGAAATTAAAGTGCATAAATTAAAAGTGCATAAATATAAATTGCAGAATATAAATTGCTGAAAAATAAATTGCATAAATTAAACTGCGGAAATATAAATTGCTGAAAAGTAAATTGCACAAATATAAATTACATAAATAAATAAACATAAATAAAATAACATAGATAAAATACTAAATTAATTCTTTACAGTTAATTGGGTGATAGTCGATTTATCAGGGATTTCAAATTATAGAGTTCATGCTTAACCTTTTAAGTTTGTGTTGTCAATTTAGAGTTTTTTTGTTATAGATTAGTCCACTCTCGTGGTATGCTAGTCACTGTGTCCGACCCACTCTCGTGGCGACATTCACGCATTGCGCACAATCTCATCATCAATTACTCTTATGAGTTATAGACACATCAGTTGGCGTTGTCACATATCCAACCGATTAACCAAGTGTTTATCTCGTGCTAGAAGTATGTCTAAGACAAAGAGTGAATGACAAATCTGTTTTTAGAATACAATCTCACTCTCGTGATGATGTATTCCTGAGATCATTATCTAACTTTGGCCACAACTAGATAAGCATTAAGGTGCTCCATCAAACAACAAGCTCGATGCAAACTAATACTCCCTACTATGCAAGTCTGAAGTTTTAACCCACTCTCGTGGTGCTAAGGGCTTCTATTTGTATAACCTCATCTACTGATTTGGTTATAACCTTAATCACATCCCATAGGACATGACTTAGCATTAAGAGTGCATATTAGAGTAGTTAGATCGATCAAGAGCAATATGACATATTGAATCCTAAATCTTCAATCCCATCATCGACCACCACACTTGTGGTCTAAAGGATCTGCTCTCTTGTTTTTCTGAGGGTAACAGCAAAGACAAGGATTAAGTTCATAAAACAGTAAATAAGAAACTAAAGAATAGAAATATAGATCAAAACATAAACATAAACTAAACCATAAGAAAGGAGTAAACCTAAAAGAAGAACTCTTTATTAAAAATGAGACAAAATATGGCTAGAGAGTCTAAATCTTTTTGTGTCTAATGAGAATACATGAGTTTATATAGAGCTTAGGTGGCTTGGGAGAGTCTAGAGCGATGATAGTTAGAGCTTTCACTCGGGTCTATCCAAATAACCCTAGTACGTTGCAGTACTTAGGGATCGAATCCACGAGGATCAATTGTTTCACTACAGACTATAGAGATTAATTAGGAAGCTAAGACAGAATAAAAAGGGTTGTTGTAAGGTGAACAAGAAATAAGACTAACAGTTGTAAACAATTAATTAAAAAGCGCTAGGCTTCAGAAAAATTTGCAGGAAATCACAAATCAAGAATGAGACAATTATTCAAAAAATGAATTAAACACCAATCTCGAACTCAAACAAAATTATATAATCAATCCACTGTCGTGGCACCAATTACTTTGTCTAGTAACCTAAGATTCTTAACTGTCGTTTGAACTAAGAATTACAGACAAGCATTCAACAGGCAGGTTCAATATGTTCACAAATTGCCTTAACATCAACTTTCGTTCAAACAACCTATAAGTTTTTGGAGAATAGGTTAAACCTTTAAATCAGAGACTAAGTGATTAATTTAGTCTAAGCTATGAGAACAACAATAGGAGAAAATTAACAATGATAAATTACTATCTAAGTCTAATTCAGTGATTTATGAAATTTTTTTGAAACCCTAAAACCTAACTAGGAGATTACTCAGACATGAAGAGAGATGAACAAGCAATGAATGAATAAAACTCCATAACAATTGAATTGAAATAAGAAAAGAGTATAAAAAATATTCTCTGAGAGATGAGGTATGAAAAGTTGGAATAGAGATGAAAGTATAACCTAAAAAATGGCTTAAAACCCCTTATTTATAGTTTTCAACTTGTTTTGCAAGAGATAAGAACAATCTCGGGCAAATCTGGAAGTTTTTCTTTTGTATTTTCTCGTTTTTAGACTGGATCGATCGATCTGGGTGTGGATCGATAGATCTTAGTGTGATCGGTCGATCCTGGGTGCCATGGTCAATCTTAAAATGTCACGCAAAAGTGGATCGATCGATCTGAGGTCTCACTCTGCATCAGCTTCATCTGCTGGCCATATTGACCTGTCTTTAGTAAAACGAACATAACTTTTGAAATACTGATGATAATGATATGAAACCAGTCCCAAATGAACGATAACTCAAAGAGCTATTATGTATCCAAAATGCATTTAAATCCAACATTGGGAAAGTGTTCAACAAATGGCAAACTTCTGTCTTTTCTGCACGATCCTACATCTCCAAATCCGCGTTTTTGTTCCAAAATTTCAAATTCTCTTCCAAATCAACCTAAAACCTGTAAAGACTTCATAAAGGACTAAAAAACTCTAAAACAAAGAGAAAACACAGATAATCCTATGACTTAGTCTTTTGCTTGTCATCAAGCAAACTACAGAGAAAAGAGTTGAGGTTTGAAAACAGAGACTCACCAAACTTTTGAACACCTCATCAACCAACCTGATACAGCATAAACTCCTTAGAGAAATCTGAGATCTCCATTGTTGACTCCTGTAATTCATTAAGCGTGTAGTCTCATCGAGGGAGTATCGATCAAAGAACTCGTGGACTCTTTCCTTTCCAATCATATGCAATCTCTCTCTTCATTTCACTTTTTTTGTTTTTTATAGCATTTATATTGATGAACTAGAGTTAGTCACTATCGTGTTCCTTGTGAGAAGATGCGTATGTGAAATCACTCTTGAACAATCCTATCTTGGAATCAAGAATCGGAGCTAATCACTGTCGTGTTCCTTGTGAGGAGACGCGTATGTGAACTCACTATCGTGTTCCTTGTGAGGAGACGCGTATGTGAGGGTTGTTGTCATAGTTCTTTTGTAAGAACTCAAGCTATTGTTCATAAACTAGGATTATATTATCATTACATAGAGAGAGATTGCAACATACTTATCTTGAAAAGAGTCATGTTCGATGTATACCAAGCCCCAAGACGAGAAGTTAAAGTTCATTTGGTGCGGAATTAATGCTGGATTTCTCAAAAACCCTAGAAATTAAAACCTTCTCAGTTTGATTGATCCATGATATGTTTGCATTTTACATCGTTTTAGCTTGCATAAATCATACGTTTTGACGTGTTATTCACCTCGTTCTTGTTATTTATTCCGAGTTTTGCATACTTAGAGTGTTTTGCATTAGGTCCGCATACATCCTGCATATTTGGCTTGTTATAGGTACTTTCGGGTGATTTTGGAGAAGTTAGACCAGAAGCTGTCTGGGGCATGCTGATCGAGTCCATACAGAGCAGTTGTGATCGAGTCCGTGCTGAGCAGAAGCTGTCTGGGACATTCTGATCGAGTCCGTGCTGAGTAGAAGCTGTCTGGGACATTCTGATCGAGTCCGTGCTGAGTAGAAGCTGTCTGGGGCATGCTGATCGAGTCCGTGCAGGATACCCATGCAGACGTGATCGAGTCTGAGCAGGAGATGGAGCAGAAGCTCAGCTCGAGCACCCATGCTCGAGCTGTATGATCAAGCAGAGACAAAAGGTGGCGTCTTGAAGTTTCAGAACCCAGCTCGAGCCCCTGCAATCGAGTGGACTACTCAAGCTCATCTCAGAAAAATGCAGTCTTGATTTCGTCTGTTTGAGCACACCACTCGACCAAGACATAGCCGAGCTGGACCTTATCCTGCGCGTTTTACTATTTTGCGCATGACGTTTTAGGGTTTTTAAGACTTAGTATAAATACCTAAAGAGGATTAATACTAAGGGGACAACGTTTTATCTCTAATATTTCGAGTTTTTCCTTGTGTTCTTCTCTGTTCTTAGTTTCCAGAACTTGTAATTTGATTTCTACTTGTTATTTTGAGTTTGTTCCTTCTGTTCTATCATTATCTCTATCTATTTCTATCATCTATGCAAGTTTTTATGATTTCTCGGTTTGTGTTCTTGATGTTCTTCATGAGTTTTGAGTAGTCATTAGGGTTCTTGAGGATGGGATAGATTAGGTGTAGAATCTTGGTCTTTCAGGTGGTTTAAGTGTAGATCGTTTGATTTCCCTTCTAAATCAGTGTTCTTAATGCTAGTTTCTTTCTGATCAATTGGAATTAGAACTTAGGTGTTTTTCCGTCCAGAAGATGTTTGATAAAATGCTTGAATGAACTGATGTTAGAGATTTTCATACCTAGCCTAAGGGATTAGTTGTCTAGGGTGTTTATTGACAATATTGAACTGAATCGTATTGCCTGCTAGGGTAGATTTCGCTAAGGGATTAGGTCTGGAACTGGTCTAGTTTGAGGTTACTTACCACGGGAGTTGACTTAACTGGTTTTGATGTTTGATGTCTAGGGAATCGCTTGATTGAGTTTTGTTAAACCACTTGAATAGGCTAAGAGGACACACTGAGTCGATTACCCCCATCCTTAGGAACTTCTCTTGCATTGTTGAATTTGCTGCTAGTCCTATACGCTGCTCTTTACCCCCATATGCTATTTCTGTTATTGCTTGGTTTCTGCTAGTTCTTGTTAGTCCTATACGGTACCTGTTTTAGTGTCCATTCTCAGTTTTTGTCTAGGTTGCTAGACCCCAATACGCTATTTGCTTGGCTTGACTTGAATTGCTTGATCGCATCCTTTTTTGTTAATATCTTCACCCTTATGGATTGACACCTTACTACTACAACGAAAACTCGGTCTAGTAAGTAATTGACCTATATTAATTTGGCGCCGTTGCCGTTTGGGTGTTGTTTGTTACAATTAGGATTTCAAAATATTCTAGATCAAGTTCTTTTCCTTTTCTTTGGTTACTAACTTGACTGTCTTTGCATTTTAAGGTACACATCCCCCTGCATGCACACCAGATCAAGAGGAAGTCAGAACCTCCTTCGCCCCATCGATAATATTGACAGGCTACCACAACAGTTGCGAGCGCAGCGAGAAAACATCCAAGACGAACATCAGAATCCACTCGGTATGGAAGACCAACCACAGGTTCAAGACCCTCCTGTGAGGAGGCCCCGTTTGATAGGAGCCGGAGATGCCCCTAACACTCATACTAACAGACAAGGCATTGTCCCTCCTACGGTCCAGAACAACAATTTCGAGATCAAGAGCAGCTTGATCGCCATGGTGCAGAATAACAAGTTTCATGGACTACCTATGGAGGACCCTCTTGATCATCTGGATGAGTTCGATAGGCTCTGCAGCCTTACCAAGATCAATGGGGTCAGTGAAGATGGTTTCAAGCTAAGGCTCTTTCCCTTCTCTCTTGGTGACAGAGCCCATCACTGGGAAAAGACTCTACCCCATGGATCCATCACTTCCTGGGATGACTGCAAGAAAGCCTTCCTTGCTAAGTTCTTCTCCAATGCCAGGACAGCGCGCTTGAGGAATGAAATCTCTGGATTTACACAGAAGGATGGTGAAAGTTTCTGCGAATGCTGGGAACACTTCAAGGGCTACACTACTCAATGCCCTCACCACGGTTTTAGCAATGAATCCCTCCTTAGCACTCTCTACAGAGGAGTTCTCCCGAAGGTCCGCATGCTTCTAGATACGGCCAGCAGTGGTAACTTCCTCAACCAAGACGTTGATGCTGGCTGGGCACTTGTGGAGAACCTAGCACAATCTGATGGTAACTACACTGCTGAGTATGATAGGAGTGTTCGGCCAAGTGTTGCTACAGAAGATCAGACTAGGGCCATTAAGGCCTTGACTGCTAAGTTGGATCAACTGCTACAGCAGAAAAAACAAGTCCACTTTGCTTCTGAGGATACAGTTTTTCAGGTTCAAGATGGGGAGGATGATGGTCTAGAGGAGGTCAGCTATGTGCAGAATCAGGATTAGTACAACAAAGGTTTCATCAACTACACGAACAACCCGAATCTGTTCTACAGGAGTCCCAACGTTGCTAACCCTCAGGACCAAGTCTACCCACCTCAGCAACAACCTCAGTCTAAGCCTTTTATTCCCTACAATCAGCCGCCGAACTTCACCCTTAGACCGTGTTATCCGAGTCATCCGCAACAACAGGGAGCCCTGTGTCCACCACCAGGTTTTCAGACTCACCACGCTCAGTCTTCTACCGCTCCAGATCAACATACAAATGCCTTGCTGCAGCAGCTCCTACAGGGTCAAGCTGCCGGTGCACTAGAAGCGGCTAAGAAATTTGGTGAACTCAAAACCCAGCTGGACTACAACTACAATGCTCTCAACAGCAAGATTGAGACATTGAACTCCAGAATTAAGTATTTGGAGGGCAACACTGCATCTACTTCCTCCACAGCACCTATTGGACAACTTCCAGAAAAAGTAATTCAGAACCCCAAGGAGTATTGCAATGCCATCTTTTCAATGGAATCAAGTCCTATTGCTAATCATGAAGCGGATGTTAGAGACATTGAAGCTTTTCTTTATGGTTCATATGCTAACACCACTACAATCGCTTTGAGGAGTGGCAGAAAGTTACCTGCAAGGGCAAGATCAGTTCCAGTCACTGCGGACAGTGAAGATCAAGATGGGAAGGATTTGGTTTCCAAAAACGACCACGACAAGAGTTTTACGCCTACTGGAACACCCCAACTCGACCCACCTACTCGAGCTGAGACCCCCAAGACGTCCAACTCGAGCCCACAGCTCGACCAGAAGGGTCAAGACAGCCTACCTCCTGCACCTAAAACTGTGATTTCAGAGAAAAAGAAACAACCCTCTGTTCCCCCTCCTTACAAACCTAAACTTCCATTCCCAAAAAGATTCAAGATGGATAAGGACGTAACCATGGTTGAAAACAAGGGTAGTGTCGATTGCATTGATTCACCAAGCACGACAAAGATTGAGCCTAAGTCTCCCCCAAGCTTGGCAATCCTGGTATGTTCTCCATAACCTGCCTTCTCGGAGATTTGGCAGATGCTCTATGCGACTCCGGTTCAAGTGTGAATGTCATGTCCCGTGAGATGTTAAAAAATCTAGGGATAAGACACCTCACTTATCACCCATCGCCCATCACTTTTGGAGACGCTCATTCACGAAAGCCACTTGGTCTTCTGGAAGATTACCCAGTTAAAGTTAGGGACTGTATAGTCCCAACAGACTTTGTTGTTATGGAAATGAAGAAGGCCAACAAGCTCCCACTCCTTCTTGGAACCCCCTTCCTCAACACTACTGGTGCAAACATGGACTTCAAGAACCAAAGGGTGGTTCTTATGAATGTGGATGACAAAGCCTATTACCCACTAAAAGCTTCTCCTAATGAGCTATGTGGCACAATGACTATCAAATATGATGGCTACCGTGATGAGAAAGTGCAGTACATTGGCACAGTTGAGAAGGTTGATGAAGCTCCACCCCTAAAGGTCTATGATGAGAAAGAGAAGTCTCTGGAACGAAAGGATAGAGCTGAGAGTACAATGAATGAACAAGGGGTCAAGCCATTCATACTTGGTCAGATCATTGCAGAGCAGACCTCAGTTCCCCTCCATGAACCACCATAGACCTAAGAAAACGGAAGTCAAGCTTAGAGACTATAAACAAGCTCACTTGGGAGGAAGTCCCATGTCTATCTCTGTACATATTTCTTTGTTTTAGTTTTTAAAAAAAACGTCAAATAAGTGTGCTAAGCTGTTTGATTTTGTCTTGATTGTGTGATTTCAGGAAAGTATGAGAGGTGAATCATGAAAAGGAGGCAAAAACGCACAGGAATGGCTTGACTCGAGCACCCAACTCGAGCCCTGAAATTGAGCCAGACACCTGCACTCGTCTGACTCGAGCCACCAGCTCGAGCCCCCATGCTCAAGACGAGAAATCGATCTCCTCCTTCTTCTCCAAGCCTTGAGGTACCTGTTCCATCCATTCTTGTATATATTAGCTGCATTATTTTTATGTTTTCTGTTGATTCTTAATCTTTCTTCCCAAATTTTTATTACACAAGGGACTGTGTGATTTAAGTTTGGGGGGAAAGGTTAAGATTTGTTTGATGTGTTTTCTCTGTTCTTATTTTGATTTTGTGCATCCTTGAGTCTTCATCTATGGCATAGAAAAACCAAAAAAAATTAAAAAAAAATTTTGAAAAATCTTTAAAAACAGAGTGTTCATGTAGTATTGCATCTTCATATTAGGATTGAGTCTAAATTGTTTCATATAGGGCTGTTGCATATGCATAGGGGATGATGATGATTTAAACTTTGTAAACTTGCTGATTCAACTGTATGATTTCAATGCCCTAGTTTCCAATTGTTTAATGCCTTGTTATTGAGCTTGAAGTAAGACTGAACCATGCTTTGAATGCACAACTAGATTAAGTCTTTACTGAAGCATGCTGTGATTTTCTGTCATTCCCCATCTATTTGAACCTGAATTTGACTTATAATTATCATGTCTATGCATTGAATTTGAACTCATGGATACCATATATATACTTGGATTTTCTTTCACCTGTTTACCACTCTTGCTAATCCAAGTAGCTGTTCTCATCATTAGAACAGTTTTACCTTGCCTTTAGCCTAGCCTTCTTTCAAGCCATGATGTTATTTTCTTGAGTGTGTGAGACTTATTTCTGAATGAGCTTGGTAGAAAGTGTTAGGGTTGAGACGAAAAAGAAAAATTCTCATGTAGTTCTGATTTACAATTTTTGAATCAGATAAGAATTAGGTGGGATCTTGATAATTGGGTATTGGGGTTAGTTCTGTGGATAGAAAAGAATGAGAAAAACTTGGAAAAAAAAAAAAAAAAAAGAAGGAGTAAGAGTTCTTAGGAGGGAAATGATCTGAATGTTTGAGTATCTAGTAAAGGATTGGGGGATGTGCATAGCAAAAGAAAAAGAAAAGGCAGAAAGCTCAAAAGTCTGAAAAAAAAAAAACACAAAAACGCCTAAGCTAAGTTAAGAAAAGAACCCCAATCCGCTAGATGTATATGTGTATAACCCCTCCTAGAACCAAAAAAACAAAAAGAAAAGATGAAACTGAAGGGTAGAATTAGGATGACTGTCTGAGTTTTAGACTAAGGAATAAGACCGCTTGTGTAGGACTGGGTAGATGGGAGTCTATTCTTGTATGCATAGGTTGGTTCTTACCTTTAGCATTCTACTAAAGCTCATTCCGTTTCATTGAGAGACCCTTGTTCTGAAACGTCAATACCGTACTGAAGGGACCATTTTTGTCTCCTGACCTTACCCTTAGCCAAATGAGTTCATTGAATATGTTTAGCTTGATTCATGGTGTCTGTTCTAATGAATGTTAAGGGGAATGATAGAATTGAATGCATGACTAGGTTGAGGTTTGATTGAACTTGTGCTGCGAAGAGTATGGCTAACGCTTTTAAGTAGAGCTCATAAACTTTGCATTCTAGAGTTAGTAACTTGGACATTGAGGTCATCCGTTATTATCTGCAAGTTTTGGTTCTGAGTCCCCACTTTCAACCCTCTTCTCCTTTCTCATTCCTTTGTTTGCTTGAGAGCAAGCAAAGACTAAGTTTGGGGGAGTTGATATGTTTGCATTTTACATCGTTTTAGCTTGCATAAATCATACGTTTTGACGTGTTATTCACCCCGTTCTTGTTATTTATTCCGAGTTTTGCATACTTAGAGTGTTTTGCATTAGGTCCGCATACATCCTGCATATTTGGCTTGTTATAGGTACTTTCGGGTGATTTTGGAGAAGTTAGACCAGAAGCTGTCTGGGGCATGCTGATCGAGTCCATACAGAGCAGTTGTGATCGAGTCCGTGCTGAGCAGAAGCTGTCTGAGACATTCTGATCGAGTCCGTGCTGAGCAGAAGCTGTCTGGGACATTCTGATCGAGTCCGTGCTGAGCAGAAGCTGTTTGGGGCATGCTGATCGAGTCCGTGCAGGATACCCATGCAGACGTGATCGAGTCTGAGCAGGAGATGGAGCAGAAGCTCAGCTCGAGCACCCATGCTCGAGCTGTATGATCAAGCAGAGACAAAAGGTGGCGTCTTGAAGTTTCAGAACCCAGCTCGAGCCCCTGCAATCGAGTGGACTACTCAAGCTCATCTCAGAAAAATGCAGTCTTGATTTCGTCTGTTTGAGCACACCACTCGACCAAGACATAGCCGAGCTGGACTTTATCCTGCGCGTTTTACTATTTTGCGCATGACGTTTTAGGGTTTTTAAGACTTAGTATAAATACCTAAAGAGGATTAATACTAAGGGGACAACGTTTTTATCTCTAATATTTCGAGTTTTTCCTTGTGTTCTTCTCTGTTCTTAGTTTCCAGAACTTGTAATTTGATTTCTACTTGTTATTTTGAGTTTGTTCCTTCTGTTCTATCATTATCTCTATCTATTTCTATCATCTATGCAAGTTTTTATGATTTCTGGGTTTGTGTTCTTGATGTTCTTCATGAGTTTTGAGTAGTCATTAGGGTTCTTGAGGATGGGATAGATTAGGTGTAGAATCTTGGTCTTTCAGGTGGTTTAAGTGTAGATCGTTTGATTTCCCTTCTAAATCAGTGTTCTTAATGCTAGTTTCTTTCTGATCAATTGGAATTAGAACTTAGGTGTTTTTCCGCCCAGAAGGTGTTTGATAAAATGCTTGAATGAACTGATGTTAGAGATTTGCATACCTAGCCTAAGGGATTAGTTGTCTAGGGTGTTTATTGACAATATTGAACTGAATCGTATTGCCTGCTAGGGTAGATTTCGCTAAGGGATTGGGTCTGGAACTGGTCTAGTTTGAGGTTACTTACCACGGGAGTGGACTTAACTGGTTTTGATGTTTGATGTCTAGGGAATAGCTTGATTGAGTTTTGTTAAACCACTTGAATAGGCTAAGAGGACACACTGAGTCGATTACCCCCATCCTTAGGAACTTCTCTTGCATTGTTGAATTTGCTGCTAGTCCTATACGCTGCTCTTTACCCCCATATGCTATTTCTGTTATTGCTTGGTTTCTGCTAGTTCTTGTTAGTCCTATACGGTACCTGTTTTAGTGTCCATTCTCAGTTTTTGTCTAGGTTGCTAGACCCCAATACGCTATTTGCTTGGCTTGACTTGAATTGCTTGATCGCATCCTTTTTGGTTAATATCTTCACCCTTATGGATTGACACCTTACTACTACAACGAAAACTCGGTCTAGTAAGGAATTGACCTATACCAATCCACCTATGACAGTCTACCTAGTAAGATCCGTAATCAGCTGTTATGGCAATTGTTCATCAAGTGTTAGTGAAATGAGGTTAGTTCCAAGAATAATTCATAGTTTCAACTGGTTTTGACTCAATAAAACGACTCAAACTGACTCAGTTGATGCCTCATTAAAAACTTTTTCAGGGAAAAAGAGTGCAACAATCACAAAATCGGTGCAATAAAAACACAAAACAAACGGCTTAATACACACCATCTCAGTGTGGAGATAATCCTGAAGGAGAGCATGCATAGAGAAGATGAACCGAAAATAATGTAATAAGGACTTACCAGGGCCTTATGGATAAGTTCATCGAAGAAATGCTGATGCTCTGTTTTTATTTCGCCTGTAATCTATAAGCAGAATGTCAGAAAACTATCAAAAGAAAACGATAAGAAAAACACCTACCAATGGGTTGTCTCCCATTAAGCGCTTGTTTAAATTCATTAACTCGACTTGAGTGATGTTTAGGCACAGTGTAGTGGATCCTTAGGAGGATCAGGGTGGGGTGGGTGTGGTCGAAGACAGAGGACCTTCCTCATCATCTCATCAATAGTTGTTTGGCCCTTATCTTTGTGTTCTGGAGTGATGATCGCTTTCACCTGAAAGAAAAGTTTAACATACCTTTGCTATTTACCATGTACTCAATGGTGTCATCTACACGCTTCAAAGGTGTTAAACTGACATGAGAACCCATTGGAAGTCCCCCAGACTTGGAGTGTTGTGTAATATTCAGCTCGTTCTCCTTAATAGCTACAAAAGATCCACTCTGCTTGCTAATCTCTGATGGCACAACATTATAAAAGACATATTTATCAACTGCTGCAAGGCACACTCGCTTGTTAGGCAAGTCGACAAGTACTCCTGCTATGGCGAGAAACGGTCTTCCCAGGATCAGAGGTATGTAGGCTCCGTCACTCATTGCAACTACCTGAAAATCACAAGGTATCAAACATTTGTCAATTCGTATCTGGAGGTCACAGATGCATCCTTGTGATGATGAAATTGTTGCATCAGCAAACTTGAGGGTCATGTTAGAAGGCTGAATATCCCCAATCCCCAAACATCGTGCGATGTCCATAGACATGATATTCTGATACGCCTTTGATCTCGTTTAGAAGATTGGTGATGATGGATGAACGAATGATGGTGATGGAAAATGGATCAATTGGTGCCACAAAGGGGTACGGAATAACCCTTTGATAAACCGGTTTTGATTCTTCAGATATGACACACTAAAAAGATCAATTTGCTGGATATTACTCACCAACAAAGACACAAGTTTAAGAAGTGATTTGATATATAAAACTTGAGTGCCTTACAAAGAGATTTCGTCCAGAATATAAAGAGAAGGAAGGAAGGGGAAGAGTTCAAAGAGAAAGCATTAAAACATACATAGAAAATAACAAAAATAAATAAGTGGCTTGCATGTAGACTTTGAATTTGAATTTTGAATGAAGCCTTGAATGGTTTTCCCTCTTCTTTGGCACGAAATGCACTTTATAAGGTAAGCTGAATGTCGGTCCATTATTATTAGATAGTATGCTAAAAGATTTAAATAAACGGACATACAAGTATATATCTTATGCCTCATTAAAAACCTTGGTGAAAAAAACTCAATTGGAACAAAAACTCAACCAAGGGAAAAAGAGTACTATTATAGACACTTTTTCCATTCATTTAAATCAATTAGCCTAGACCAACATCAAAGTACCTTTGTAGAGATGTTCTTGAATCTTTATTTGATTGATTAGATTCTCCACGGTTTGATTGAGCAATTTGGTCTTTCATCTCGTCATTGGACCCGTCGGTATCACCATGGCATCCTCAGCTACGATCTTGCTTTCCTCTCCATGATCCATGCTCTCCTCAGCTACTAGCTTGTCCGTGTCCATGCTCGCATCATATTCACTATAGAACCCGAATCGCACAAAGAATCATCAAATGCTACCCCATTAATAGAACAGGGGACCACAAACTTCCACGGATTTGTAAGCTTGGGCAGAAACTTGAATGGAAGAGGCTTAACTGCACAGGGATATGGAACTTTCTGTACATATGGAGGAAAGCTCGCAGGAACATGCTTTTTCCCAGGCATTGGAGGTGGGATCGATCGATCCACAGCAGATCGATCGATCTGAGGGTTGACTGCTGTTTGTTGCTGAATGTGATCGATCGATCCGGCTGCTGATGGAACTTCTTAGCCAAGCTGGAATGAACTATTTTGGAAGAGGCTGGTTGATCTGGACATACTGTATTCTCTCTAGCCTTCACCACGCGTTGAAACTCACAACTCAAGCACTCGAACTTCCAAGTAAGATCAAATATCTCCGGAGAGTTCCTGTTTTGTCCATCTAAAAACTGTTGCAGAATTTCACCAACATAATGCACATTAGCTCGTGAGCTACCAGAACCATCTCTAGACCGTGGATTCTGCTCACCCTTCGCTGGAAGAACACCTTGTTGTCTCTTAATCGCTTCTGCAGTCTAAGCAACATGAGTATCAAGCAGCTTCATGTGATTTGTAACAGCTTCATACTTGTTGTTGAGATCATTGTACATGTTGTCAACCTCAGTGTTGATTTCAGTAGAAGATTTTTGCTGCTGAAGTAGGAGTTGCTGCATAAGTGTTTTGAGTTCGTCCTGAGAATCATTGGTTGAGTTTGCTGGTGTCTGAAAGTTGTTGAACGGCTGAATCTGTTAAAAACCACTCTGAAACTGATTTTGAAAACCCGGATTTTGCACGCTCGTCTGTTTTGTAAATTCCTGAGAATTACCTGTGACGCCCGAATTTTGCACGAACGTTTTTCCTGAAACTGTTGGCCTGAAGCAACTGTTTGCTGTTTGTGCTCCTGTAGGACAGATCCTGAGGATTTTCGACGTTTGTGCTCTTGTAGGACAGATTAGGATGATTTCTGTTGTTCTGGTTAAAACCTCTGTTCTGCATAAAATCCTGTCCATTCACATAACTCACCTCCTGAAATTCAGCAGCAGCACCTTCAGCAATCTCTTGACAGAAAACAGCTTCTGTACCATCTTCACACAGCTGAGCTCCTTTCTGATTTGCCTTCATTAACAGACTCACATTTGCATTTAGCTCATCATATCTCTGAGAACCAACACTGCTGACCTTCTTGGAGCGATCATACTCTAGACAGCGAGTACTAAAACTTGCAGCTAAGTTCTCTATAAGCTCATATGCTCCAGTGATAGTCTTTGTCATAAAATCTCCGTTGCTAGCAGCATTGAGAGCATTCTTATAGTCCCAGTTGACTCCATCATAAAAGATGCTCAGAATCTGCTCATCTGAATACCCATGATGAGGACAGTCTCTGCGGTATTCTTTAAATCTCTCCCAAGCTTTACAGAAAGATTTTCCTGAGCGTTGCCCAAAAGCAGTGATCTTGTTCCTCAGAGGAGCAGTCTTGAACTTGGTGTAGAAGTGGTCAATAAAAGCAGCTCTGCATTCAGCCCAACTCCTCAAAAAGCCTGCAGGTATTGACTTAAGCCATCTAGAAACTTTGTCTGATAGAGAAAACGGAAACAGCTTGCATTTGAGATAATCAGCATGTACCCCATTTGACTTTGTAGTACTACAGATTTCTTCAAAGTTCTCAATGTGATCAATCGTGTTTTTAGCATGTAACCCATGGAATAGATGGTGCTTCACCAATCCAATCATTTGAGGCTTGATCTCATAATCCTGCCTAGCAATCTCTGGCGGACAAATGGCAGCTCTATTCTGGTAGAAGACATGAGGAGTGTCAACATCCCAATGGCACGCTGCTGCTGCTGTAGTTGTTCCTGTTGTAGCAACTGCTGCATTTGCTGTCTGATATGTTTATATTTTACATGGTTTTAGCATGCATTTATCACCCATTTAGCCTTGTTTAATAGCTTGTTCTTAGCATTTGTTTCTAGTTTTGCATACTTAGAGTGTTTTGCATTTGGATTGCATCCATATTGCATTTTGGAGCTATATCAGGTACATTCAAGGAATATTGAAGATGTTGAGGTCAAATGGAGAGAAGGGAAGAAGGGAGTCGAGTTCTACAAAAAAAGAGGACTTGGAGACTGACTCTAGCAAATTGGTCGAGTCAGTGGGTCGAGTCAGCACCAAAGACTGCATTTTGAGATCAGCTCGATCCCCAACTCGACCCCCAGGTCGAGTCCATGCCAAAGTCACCATCTTGGAACCAAGTCGACCAAGTAGGTCGAGTCCATTGATCGAGTCAACAATAAAAGTACAGTCTTAAAACCAACTCGATCAAACCAGTCGAGTCCAAATAAAAATATAGTCTTGAAGCCAAAACGATCAAACCAATCGAGTCCTTGCTCAAGTCCAAATAAAAATGCAGTCTTGAAGATATTTTGCCGAACTCGACCAAAGCACTCGACCCCCATGATCGAGTGCACCTCCAAACTTTGCTATTTTGTCTTTTTGTGATTTAGGGTTTTGTCTAACCCTATAAATACTTGGTGTTACCCATTGGGTAGAAGGAGAGTCCGCTGGGTTTTTTTCTCTACTTCTGTTCTTGTTTTCTAATCTATTTTCTTTGAATCTACTTTGTATTTGAGTTTCATTCTTAGTAGTCTCTCTCTTTACTTCTTAATATCTATTTATGCAAGTTTTAATGATTTCTGGATTTGTGTTCTTGATGTTCTTCATGGGCTATGAGTAGTCTTTAGGGTTCTTGAGGATGAGATAGATTAAGTGTGGAATCTTAGTCTCCTAGGTGGTTTAAGCTTAGATTACTTGAAATCTCTTCTGGATTAGTGTTATTAATGCTAGTTTCTCTCTGATCAATTGGAATTAGAACTTAAGCATTTTCACGCCCAGAAGGTGTTTGATGAAATGCCTAAACCAACTAATTCCAGAGATTTGCATTCCTAGCATAAGAGATTGGTTGTCTAGGGTGTTTATTGGCTTTAATAGACTGATTCTTAATGCCTGCTAGGTTAGATTTTGCTAAAGAGATTTAGGTCTGGAACTAGCTTAGCTTGAAGTTATCTGTCATGAGAATGGATTTAGCTGCTGATGAGTTTATTGTCTAGGGATTAGCTCTGTTTGAGTTTGTTAAACACCTAGGTAGATTAAGAGGAAACACTGATCAATAACCCCCATTCTTTAGGAGCTTCTGTTTAGTTGATTGAATTATATTTGCATCGCTTCTGTTAGTTTCTATCTTTAGTCTCTGTTTTTAGTTTCTGTATTGCTTTCAATTATAGTTCTATTAGATTGATAATCTCATGATCTATTGCTTGGCTTGACTTAATTGATTTGATTGCATCCTTTCTCGTTAATAGCTCACCCATTTGGATTGACACCTTTCTGTGCTACAATGACAGTGCATTAGGGAATTGACCCATATCAGTTTGATTTACATCAAATTAACATATATCACTGTCTCATAATCTGGAGCTCTTCAGCCAGCACCTGGTTGTCAAGGTTATCGTCCATGTCGGCTAGTCTTGACTGCTCTTTTCTGGCTTTTCTGTTTGTTCGCTCTGTTCTTGCTAGCTTTTGATTACTCAAATGCAAGACGTTGTTAGACCCTTCACTCCTTCTAGGCATGCACCTGAAACACACAAGTAAGCAAAAATAAAACGAAATTAGTAAGATCTTAGACTAAATATCAATCTCAAATCTGAAGACAATGTTATTATCCTCGACAACGGCGCCAATTTGATAGTTAGAGCTTTCACTCGGTTGTATGCAAATAATCCTAGTACGTTGCAATACTTAGGGATCGAATCCACGAGGATCAATTGTTACACTACAGACTATAGAGATTGATTAGGAAGCTAAGACAGAATAAAAAAGGTTGTTGTAAGGTGAACAATAAATAAGACTAACAGTTGTAAACAATTAATTAAAAAGCGGTAGGCTTCAGGAAAATTCGCAGGAAATCACAAATCAAGAATCAGACAATTATTCAGGGAATAAATTAAAACACCAATATCAATCACAAATCAAGGATCAGACAATTGTATAATCAATCCACTGTCGTGGCACCAATTACTTTGTCTAGCAACCTAAGATTCTAAATTATCGTTTGAACTAAGAATTACATACAAGCATTCAACAGGCAGGTTCAATATGTTCACGAATTGCCTTAACATCAGCTTTCGTTGGCTAAGGAAAATTCACTCTCCTAATGCTCTATCAAGCAACCTATAAGCTTTTGGAGAATAGGTTAAACCCTAAATCAGAGACTAAGTGATCAATTTAATCTAAGCTATGAGAACAACAATAGGAGAAGATTAACAATGATAGATCCCTATCTATGTCTAATTCAGTGATTCATGAAATTCCTTTGAAACCCTCAAACCTAACTAGGAGATTACTCAGACATGACAAAAGACGAACAAGCAATGAATGAATAAAACTCCATAACAGTTGAATTGAAATAAGAAAAGAGTATAAAAAATATTCTCTGAGAGATGAGGTATGAAAAGTTGGAATAGAGATGAAAACATAGCCTAAACAATGGCTTAAAAACCCTTATTTATAGTTCTCAACTTGTTTTGGACAAACCCTCAAAAGATAAGAACAATCTGGGGCAAATCTGGAAGTTTTTTTTTTGTATTTTCTCGTTTCTGGACTGGATCGATAGATCTGAGTGTGGATCGGTCGATCCTGGGTGCCATGATCGATCTTAAAATGTCACGCAAAAGTGGATCGATCGATATGAGGTCTCACTCTGCATCAGCTTCAGCTGCTGGCCAGATTGACCTGTCTTCAGTAAAACGGGCATAACTTTTGAACTTCTGATGATAATGAAATGACATTAGTCCCAAATGAAAGATAACTCAAAGAGATATTTTGTATCCAAAATTCATCTAAATCCAACATCGGGAATGTGTTCAACGAATGGCAAAGTTTTGTCTCTTCTGCACGATCCTACATCTCTAAATCCATGTTTTTGTCCCAAAATTCCAAATTCTCTTCCAAATCAACCTAAAATCTGTAAAGACTTCATAAATGACTAAAACACTCTAAAACAAAGAGAAAGCACAGATAATCCTATGAAAACGATGGTTAAAAGACATGAAAACCGAGATATATCAAGCGTCCTTAGAAGGCTCTGTAATGTCATAACTCGAGATCCTAACCTTCCATATCTTGCAAGTTTGCATTAACCGAAGTTTCCTTTTCTGCACAGTGACTCAGCATTGACAGGCCCTGGTCGATGCTCGTGGTCGATGGGCTTCTTCTGATCGAGCGTCGACCAGTCACAGTCGATGCTTGCGTCGATGGTCTTCGTCTTGGCTTCCAGTTCAGGTCTGAGACAGAGCATCGACCTGCCCTGGTCGATGTTGTATGTCGATTGCATTCCCAGAGAAGGGCATCGACCACCCTTGGTCGATGCTAGGGCCGCTGCTTCCTTTGTGAGGCTCTTGAGATGTTTCTTGATGATGTTCTTGGCCCCAACAAGTAGCTCCAAGGTCCCTATAGCTTCTTAAAATCCCAAAATGTTATGAAAATGCACGATTTCCTCCAAGTACCTATAAACACATAAACAAATGCAAATGCACTAAAACTATCCTAAATGCAAGTTAGAAACATATAAAACTAAGCTAAATGTATGCAAGAAACCATGTAAAATACGATGCTATCACCTCCTAACTCTCTGTTTATTCCACAGCTTTTACATGAGTTTCACGATTCTCCTGTTGGTGGACATTCTAGAGTTTTGAGAACTTTTAAGCGCTTGTCTCAGCTATTTTATTGGCCGTTTATGAATCGAACCATTAAAGAATACATCTCAGCTTGTGAAACCTGTCAAAGGGCCAAATCAGATACACTCGCGCGGGCTAGATTACTTCAACCGTTACCGATACCGAACATAATTTGGGAAGATGTCTCTATGGATTAAGTTGATGGGCTTCCCCGGTCCGACGGTCACACCACCATCTTAGTTGTCGTTGATCGCCTCACTAAGTACACTCACCTCGTGGCTCTTTCCCATCTGTATAATGCTTTTTCCGTGGCAAGTAAGTTCATCAGCAATATTGTCAAGCTTCACGGAATTCCTCGCTCTATACTTTGTGATCGTGACTCGGTTTTCATGAGCTCTTTCTGGAAGTAATTTTGGAAACAATCAGGGA
The DNA here is from genome assembly GCA_026770425.1 of Boechera divaricarpa. Taxonomy (NCBI): domain Eukaryota; kingdom Viridiplantae; phylum Streptophyta; class Magnoliopsida; order Brassicales; family Brassicaceae; genus Boechera; species Boechera divaricarpa. Next base: position 14,662,145 of record CM049182.1, on the reverse strand, counting down.
CTAAGTTGCTAATGTCTTCAGCGTACCACCCGCAGACCGACGGACAACCCGAAGTGGTGAATTGCTGCATTGAACAGTACCTCCGCTGCTTTGTACACCATCGACCCAAGCAGTGGTGTGCTCTTCTTCCATGGGCTGAGTATTCGTATAATACAACATTTCATGCTTGGATAGGTACTTCTCCTTTTCAAGCTCTGTATGGTCGTGCTCCGCCTACTATACCATCCTATGAGAGTGGCTCTTCTTGTGTGGATGAATTGGATGACCAACTCAAGGCTAGGGACGAGGTTTTGGGTGAGTTGAAAACACATTTGGAGAGGGCTAATAATCGGATGAAGCAGCAGGCAGATAAAAAGAGAAGAGATGTTGAATACAAAATTAGTGATTGGGTTTATTTAAGATTACAATCATATCGACAAGCTTCTGTTTTTGCAAGAACAAATCACAAGCTGTCACAGTGGGATTATGGGCCTTTTGAGGTTGAGTCTCGCGTGGGTCAGGTGGCTTATTGGTTAAAGCTACCACATGGAAGTAAGATACATCCGGTGTTTCATGTTTCGAAACTCAAACTGCGAATTGGTGGAGAAACACCTGCGGTGGGTCACTTACCGCCTCTGCGAGCTAATGGTTCTCTTTGCTTACAACCAGAGATGGTAATTCCACATTGTTCTCAACGGTTGGGTTCGCGTGTGGTTCAGGAAACATTGGTTCAGTGGTCTGGGTTACCGAAAGAAGACGCCACTTGGGAAGAGACTAAGCAACTGCGATTGAGTTGCACTACAGGGGGTATTGATACGACACGTACGGTTGAAGAGTTGCACTACAAGAATACAAGCTAATTCCGACGGACGTTTCCGTCGGATATTTTCCGTCGGTTACAGTTCGTCGGAACTTAATATCCGTCGAACAATTTCAACAGAACACGATCGCCGGAAAAGTGTCGAAACACGGTCGCCGGAAAAGTGTCGGAACATTACGATGGATTTCTGACGGATATAGTTTCGACGGCTTTCCGACAGGTACAATTCTGACGGATTTCCGACGGCCGTAGTTCCGACGGACTTCCGATAGCCATTGGTCCGACGGATTTCCGACGACCATAGTTCCAACGGATATTCTATTTGAATTTTTTGTGATTTAAGATTTTATTTAATAAATTTTTATTTATAAATTATATAACAAATAAATAATTAAATGAAAATATTTTAAAATTTTTTAATAATTTTTAATAATGAAATTCATTATCATAAAAAAATTAATTCATTAAAACAAAATATTTTAATGTTCAAAAAAAAAATTCAAACGGTAGGAAAATTGTCGGGATCGTCGGGTGGAAAGAGATGAGGAAAGGCGGCCTTCTTGGTCTGCTGCAAAGAGGTGGGCTGGGACTGGGTTGAGGTGAGCTGGTTCTGGGTTGAGGTGTATGCAGACTTTAGCTCCTCGACCTCCGCGTCACGTTCTTTCACCGTTTGGATGAGCCTCTCTATCTCGTCTCTGTACCCCGAAAGAAACTGAGGAATGGAAAAAGGCGATTCCTTGGTAGGAAGTCGCCTAACCCAGCGAATCGCCATTTGACTTTCCGAGTTTCCTATGAAAACAAAACATCAAAATAATGTTAGTAATGAAATTTTGAAAAAAATAATAATTAAAAACAATTAGACACTTACATTGAGGACAATGCCGTTGATCTCTTCCCGGGGTAACTCGTTCGAGGACGACGACCCATCGAGAGTGAGCTGCGAGAGTCCAATGTCGTTGGATCACACCGGTTCTTTTGTTGGGGTGCCTCTGCTCGATCATTCGAAGGTAGTCGGGAGGTACGCCGTCTCTTTTGTGAATGTCGCGAAACTCCGGTGCCACGAGTCCTTCTTGTCTTTCGGGATGTCCTTATACTTCTCGTAGGGTTTGTCCAACATGTTGTGGAGCATCCGTAAGATCGCCTTTGTGATCTCAGGCGACAACTTAAACCTGAAAACAATTAAAAAAAGAAATAAGTCCGTTTAATTCGATTCAAATCTTAAAAAATTGAAATAACAATCAAAATTTCACTTACCAAGTCCCGTCTTCAAACTTCAGGTCGAGACGGATGCAATAGCTTTGGTTGGGCTGTTGGACTAGTTCCTCGACGCTACTCCGGCTGGGAGATGTGGATTGCTGGGACTCCGAGATTTGAGTTTTCGAGCTCGTTCCGCCAGAAGGCGTGGCCCGAGAACACCGAGAACGGCAGCCTTGTAACTCCTGCGGGATAAACAATAAAATCGTTAGTACTAACAAAAATTAAAAAAATAAATCCACAAACAAAAAAAATAAAAAAAAAATTTCGGAAATTTAGAATATTTCAAGAATTTCAAAAGTTCCGAAAAATACAAATTTGGCGATAATTTCAAAATTCCCCAAAATTTCAAAATTTATAAAATTTCTAATAATTTTTAAAAATTTCAAAAACTGAAAAAATTTCCACAATTCAAAAAATTTCAAAATTTCCCAACAAAAAAATCAAAAAAAAATCCTAAAATATCATAAAATTTATATAATTATACAAAACAATTTTATTAAAACATTTTTTATATATTTTTAATAATATTTATAAAAAAAGTTTTAACAAACCTATAAATAACTAAATCTAAAATTATAAATTACTAAAAAATTTTTAATTAGTAATAAATTCTGAAAATTCAATTATAATTTTCTAAAACCCAAAATTATACAAAAACATTTTTTTCAAGTCTAAAAATATATAAAAAATTATATTTATAAAAATATATAAAAAAATTTATATAGTTTTAATAATATTTATAAAAAACATTTTAACAAACCTATATATAACTAAATCTAAAATTATAAATTACAAAAACGTTTTTAATTAGTAATAAATTCTGAAAAATTCAATTATAGTTTTCTAAAACCCAAAAATATACAAAAACGTTTTTTTAATTCTTAAAATATATAAAAACCTTTTTATGTAATCCTAATATTACAAAAACCTTTTATATAATCATAAAATTATATATACTAAATTTTGAAGTTATACAAAAATTCTAACAACCCTAACAAATTCTAAATATCATTCCCTAATCTAATAAACCCTATTATTTCATTCCGAAAATATAACAAATTCTAAATACCATTCCCTAATCTCATAAACCTTATTATTTCATTCCAAAAATCTAACAAATTCTAAAAACTAATCTAACAATTCTAACTAATATCTAGCAATGAAAATTAGTGAGGATTGAAGGATAGAGGAGGTGGATTTAGGAAATTACATATTGGAATCCATGAGGATTGACGGATAGAAGAGGATTGAGAGGAGAGATTGAAGATTTTAAAGAGTTTTCTAGGAAGAAATCGTAAGAGAGAATAGAAAAATCGTGTAGAGAGAGAGAAAAGAGCGACATGAAAGGCAAGAAGATCGATTTGCGGATTTATTCCGATTTTCGACGGCCATATCCGTCAGAAATCCGTCAGAAAATTAGATTTTTTTCGTTTAGGTGGTTCAATTTCCCGCGCTTCGATTAAACCCAAATATACCCTAAACCGTCGGAAATCCGTTGGAAAGTTCCGACGGATTTTCGACGGATAGGGGAATATACCGTATATTCTCTGCATGTGTTACTATTGGCCAGTCAACAAACACGCGTCATAAGTATATTATCCAACAGATTTCCGATGGATTTAGGGTATATTTAGGGTTTAGGATTTAGGTTATATGATTTAGGGAACCCTAATGTACATGTTTAATTCAAAAAATAAGAAATACACCATTGTTAAAGAGTTTCCATGAGTGTATAAGTTATACAACATCAAAAAGTATACATTTAACCTAAATCAACTATACCTTATATTATACCTTATATAAACACTTCAATCAAATTTTATAAATTCTATATAACACATACATTTTAAAATATTACAAGTTCAAACTATTGTATATACATCATACAAGTGGTTATAGCCATTTTTTTTATTAAAAAAACCTATACCTTATACCCTAAACCACATTTTCATACATCCGTCGGAAATTCGTGGGAAATTTCCGACGGATGTAAACTTAGCATTTTTAAATGTTTAAAACAAGTTCCGTCGGAAGTCCGTCGGAAATTTTCCACTGATTTTCGACGGATATATACTTAGCATTTTTAAATGTTTAAAATTGGATCTGTCGGAAGTCCGTCGGAAGTACATTACACATAACTAATACATTTCACATAACAAATATCTAGTACAACTACAAATACATATTTTACAATTCAAATTTTATAAAGCTACTCTGAATCCGATGATGAGTAATCTGATTCTCCTATATCGGAAGTTTTTTCAAATTCGTCATAATCTCCCTCTGAATCCTCAAATACCCGATCGTCCATGTGTACGGTGAATCAACAACAAAGTCGACCTCAAGGGAATGCTCGATTGAACCCAAACCTACAGAGCTTTGTTGTAGGGATTCATGATTGGACATTCCATATACCCTATCTCTCGAGTTTATCGATGTGACTATAACCCACGGGTCTTGTTTGTTTGTCACCCGAGGATAGGAAATATAGCATACCTAGACCATGTAATAAAGTTATATGAAAATTTAACCACAGAAATTCAAAAATACTAAATTAAAAATTAACGTAAAAGAAAAAAACAAACCTGGTCTGCTTGTGAAACAATTACGAATGGCTCGTAATTCTGGAGTCACGTTCTGCTATGTATTGATGTAACACCAAATTGGTCGTGTCGCACACCACTTCCTACTAATGGGTCGTACCAGTCACATAAAATTGCAACGCATCACAAACCGAGCATTCTCGGGTATTGAACATCAAAAATCTCACGTACGACACCGTAGTATAAAAGATCACCGGACTGAGTAGATACACTGTAATCTGAAGTTGTCGCACTCCTATCATCCTGAAGAATCTTAAAAGCATACCCCCGTGTGCTATACATCACATGTGACTGTACGTTTGCTAGTGGAAAACGCACAATTTCTTTTAACCACGTGGGAAATCTTTGTCCGTTAGCTTTTTCTGTCGTGACCTGCACGAATAAAATCTAAACTTTGTAAAATAAATCATTCATTATATATGATAGTTAAAAACAAGGCAAGTAAAACACCTACATAATCTCTTAACCAATGTCCGAACTCTTCCTATTTGAGCTCCATTAGCTCATCCTCTGTTTTGTTTGGAAATGCAATCCTGTGAGATTGAAGCGATCCTCACGTTAACATATATATAATCAAAGACCCAATAAGTAAAATAAATCGTTCAATATAATACTTCTCATATTCTTCAATGCCGTCGCAGTTTGTAAGAATATACATGTGCAAATGATTCCGCTCATGTGCTGAAAGTCTTCGCTTCTTACCTTTTCCACTAAGTCGTCCAATCTCTAAGAATATATGAGGAACATTGTCTACCGTGCTTTCCAAAAGGGTTGAAACCATCAGTACATAATCCAAGGTATATGTTCCTCACCTCATACGCAAAACTAGGATACATTGATTGAAAATATTTCCATGCTCTTGCGTCTGAGGGATGAGCAATTTCTCCATCCGTTGTATGATCTGTATGCCATCTCATTGCTCCCGCTGTGCGCTCTGACTGATATAACCTCTTCAATCTATCTGTTAACGGTAAATATCACATCCGTTTATATGGCACTGACACTCTTTCACCTGTTTCCTTATACCGAGGTTTGCGACAAAAACGACATGTCGAACGGGCTGCATCCTCTCTCTAGTATATCATACAAGTTGTCGATGCATACATTTATCATCTGATACGGTAATCCTATCCCAGCAACAAGTTTCTGTATCTCTTAGTATGATGCTGGTGCAAGATTATCTTCTACCAAAATGTCTTTCACAAAATCAGCAATTGCATCCACGCACTCCTCACTCAAATTAAAATCCGTCTTTATACCCATCATCCTAGTTGCAGCTGATAAAGGGGAATGTCCACCTCTACACCCATCATGTAAAAGATTTTTAGCAGCGTCTAACATATCAAAGAATTTCTGAGCTTCTGCGTTAGCTTCTTCCCCTCTATCTCCATACTCAGCAATCGATGGTATACTTGCACGGAATGCATCGTTCACCATCTGAACATGACTTACAATACTTTCTACTTCCATTGCAGGTTCTACTAAGCTAGCGCTATCCCAAGTATACTTTTCACTAGTACTAGCATAATTATCAACCATTGTATCATTTTCTCCATGATTATACCAAATCTTGTAACCCGGCATAAATACATGACAATAAAGGTGTGACCATACTTCATCTATCACGATTAATTTACGATTCCGATAATTCGTACAAGGACAATAGATTTTACCGGTTTTTTTGCTTTCTTCTGCTTAGCCACAAATGACATGAATTCTTGCAGACCTTTTCTGAATTCTTCCATAACTAGGCCCGTGTCTAGAATTTAATGAGGTTTGTCCATCCATGATCGAAAATAATTATAAGGATATGAAGAAGACATTTTTGAAAGGAATTGTAGATGAGAGGTTTTTTTGTGATTGTAAATGAGAGGGTGGATACGTTTTTATAAGGAAAATGTGCGCGTTGTCCGACGGATTTCCGACGGTTTTTCGACGAATGTAACGGTTATATTCAAACGGCCATGTAACGTATATATTATTTCAAACGGCTAGAATCCGTCGGTAGTCCGTCGTAATGTGTCTGAAGGATTGACTTCGTCGGAAATTCGTCGGCAACGTCAAATGGCTATATCATCTGTCGAACATCTGTGGCAAATTCGTCGGTCAGTTTCTGACAGATTTATGGCGTCGAAAATCTGTCGGAAATTTTTGACGGATTTTCGACGGGTAATGTTTTCCGACGGATTTTCGACAGATATTACTTTCGTCTAATTACCGTCGGAAAAGACCCTGTTTTTTTATAGTGTTGGTTCCAAACCGAAGGACATCGGTACGGTCAAGGATTCCAAACCGGAAGTATGCGGATCATTGAGAAGGTTTACTTTCTGTTTCAGTTTTATATTTTCCTGCAGCAAATAATGAGAGACTTAGTCTTCCTATTGTATAGGAACTACTCTCACACGTTTCTTTCACGTTCCATTTGTTTTCTTGTATTCAGGAGATGATCTCCAAGTTGTTTGCTTTATTGTACTCTTTATTTAAGTAATGAGAAAAACCAAAAATAGGTAGTCTTAGCTACCAACAAAATCTTGTGTATTGTTCTACGATAGCTTGATTGAGAATCTATTGCTATCAACTTTGGTCCGTGAGAAATCAGATCAGTTAAAGAACAAAATCTGACTAATTCCTTGAAGTCATTCATGCCCATGGTGTCGTTGGCTTGAGTGAAATTTGAGTGGCAAATATTATATCGAACAGAAGTTGGGGTAATATTTTCATAAAATTATGTGCATCGGTTTTGCGGTTGATCGAAAGAGATTCAAGATTGCAGACGAGGTACAAATTCAAAATAACGACGGAGATTTAGGGAGATTATCAATAACGACCATCACCGCTGGCTCAAAAAGTGATCTTGCGACGCGGATGAAAGCTGTTTACTTGGATGGCACTCTTCATTGGTTGAGAAAAGACGGGAGCATCATAGCTTTCAATCCCTGAGCAAGCACGCTTCATTCCTTCTACTTTCCATTGGGAACCAAATATGAAACTGTTACTTGCGGCAGACGATAAGACCAATCGCTTAACCTTAATATCAGGGACAAAAGATACAATCTCAGTTTACACACTACTCGGGTATCCCAAGTGGACCCTTGCAAGGCGGATCAAGATCGTATCTATGGAAGAAAGTAAGCTTGCATGGTGGAGGATGGTTGCGTACGATGGCGATGGTGGTGAGGGAGAAGAAGAAGGGTGGTTTAGATGGTGTGGTTCATGTGTACGACATGGAAGCCAACAGTTGGGGAGTTTTAGGGTCGACCACATGGGTGGCCCCAAGCGTCAGTAACTTCTATAATTTTACACCCTCATTGTTTCCTGTCGAGGAGCGTGAGCATAATTGTACGGAGATTGTAGCTTCTAATGACCAACGCATCTTAGATCTTACTGCGATTATGGGACTCATTAATACAACCAAGTAAACAGTCTCATGCTTTACTTAATATGGGTCTATGGATAATAATACAAAAATTGTCCGGGTTTGTAGGAGAATGTTTTTTTTTTTTAAGCTATATGCTGTCTGATGGCAATCTCGTGGTTTAAGTATTTAGAGTCTAAAATTGGTTGTGTAAGACAATGTTGTTAAAACCCAAGCATAATGATTATACATAACAATAGCAATACCGACGAAGAATAGTCCAACCTAACTAAAGAAACTTCAACCTCGTGAATCAACAAACTCAGGGTTTATCATACAATTTTTTAAAACATTGATATCTATTACATGAGTAGATTAAAAAATATTTGGACTGGATGAAATGCAGTTATAACTCATCTAGAAAATGGTGATAAAAGGCAAATCAACCAAAAACTGAGAATGAAAATGGAAATGGAAATATAAATTACATTCAAAGCTAAGCAAAAGGAAAAAAAAATGACAAGTTCCAATTGCTCGGTTCTTGATCAATATCAGATCAATTCCACACAGACTTTCACATTATCATTATATTGTCATTTACAACAATGGTGGGCATGTTTACCAAACATGTTTACCACATTTTTCTAACTATCTTATTTCATATATTGCAGAAATACATTTTGGTTCCGTAACAATACAAAAAATGACAAGTTCCAATAATTTTTGTTCCAAAAATTACATTCAATTCCTTCTCTCTCTTATGACATTTTGATCTTGTTATATGACTAAAGCTATGTTGGAAACTCAAGTCCATTGTGTTACCGTTGTGACAAGTTGATCTTATTATGATGATACCCAATTAAAATGGCTATGCCTATTTTTTTTTTTTTCCTTTTTAGCAAAAGCCATTCAAACTCTAATTATTTTTTTGAGTGGAATTAATATAGAACCTTTCGTTTATATGCATAACCCACATAATAAAGGCCAAATAACTAACACTAAAAAAACAAGAGTAAATATTGATTTTTGGGAAATAAAATCTCAACTAAAATCTCTTATTATTATTGAGTAAAATTTTCGTTTATTGTAAAAAAAAAAAAGGCATAATCCAAATAAGGCACCAACTAAGCAACACAACATGATCACCACTAACGAAAAAAAAGAGCATGACTAAACCGATTTGAAAATATAACATCAATCACACAACCAACAAAAATGGTCCTAGCTGCCACCTCATCATCTCCTTCGTGTTTTGTTTAACATCTTCGTTTCACCTTCTCTCAGATTAATGAAAGTATTTCTGAATTGTTCCAGATACACATGAGTCCTCCTTACTCTATAAGCAAAAAATTTATAGAGCAAAAGTGGAACAGTTTAGAAAATGTTGAGACTCTGTATCTTCCATTTTACTTACTATAGCACATTTGTGCTACTATAATCCACTTTTTTCGTTTTACTTAGTTCTGTAAAAGTAAATTGCATCACATAGACACGGCTCCTGGTTACTCAATGGAGGAGAGAGTATGATGGTGACAGAAAACAGAAAAAGCTATACCCAAAATTGGATAAAGAAGCTCTTAAGCGCGTGGGGTAGTTGGAAGAAGATGAAAAAGAAGAAGAAGTAAAGGAAAAAGCAGAGCAGAGAGAATCTCTTGGCTATATAAATAGAGAGAAGGGTCACAACACAAAATCACTACAAGAACAACAGAGCAAGAGATTCAATAGCAAAACTTATATATTCCTTCAAAAAAATGATCGTAGCATTCAACTGGGCAGATGAAGACAACAACCTGTAACATCCGTGTCCCTTAGTTATCCTCTCGAGTTGTAATTGTATTTGATGTTTGTTGCAATGGACCCTCGGGATTGTTGTATTTGACGAGAAATTATTAATATGTGGATGTTTATCGAATTGTTGAGAATAATTAATACATGATGTGGTATTTCATGTATCGGCGGGTTGACACATGATGTGGTATTTCATGTGTTGCGGAGTTGGGAGCGGTGGTTGTTCCGTCTCGGTTCGGGGATTTTTGGGTTTAGATCACTAGATCCTAATACGTGGTTGGGGTCGATAGGATTGTGTGATATTCAATCCTATTGACGGGTCATTGGGGTTGTGTGATATAACCCCAATGAGGGGTCATTAGAGTCATATGATATTTGACTCTAATGATGCTGGTTAGGATTACCTGATAATCCTAACAGGGTGGGTTTTTACTGATTAGGATATGCGGTATCCTAGATCGGTAGCCCAGGGTGAGATCTTATGATCTCAGAGGGTTTTTACTGATTAGGATATGCGGTATCCTAGATCGGTAGCCCAGGGTGAGATCTTATGATCTCAGAGGGTTTTTACTGATTAGGATTAGGTGATATCCTAGATCGGTAGCCCGGGGTGGGGTCCTACGATATTGGATCTCACGGGGACTTAGTATATTAGGGTCCTGTGGTATTGGATTCTAATATGCTAGGTCGTTTGACGGACTTAACTCGTTTGAATCCGGGGATATTGGATTTCGACGAGTTAGCCGTTGGGTGACCACATAGGATCTTATGATGTTAGGCCCGGGAGTGTTATTGAACCGAGTGTGGGACGATACCGAGCTTAATTGGGGGCCCTAGGGGCGGTAGGCGGGTTGATTTGATCAAAGGATTGATCGAAGAGATGTAATCCCGAGTGGTTCGATTTGAGCAGAATTAGCGGTAATTCCGAGGTTTGCCGGAGTGAGGAAAACATCTTGGGACGGAGAGATGTTTTGAACATTTCGGGAAATTAAATGGAGTTGCTAAACCGAGCGAGAGAACTTAATTGAGGCGGTTTAGTAATTTCTGGTTTGGTTAATTAAACCAACAAAGATATATACACATATATGTATATATCTCCCTCTCTTTCTATATTGTTCTTGAAGCTTCTCTTCTCTTCATTTGGGCAAGAAAAATCTAGACTTAGAGAGAGAGAAGAAGAGAGAAAAGGAGAGAAGGAAAGAGAGGAAGAAGGAGGGGAGGAAGGAGAAGATAAAGGAAGAAGAGTAAAGGAGAAAGAGGTGAGGAAACAGAATTATTGGGGTGTCTTGAGAGGTCCGATAGACCAAGCTAGAGAGCTCTGATTGAGCTGAACTTTTGTGGATAAGTTCTTCAATCTCTTGACTAGTTATCTACCAAATTTCGTGGGATTGTGTTGAGGGGTTTGGGAGATATTATTTTTCTCCCTAGACTACTCTGTTTTCGAGCTGTAGCGACGGGGCGATTTTGATGGAGTGATTGGGCACCCAAATCTTGTTTTTTTGGAATGAAATTTGGTAGATAGGTTGTTGAGAGTTTGATCTTGAAGTTCACCGAAAGAATTTCTTAAATTTGAACTAGGGTAAAAGTTATGATCGGTTAAAGAAAGCCCTGTTTTTGGAGAAAGGAATCCGATTTGGAGGTTTGGATAATCCGAGTTTGAGAGATTGTTATCACCTCTTGAGGAAGTGTTGTGGTGATCTTTTGTTAGGGATTGGTGCTACCTTGGTGTTGGCTAAGTAAGAGCCAAGAAGAAGTAAGCTTAAAGCTTGGAAACCATCAAAGGAGTGTTCTTCGTTTTAACCGTAGTCGAGGTGAGTGCGTGACCGTAGCGTAGTCATACAATTATTAGATTTTTCGTGATTGATGTGTGATTTAGGTGAGTGCGTGACCATATGGTGTGATTTATGGCTAATCCAAGTTGTGTGTTGTATGTGTGACGATAGAGCTCTATCATGTTATGGTTTGATTGTTGCATTGCATGTTGATTGCGGTAAGTTTGGTAATTGTATGTTCGTGTCGCGGTGGGGACAGGATGACCGTCTCACTAAGCATTATCAATGCTTACGCGCCTCTTTTGGTGCAGGTAAGGATAAGTCTTAAATAGCGGAGCTCGTGGAACCAAGGCCGAGAAGGAAGATGGATGATCTAGGCATATCGGGTTCCCTTTTTGCATCTTTTGTGTTGTTTATAACTTGTGTACTTAGGATGCAATGTTTGAACTTGATATGATGCATATTGGTATGTTAAGATGGTTTTGAATGCTTAAGAAATGTCATGGTTGGTTGTTGGTTGTTGTTGTGTGTTACTTGAGTGAAGTTGATTTGGGCGCAGGGCAAAGGAGAGATCGACCGATCCAAGTAGGATCGATCGATCATGTAGGTTGTTTTCGAAGCAGAAAATTTCTGGCCAAGTTTTTAGGGGTTAGGATCGACCGATCCCGGGGTAAGATCGATCGATCCTGGCGGGTTATTTTGACCAGAATGATCGGGTTATTTTGGTGGAGGTAAGAGATCGACCGATCAAGGCATGATCGATCGATCCGTTTTGACGTAAAAATTTCTGGATCGTTTTAGGGTGTGAAGATCGATCGGTCCAAGGGTGATCGAGCGATCCTATGGGGTCAGGATCGACCGTTCTTGGGAGGATCGACCGTTCCTGAGGGGCGTTCTTATGGCAGAAATTTTGGGTCTGTTTTTAGGGAATAGGATCGATCGATCCTGGGGAAGATCGATCGATCCCTATTGCATTAAGGTTTAAGTGTTTGTCTTGTATTAGATGTGGAGTCTTTAGCTTGAGTAACAAGTAAGTTTTAATTATTCACCGATTAGAAATGTTTTAAGAAAAAGTTTTTAAAATTTCGTATTTTCCGCGGATTCCGTCTTATTGTTCCGGGATAGGTCCTTTCACAACCAACCGACGCTTGTGATTAACAGAGACAATTGGGAAGACAGGCAAGTTTAAAATTCATTCGACGTTTCTTTCTTGGTTTTTAAATTTGTGAATCGACGTTGTTGATGACTTTTATTTATGGTTGAGGGATTAATAGGGCCATAACTGGGGCGAGATTTTGGGATGGTGAGATTTTGTTTGGTCGGTGCGAAGCTAACTACGGAACGTGGTTTGGTTTCTAAACGAGGACGAGTCGCTTTTCTAGTGAGTTTAGTGTTATTGTTAGACGACGTTGATGGTCGCGAGGAGGGCTCCGAGTTGTACCCCATTAATTTCTTGGAGGTTTGTTTCTGTTTACATTTTTAATAATTGCTTTTCATTTTTATTCAAACATATTGGATATCTTTGATCACGGGATTGCTTTGTTAGATTGCACAACAAAAGGGAAAGACATGAAGAACTGAGTGATGAGTACAATGGGTTTGGCTATAGTCTTATAGTCGCAGACATGACTTTGAATTCAATGGTTTATATTTGGAAACCCGTGCAAGATGACCCGAATGTCATAATACAACCCGTTCCGTTTGGTGTGCAGACACTTTCTATTAATAGGGCTCTCGATTCCACAGAATCTCCCAAGGTAATGAATTTACAAGTGTCTTGTAAACTAACTACAGGACATTCCATTTGTATAGTTACTCTTTCTAAAATCTTTTATTTTTGCAGGATTTACGCTTGAGAGGCTTGTTTAATCAAATGATTGGTGATTTGGGAAACGATCAACCTCCACTGCTTGGGGGAGATTCCTAGGAGATATATGTATGATGCTGAGGGAGAAGAAGATGCGGTGTTTATCTATAATATGGACTACGTAAGAAAGTTGATTTGACATTTTTATATATGACCCATCATTGTGTCATCATTAATTAGTTTATCTCTTTCTTTTCATTTCGATTCAGCTTCAAAATAAACGCAATGGAACAACAAGTACGACAGTATTGGTGGTGCAACACACTAGGTGGGTAACGTTCTTTGAGAGGTACAAGGGAAATGGTGCATGGTACGAGCACGACTTCGTTTTTAAAATCCAGTGAAACATTGCGCATCATCCATATATTATTATCTATAATTAATAAATATATAATCTGATGTAAATAGATCTCTCTAAATAACCTTGTCGATTCAAGGAAACCTATTTCATTGGTCCCACTATATCTAGTCTAAGAACATTATGCTTAAATAAATAAATAAATAATTAAATAGTTGATTTTCTAAGACTTTCGTATGGCAACTTAAAAGCTCACTTTATAGTTGAGCTATTTATCTATAGTTTCTCTTTCACTTTACTTACAACTTAATTTATGTATCTCTCAATTCCGGTGATAACACCGAGCCATAGTTTGCAGAATGAATGCAGACAATTGGGTAGGTTATAGTATTTTTGGAAACCTTGGTCGAGCAATTCATCAAGAACCGTTAAAGTTCTTTGTCAGAAGCTTTGACACCACATCGTATTTTCTGTAGTGACTCTAACTCTAGCTAGTACTTCCAAAAAGGTAAGAACGTAATTAAGAAATAAACAAGAACTTGAAATCATGAAAAAGCAAGAACATGTAGATATTAAGAAAAAAAATCAAGAACGTAGGAATATAGAAAAAACAAGAACGTATAAAGAAAAAGCATGCACACTAACATTTATCATGACAACTATAGCAAAAAATGCCAAGACATGAAGAGATTGTTTGTTTCGAAATTCTTAACGGCTGATTCAAGATTACTATTTTCCAAAATTATTACTTTCATAAATTATCATTATTAGTATCACACAATTCACCAAAGTTATAACAAATTGGAATATTAATATGGAGCCATTAAAAAACCCTATGGTACCCTTTTTAGATTTTGGTATGCTAAATCTTAATTTCACATGTCCATGATGAAAGTGATCCAAGTTATGCGTATGAATGCAAATCTTCAACTTGTGTCACTAGAATTCTCTTTTTTCTCCTCTTTTTGTATGTTAAGTCTTAAATGATTCCACATGTATATTTAGCGTCTATTTGATAAAACAGGGTCACCAAAGCTAATTAAGACCAACTACTAGTTGGATTTGAGTATTAAACTTGTGTGCCACTAAAAAGCACCTTTGTATACTTTTAGAATAGTAAATATATTTCTAAAGTGTTCGACATACACATGACTCCTTAATCAATAAAAAGCTAGAGCAAAAGTGGAACAATTTAGAAAATATTGAAAACTTTGTTTCTTCCATTGTACTTATTGTGCTACTAGAAACTACTTTTTCTATATATTTTTGTCAAAAAATAGTTAGTATCACTACATACGATTCCTCGGCACTCAATCGAGGAAATTCTTAGTAGAGCATAATGATGACAGAAAACAGCAAAAGCTATACCAAAATTAGATAATTAATCTCTTAAGCGCTTGAAGTAGTTGAAGAAGTAACTTTGACGCTGCTGATGAACAGAAAAAATTGGGAATCCAAGCAAGTTTAATTCATTCGACCTTTGAGCAGGGATGCCCGTAAGTAAGGCACATGATGCATTTGCTTTGTGGCACAATATTTTATGGCCCTATTTTATCAAGTCTAATTTTTTCAATCAAATCTAATTTTTTTAATATTGAAAAACGTGACTTTTAATCTTCTTCTTCAGTTGATTATTGAAAAAATGAAACGTGACTCCTCATCGTTTCTCCTGTGCGGTTGTGCCTGTTTATTTCTGTCTCCATCATTTTCGTCTCTTGAAACTGGTATCGTTTACATAATTATTATATTTAATTGTTCATTTATGTGAGACTGCATTTTAATAGTCATAAGTCATCTTCGTTAGAAGCGTATGACTTATGACTCTAAAAGAAAGCCAAAGCATCTTATAGAAGCAACGAGCAACCGACCACGTGCTTAAATGCAGTACTGAAAGACATTTGTTCTGCATCAAACCTACTTAAGAGAGAAGAGATTCTGATAAACTTGTAGCCTACCCTTACTTTTGCTGCCAATACAAACGTTCCACATGTTAGTTTATAATTGAGTTTGGTCATATTTAATTTTTTTTTTTTTTGTCAACAGCTGGTTTTTTAATAGTCACTAAACACCGTAGGAAGTAGGGTTCGAACCCCGAACTTACAACTTAATGTGATGAGTTTTCAGAAGTGACCACCAATGTGCCACTTGACTCCCACGGTCATATTTAATTATAAGAATAATTATGTGTGTTAAGCGTGTAAGAGTTGTATCTGTCGATTGGGTAGTTTTTATTTTAAAAAGTCACAACTGTTAGTTTGTGTTGTTTCACAACTATATAAGTATGTTGTGTATTGTCAAACCATGCGTAAATAAAACAAAGTTCATACTCTCTTTTTAATCTTTTGTCAAACCCCTTTTCTCTATTTTCTATTTTCTTCTTCATTAACAAATCTTATTAGAAGATGACGTAAAAGTCTGCCAAACCCTAAACGTCATTATCTATATATATAGAGAACAGAAGGTGACGCTCCTTCCTTGAAACAACCCACGTGATGTCATTGCTGCTTTATCCGTCTCCGTACGACTTGACTGACAGCTCACCTCAATCATTGTTACCGTTACTGACCGGTCCTTGTCCTTATTCACTTCTAGACTCTGTCTAGACACCTCATCCAATTCACCCACGTCCGCAACCACGTCATTGCTGCTAAAAGGAGCAACAATCCCATTTAAACCCTCTGTACCAGTCTGTATCTTTTGTTTTTTCCTCTGCTTGTGTTTATTCCTCCTCATATACACTCGAAAGGGTTTAACAATGACTCTAAAGGACTTATCAGATTCTTGGTGCTTTCTTTGATAAATTCGAAATTTTCTTTTATCTATTCATGGACCAAGGTAATGTAATCCTATGATCTTGGAGACTGCTTAATGATTATGTGAGTTGCTTCTTTGTGAGCATCTTGTCACTTTTGAAGTATCCTCCAGACAATATTTGTTGATTAATTATTTAGATGAGATTAGAATAAGAGAGATTATAATCTTATTATAAAGCATTGAGCACATATAATCATTCTACGCCGTCACAGACTGCAATTTACAGGTTTTAAATATCTCGAGGAGCTTTACTACAGGACATGGCTTCACAGGTAACGATTATGTCTTCGATGGCATTTTCTGTGTGCTTGTCATTAAAGGTTTCGGTAATCTGAATCTGAACTAGTTTTGATTTTTATGCTTATCCCATTTGTCACTAGCTGAACTAAATGCCAAAACTTCATCAATTAGCAAGTATTTAGAAATATTTTTCGGTTGGGCACTATGCATTATAACATGTTTGCTTGGCTTAAATGACATATTTATTATAATTTACATGTTTTAATAAACAGTGTGGTATAATTTGGGTGCAATAAACTAAGATCTCTTAAAAGTTTAAAACAAGACACTGTTACTTACCAATAATTAATGTTATAGTTTTGTCGAGCCTGAGCTACACATAGAATAATCAATAATACACTGCTAAAAATGTAGCTTTTATTGACTCCTGGTGTATTGAATTTTCTTAATACATTCACATTGAGTTTTGGGGATACAAACTTTACCATGTATTTACACATTTGCAGCGAGCAAAGAGTGATTGTTGTAGAAAAAATCAAGGACCAAGTTGTTCAAAATGTTGTGACTATCCAGGTAGGATTCTTATGGACTGTTTATATACAATCGAGTAATTGTAATATGGTGTTTTGATCCTCTTTGCATCCCCTTCAAATGTCCAGGGTTTGAACTCTTCGGGATATTTGCTAGCTATTGGAGATGACAATCTAATGTATAAGCTCCACCCTGATGGCAATAGGTAATGGGTTACCAACGTTTTAGAGATGGACTTCAAGTATGGTTCTCTACGCGATAGGTTTCACTCCATGGACGAGGCTTACCTCATTTCAGTTTCAAATTTCTTTCAACTTTTTCATCTTTTTCTTTCTATACTGACTCAAAATAAACAGTTTGTACTCTTTTTCCCACTGATGGTTTTGTCCTAATTGGTTTTTCTGTCTTTAGGTTTTAACGAGGCAATTGTTCATTGACACAAAAGAGTCGGATTCTGATGTCTATTTTAATTTTGTTTAGATCAAAGCTGTCTTCTATGTACAAACGTTTCTTTTGTTTTGAATATAATTTAACAATAAAAAAAAAACAAATAGATAACATTTTGAGCATTTGTTATCGATTTAATGGATAGCATTACATTTCATGTTACAAGCTGACATAGAGTGTATCTGGTCAACTACAGTTTTGACTTTTTTCAAAGGGCTGGTCCGAAGAGGTAGCTTCCCATGTATTCATTTGTAGTGGCAACACAAAAAGAGGTTGATAGCGAAAATTTTGTGTAGAAGGTTGTGTCGCCAAGATAATAGAGGATGACTCTATTATTGGAGAAGTTGATGTCGGCTCCAACGTGTTACAAAAGAATGGATCCTCCCAAAATGAGTGATATCTTGTCATCCTCACTCGATACAATAATCACAAAGTCAGACATGAATGTTCTTTGGAGGATGGAATTTAAAAGTGTTAAAGAGGGGTTGAATAGGGTGTGAAGTTGTTGATCTTAAATTTTTCCGCGGTCTTCGATCACAAAGTGTATCTTCAATTTCAAAACTTCCAAATGAACAAGGGATTTTGAATCTATCTGAAGATTCTTAACGGACTTGGGCATGAATGGGTACATTTCCAAAATCCAAACCATTCTAGTTCCTGCACAGCCCCGGCGCTACTTAACCACAAGACGACCAACATAAGCAGTTTTATAACACCCGTGTTCCGAAATTGATTTTGAATCAAATCACGTAAAGTAAAACGTGAGAATTAAGCTAAAGAATAGCTATTACGACGGTTTTAGAGAGCATACCGAGTTACGAAAAATCATTGGAAGCCATTATGATTTAATTATGGAAAGTTTTAGTGGTTTAGTTGGTTTAATCTTTTAAATCAATTAGGAATCGGTTTATTTTAAGTCGAATCCAACCGAACCAAACCCTACCCTATATAAGCTAAGAAATATCAACCCTAGCCTCCATTCCTCTTATTTTGGTCGAGTTTTTGGGGCTGTGAAAGAAGGAGAGAAGGTTTGAGTGAGAGAAAAATAAGCTTCCATAGAGACAGACTCAACATGTCGTGGGAAAAAAGAGTTTCGACATAGCAGATTATTCTCAAAGGTAACAAAACTTTCTGGAGTTATAGCTAAGACCTATATCTAGACATTCCAAGTTACAGATCTTAATTTGAATATGTATTCTAAGAGTTATTCATGTTCTCGTGAGATCGTTGGAATCTATCGCGAATCTGGACCAGTGGACGTTCAAATGGTTATCTGAGGTTTATCTTTTATCGGATCGATCTGAAACTTTGTGGGTAGATTCAGAACATCCAAGAGTAGAGTTTCAACGGTGGAGATTTGAAATGGACGGTTAGATCTCGATCTGTGTTGGTATATTTGAGACTGATAGTTTCTGTCAGATTTCCAGATTTTGTCGGTTTAGATAGAATGTGGTTTTGATTGTGTTTTTGGTTGATTCAGAGGCTGATCTTAGAAGGTGTTCCATATAAGAGAAGCTATGTTTAGAAAAAAGCAGCCAAGGTAAGTGCAGAACCATAGGCTTAACTGTGTGAATATGATTGATAACATTTTGTTTCATGTTTGTAGACCAATATATTTGTGTGATGAGCCAAGTGGGGTTCCAGATCGAGTATATTATGATATGGTTGATTGGTTGATTCGGTATTCATGTTTCAATTTTTTTATTTTCATATTCATGTGTGTGTATAGCTTGTAGATGGGAGGATAGTCTCACTATATATTCATTAAATACTTATGCATCTCATTCTTGATGCACGTAAAGAAAAAGTGTGAGCTAGTGGAATCATGGCTATGAGGAGAAGATGATATTGACTTGGAAATTTGGGTTAGGGTGTTTCAAATTGGTATCAGAACAATTACGGTTTTAAGATGAGCTATATTTAAAAGTAATTGGTTGGACTGTGTAGGGTCAGACGCATGTCTCGGGCCGTTAGGGTTGTGTAGGAGAGCTTGCTTGATGTATGGAACTGTGTGGTTCAGTTGTTTGCTTTTCGGTTAGAGATAATTTAACTGGTTAAGCATGTGTGATTGAGTATGATTCTATGGGTAGTAATCATTTATCAGTAATTTAAATGGTTGCATGGGGTCTTAGAATCATCCTCTTTGAGCCTTTAAGGAGATTCCACGGTAAGTCTTGAGATTTCTGAAAAATTCTCTGAAATTTTGTGATGTATGGTTTATGAAGCCGTTTGACGTGGTATTGGCTAAGTTCGTGTGAACTTAGTGTTTTGATTAAGGTTTAGGCAGATGGCTAAGTTGTGCTGCGAGAGGATAAACGACAATGGCTAATGAGATTTCAAAGAACATTGTTGCTATAGAAAGTGTTGTTGCAATAAGTGTCGGAGATACAGTAGAATGTGATACTGTAACCAACAACATTGGATATGCCTGATGGAATATTGCCGAGAACGGATGATCAGATGGTGTAAGAATTGTTGAAAGATCACGGGATAAATATTGACGGATTGTTTACAAGATTTTTAGAAGATGATCTAACTTGATCGGAGGATATGAACTCCAAGAATTCTCAAAGGAACGAAAATTGGATTGTTGAAACTAATGGCAAGTTTTCATGATGATTAAACTGCAATGGACTAAGGGATAATAGTTAGTGCGGAAGATCAAATTTGATCAGGTGGATTTTGGTGAGAATTGGACTTAGTGAGAAATCGTTCGTTTTATCCGATAGTATTCGTTGGTCGAGTAGAAAACTCGAGGCGATGTGTGGTTTGAGAGTTGAGATGTCATGGATGCTAAACGTAAATTGAATAAGTAGTGTTCTAAAATTATTTAGGAGGAGTCTTATTGGGAGTTTTAAAACTTAGATGGGATTCCAAGGATAAGAATCCGAGGAAGCGAAGTTGTCCGCGGTTGTTTTATATGTGAGGGCTATTGGGACAAGTGTGGTTCTTTGAGATAAGTGGTTTCTCTATTGTCCTGAGAGAACAAGAGTGGTTCTCTGATGACCTGGAAGGATCAGTGGATTCTCTGATGACCCTTAAGGATGAATACATTCTCTGAGAACCGGGAGGACAATTGGTTTTTCAATACTCTAGGAAGCCAGTGGGTTTTTCAATGCTCTATGAGGATAGTGGGTTCTTTAGGACTCAAGAGGACATTGGGTTTTCTATACGCCGCAAGAGGACAGTGGGTTCTTTGTATGCTCTAGGGACGGTGGGTTCCGTGATGCTCTAGAGACAGTGGGTTTCTATATGGCTCTAAGGACAGTGGGTTCTGTGAGGTCCTAAGGATGGTTGATTCTGAAAGACCTTAAGAGTCTGAGTATGAATTAGGAGCATTGAATATATAAGCGTGAGTCTGGAGCTGAGTATGGTCTGGGTATGGGTTGAGCATGGTCAATGAGATTTGACTTGATGTTTTCTTAACAAAAAAGGAGGTGGATATGACTGTGGATAGTCAGATAAATGGAGAGTGACTGATCTAAAGATTCGAGGACAAATCTACTTCTAGTGGGGGAGAATTTTAACACACGTGTTTCAAAATTATTTTTTGAATCAAATCGCGTAAATTAAAAAGTAAGAATTTTAAGGTACGGAATAGCTATTCTAATGGTGTTATAGAGTAAACTAAGCCACGAAAAATCATTAGAGGACATTATGATTTAATTATGAACTGGTTTAGTGGTTTAATTGGTTTAATCTTTAAATCAATTAGGAATCGGTTTATTTTAAGTGGAATTCAACCGAACCAAACCCTACCCTATATAAGCTGAGAAAAATCGACCCTAGCCACCATTCCTCTTAGTTTGGTCGAGTTTTTGTGTGAATATGATTGATAACATTTTATTTCATGTTTGTAGACCGATAAATTTGTGTGATGAGCAAACTTGGGTTCTAGATCGAGTATATCATGATATGGTTGATTGGTTTAGTCGGTATTCATGTTTCAATTTTGTTATTATCATATTCATGTGTGTGTATTGTCTGTAGATGGGAGGATAATCTCACTAAGTATTAATGTAGGTAAAAAAAAAATGTGAACTCGTGGAATGATGGCTATAAGGAAAGAATGATTTAGATTTGAAAATCCGAGTTAGAGTGTTTCAAGTTTTCTACAATTTACTTTTAAATCAACAAAGTTTACTATTTTAGTTTAAGACAAGATATAAACCAAACCATCATTCAAGCCTTGAGGTAAACCGACCGACCTTGCTCTTTCCAAAATTTGGAATAGTACTTTAGAATTCCCAACAAATTTTTATTTAGAAATTAGGATTTGGGTCTAAATATATATTACAAAATAAAAAATTTCACACATGATAAAACCTAAGCAAATTGTACATTCATCAAACCTACACTTATATAACAAATGACAAAGACAGGTATATCTTTGTATCACCTAAATATGTATAATCTTTAGGTAGTCGTCACCTACTACAAATTCTTTGTAAATCTTTCTATAACTCTTTTCTTAATTGACAATATGGATGACTATTTAAAAATATTATTTTAATTACGATACAACGTCATAATAATGAGGTGAAAAAATCATTTTATCCCTGAAAAACTTACTTTTCTCTCCAGGAAGGTAACAAACCCTGCAGGAAAAAGACAAAATCTGTAAAACAAGACCTTGCTCTTTTAATTATGTACATCATTCAACCGCCAAAAAAGTATTTTCTGAAAGGGGCTTTTAAAATTTTCAATCTAACTTATACTTCGAAAATGTGAAACAGATCAAAGCAGCTTTACATTGTCGTTTTGATATAATAACAAAACTGCAAGTAGAACTAGAGATTGTTTTTTGTATTTCCGATTGCTACATATAAAGGTAATGATGCCCAAAACAAGGAAGACTTTTCACGCCAATAATCTTATCAAATCTATCAACCCATAATTGGGCTCAGACTTCTCACGTTTGTCTTCATAGGTAGGTTATCATCACCTCTTTTTGCCTACTCTTTTTTATTTATTTTACTTATTCACCTAAAATCTATTTGAGTACACGTTTTATGTTTCATGATGATATTCGTATTAATAACTACAACTTACGTATTTTAGAAGATCGACTAACGTATTTTGTGACACGTTTTATGTTTCATGATGGCTTCATTTCACGTATTTTGTAACGTATTTTTCGTACGTTGTATGTTTTATCAAATCAGAAGTCGATTTTAAGAAAAAATTGGTATAAGAATGACTATATTCTCAAATATTTTAACAAGAAGAAAGACTCAAATTCTGTTTAGTTACGTCAAAACGAGTCATCAGAAGTTAAAAGAGAAGTCAAATATGTGAATTGACTTAAGCTAAATACATGCAAAAGAAAAATTCAAACCTCAGTGGCAAGTAGAAGCAAAAATTAGCTTTAAGATCAAAGCTTTCCTGATAAAGTTTTTTTTTATCTAGCGTTTCTTGGGACTCTGCCTCCGAATTTTCTTTATCTTTCACATGAATAAATCGACGACATAAATTCACAAATACCACATAAATATATAGCATTTAATAAACAAATAAAGTCATCATAAAAAATAAGACAAAACAGAACCTAAAGAGACAAGACAGAAGGTACATACACATAGATAGTAACATTGGGAAACAAATATCTGCGTTTGAGGAAAATAAATCTTTCCTTCACATACTCCGATTTTGTCGATATATATATATTTTTTTCTTGTCTTCTTGTAAAAATAGTCCACTTACTTCACATTTGCTTATTCAGTTATTCTTGTATGTTTTCCTTTTGATTTCTTTCGTTTTTAAAATATTATTGGTACATAATTTCTGTTGACATATATATATATATATATTTTAAAATGAGTTTGTATTTTAAAAATATATATAAATATTTGGGCAGTTAAAACAGTCACTTAAACATATAAATAAAAATTTAAACACAGATTTAGGCGGTTGAACCAGCCATTTAAGCATATAAAAAACTTAAACGCATAAATAAAATTATGAAATCTGAAATTTATTCAAAAAATTTATAAAACAAAATACAAAACAAAAGATTTAAAACTTACAAATTAAAAGATGGAAATATCTTGACTCAAGATGGAAGGAGAAGGATGAGAAGATTGTTAGAGATAGAATGAGAAAATGAGTAAGAAAGTGAGGAATAAGAAGTTTACAAATGCCCTCAATTAAAATAAATAATTTTAAAAACAAATATGAAATAGAAAAAAGTGTCACGGACACAATAAGAGATAACAAATAAGTCTTTTTCAAGATTTCTTTTGTCTTTTGCCTTTTGAAGTAGATTTTGATGTTTTTGTTTTGTTGCTTCTTTGGATTCGTCCTGTTTTGAATCGGTGACCGACATGTATTGTATCTGATTGCAGATTTTGCAGAGATTTTTTTCTTCATTTTTCAAAGTGGTTGTCGCGCCATGATTATAACTGTAGTTGATTCAAGAATTTGCAGAGCGGTTTTCTTCGTCTTCAGTAATTGGTCCCGTCTCGCTTCTGGTGTGTTTGAGTTGTTTCTGAACATTTGAAAGCCTTCCGTATTGGTTGTCGTTTTGTTGATATTCATCTTTTTGGTTTTCGTCTTGTACTCTGATGTTTGAAATTATTCCGTCGTATTGTTCTTGTACTCCGATGTTTGTACCTATTAAATTTTTTTTTTTTTAAGATGACAGTTGGAAATATATAATATGTAAGAGTTTGTACTTTGGTTTTTTGGTTCATTTTCCACAAAAAAAGTCTTTTTAACAGTAATGACATTTTGATAAATCGGTTTTTTAAAATATTTTGAAGGAATATTTTGTGAAAATTCCTTTAAAACAATTTGTGAATTGTTCAAAGGTTTTGAAATTTGTTTCGAAGCCTGATTTTGTTTTGAAATCATTTTTGAAGGGGCTTCAGAGATTTTTGAAACCGCAAGAGAAAAAGAAATTTTTGATGAATTACATTTCTCTTGTTTTGAAAAGCTATTTTCAAAAGCTTTTTGTAAACTCCGTATCTGATCCAAAATTTCTTCTCGCGTTTGGAGGATTTTTTCTTCTTTTTCTAGCTTGTTTTTGGTAATTGTAATCCAGGGTTGTGTTTCGGGTTCTGTTTTGGGTTTGGAAGTGTTTGAAAATTTTTCTGGGTTTTGTTCTAGGGAAAGACCTTTGCCTTTGTCAATCTTTAGTGGCATCGTACCTGTTTTGGAGAAATTCTCTAGTTAAGAAATCTGAAATAAAATTTGTTTCTCCTTTAATATATTCAATATCAAAATCGAAAATACTTAGTAATGTCTGCCATCGGACAAAAATTTATTTAGAAGCAAGATTTTTAACATCTTTTTGTAAAACATATTTGGCGTTTTTATAATCAATTCTTAGAAAAAACTTTTGGTTTAAAAGATCACTTTGAAAATTTTGTATACATAGAACTATACTTATAATTTCTTTTTTCATAGTTGAATAATTCTTTTGGGTTTCATTCCAATGAGCAAAAGTAAATTGTATTATATTTTCACGACCATTTGTTTCTTTTTGTTTCAGAATACCCCTGTATCCTATATCAGAGGCGTCTGTTTCTATAATTTTTGCTATATTCGGGTCTGCTATATGCAGACACGGGATTTCTAAGACTTATTTTTTAATTTGTTGAACTAGAACGGTATGCTCCTCTGTCCAAGGGGTTGGGTTTTTCTTTAAACGGTCATATAATGGTCTGGCTATTCTATTGATATTTGGACAAAAATCTAGGATGTAATTAAGACTTCCTAGGAACCTTTGTAATTGTGTTTTGTCTAAGAGTTTGTCAGGAAATTTATTGGCAAACTCTAATGACCTTTCTATCGGTTTTATCATACCTTTGGATATATAATGACCAAGAAATCTAATTTTAGTTTGGAACAAGTCCATTTTTTCGTGCAACATAGTAAAACGTTTTTAGATTTTTGAAATATTTATCAATAGAGTTTGAAAAGATAAGTATATCATCAATATAAACTATACAAAATTTTGAATATTCTGAAAATATGTCATGCATGATTCTTTGAAATTCTGAAAGTGCATTTTTCAAACCAAAAGGCATTACGCTCCATTGGTATTGCCCAAAAGAAACAGTAAATGATGTTTTGTATCGATCATTTTCAGATATTTAGATTTGCCAAAATCCTAATTTTCAATCGAACTTTGAAATATGTGAGCAGAATGCAGTTTTTGAAGAAGATCTTTTTTATTTGGTATTGGATATCTAATCAATTTTAATGCTGAATTTAAAGGCTTGTAATTTATTATAAGTTTCGGAGTTCTTCTTTTTATTTTGGAATTTTTATTCACATAGAAAGCTGCACAAGACCATGGAGATCTTGATTTTGAAATTAATTTTTTGTTTAGAAGTTCTGAAATTTTTTTCTTACAATGACTTTCTAATTCAGAGTTCATCTGAATTGGTCGAGCCTTTGTAGGAATTTATCTTTCATCAAATTTCTCTTCATAGGGTAGATCAACAATCTATTGTTTTCTATCCCAGAAGGCAGTTAGGTAAATCTGAACAAAGTTGCTCTTCAAACAATTTGTTTAATTTTGTGATTTTTTCTTTTATAATTAATGTTTCTAATGATTCTTTTGTTTTTTCAACAAAAAATTATGTTTGTAAGTTTTTTAAATGAAATTTTTTGCCATTGATAAAGAATTTATAGAATTTTCTTGTATTGAACATGCTTTGATTAAATTTAAACTTCTCTTTTTTGGGGTTTCCATAAAATCAAAGGATAATTTTTTATCTTGAGTTTGGAAAGAGATTGAATCGTCATTGACTTTGTATAGTGTTATTAGATTTATAAATGGTGTTCCTAGGATGATATTTTGGTATATATCATCCGTGAAAATAAAAGCACTTTTAAAAAGAATATTGTCTTATAGTATAGAAGCTTCTGTTTTTGAAGTTATGCGAAGTTTTGAGTTATTTGTTGCATAAAGTTTTTCATTTGTTTGGTGATGAAAACATTTTGGTACTAATCCTGATTTTATGCAATTTAAGTCGGCACCCGTATCAAAAAGGGCAATTGTATCTATTTTATAATTGTCAGAAAAAACAACTGTGATTTTAATTTTATATTTTCTAGAAGTGATTTCTCTTAGTACAAAAAAAAACTCATTTAGCATTAAGGATTGTATTTGTTCTTGAAGACCGAGATCATCTTCCATATTTTCTAAACACGTGTTTTCTTGTTCTTCTGAACTAGAATCATCGTGGTTTTTAGATAATATCATGTGAAAATACTCGGAGTCTGTTTTTTGTTTTTTTTAAATGTTTGAGCTCATTTTTACTTCTTAATTTCACTTTAAAGGGATTGTAAAGTAGTTTTCGAATTAATTTTTCTTCCTTGGTTAAGGATAGTGGTTAAGTTATAGGAGGAGTTTGAAGTTGATGAATCTTTATTTGTAGAAGGTTTTCTATTTTTTTATTTTCATTTAAGGTTGAAAGGATTGTTTCAAGAAATTTTTGTTTTAGTTGGGGATCTGATATTGAATTCAAGATTTCCAGTTGGAATTCTTGAGGACTTAGATTTTCTTATCATCTTAGTCCGAGCTAGATGACGAGTCATTTAGTTCATCAACTTGCAAGGCCTCTTCTGAGGAAGATTCAGAATCATAATTACTAGATGAGGAAGAGTAATCTAGGAAAAGATTTGAGATTTTAGTTGAGATTTCTTCTCCAAAATCGAGCTCTTGGATTTTCTTGTTTAAACGACAAAATTTTGAAGTGTGACCTTTTTTGTGGCATTTATAGCATGTTAAGTGTCCTATATTCTTTAAAGTTTTTTTGTAAACTTTGGCTTTCTCGTGGACTCTTATATATATATATATATATATATTCTTGGTACTTCGAAAATATTTAACTTTTATAAACAAAAATAAATTTACTGCTATATTCTCACTCTGTCACTCTTTTTTTTTTTTGGTTAAATGGTTTACTCATTATGTACTCTTGTTATAATCAATCCTCTAATAAGTGAAAAATGATTTATTGTTATATTGAATAAGAAAATCAGCAAGAATGAATTTAAGAGAAACTAATGATTAAATAAAGTGCAAGATCATGTATTACTTTTCATAAGGGTGTTAAGTCCAGATGAATTTAAATAACACACACAAAAAAAAACTGGATTTAGAGAACACAAAAGTAGAAATCAAACTTAATCTTTAATTTGATGTAGAACGTTTTGTTTCCTCGATATATGAATAATTGAATCTCGGACCAAAATAAAAAACAAAAGGTGAAGACCAAAACAAATTAGAAAAGGTGAAATCTCATTTTTAAAAAATATGTTTTGTTTGAAAACTAAAATTTTAATTTAAACGAAAATCAAAACTAAAAAATTGTACCAAAAGTTTGAATCAAATCTGATCCAAAAAGCAGGTTAAACATTTTATGTGTTATTTCTATAAAAAAAGATGAAGTATTTTGGAAGATAACATTAATACAACTTTATTTAAATATTTTTTTTTTAGTCAACTGGTAAATTTTATAAAAGATCAACCATAATTGTTCTTACATAGATACAGAAACAGAGCCACAATTAAGGTTCACAAGCTTTTTTAAAAGAAATGGTCATCCTAAGTCAACCAACCTGATCGACACAAAAAGACTTCAAAAAATACCTTCTTTAAACCCAAAGACAAGCTTATCTAAATCATTTCGATTGAAGCTTTTCACATTCGAAGATTTCCTTTAGCCAAAGAGGATAACTTGAGGCAACATAAGAGTTCCAACGATGATCTTTTGTAACACTCTTCACAATAAGAAAAGCTCCAATATTTTTCGAAACCTCAACACAAGCAATCTTTCTATCTTTGACCCGATTCAACAAATCTACGAAATATTTGGACTGATCAAGAAAAGCAGGCCATGCTTTTGGTTTCTTAATCATATTAGCCACCATCAAATTCTGAATCTCAAAGGTAATTCTACTAAGATTATGACTTAAAACACTTTTAATAGCCCAAGTTAATGAGATAAAGAAAGCATCATCACGAGACTTGACCGTAAAAGATCTTCTACTGTGGATCAATACTATACCATCCTCATTCCTTATAACCCAAGAACAGCCAAGGACTTTATCCTTTCCAGCCCAAGAAACACCTACATTGCATTTTAACCAATGCTTATCCGGTCTACTCCACAACTTCTTCGTTCTGAGACTTGATTCCTTAACTGAATCCTTCTCTTTAGATCGTTGATCTTCTCCCTGAAACTCATCCATTCTTTGAACATTGAACCAATCTTCTACATCACCTTTGATTTTTGCAACAGAATCCATTGGATGGAAAACTTTACCTTCAAATAGAAAGAGGTTTCTATTCTTCCAAATCCTCCAAAGAATCCAAGGGAAGCTTTTTCTTATCTCCAAAGGCCATGAAGAGTTTTTCCTGTTAAGCATGAGATGTTGAACATTTGCAAAAACCTCCTTACCTTGAAAACCCAATTCAGGAGAAGGGAAATCAGATAGAGCCCAGATTACTCTCGCTGCTTGACATGAGAACAAAACATGATTTATACTCTCAATCTCACAACCACAGATTTGGCAACTATGATCAATTCCTATTCCCCTTTCAGTTAAGCAGTCTCCTACTGCCAAAGTCCCATTCAACATTTTCCAAATAAAAATCTTGATCTTTTGATCTGTATGAAGTTTCCAAACTTCATTCTTCAAACCATTCAAAGAAAGAGAATTTTGAGTTAATTGTCACACCAAAGATTCAGACTCAGAATTGGCTAACCAATACCAAAATTTCACTGAATATTCTCCACTTTTATTATGTTTTCAGATCATAAAATCATCCATCATCTGTATTGGCTTTATTCTTAAGATCTTTCTCTGATCTTCAGTGTAAAAAAGCTCTGTAATTTTAGTTTTATTCCACATATCAGACACTTATCTAGAAGATCCCCTACTCTTAAATTAACCTCAAAAAATATATTTTTCCTTAGAGGAGCCCTCCATAGTTTATCTTCCAACCACTTATTAATCCAAACACTTGTTGATTTTCCATTGCTAATTTTATTGACTAAGCCTTTCTTTAAAAGTTTTCTTTCCATGAAATATGCTTCTCCATGCAAAAGATTATCTGCTCCCTATCACAGCCTCAAAAAAATCAAACTCTTCAAAATATATGCTCTTTATGAACCTTGAAAACAAAGACTTTAGATCATAAATAAGTTTCCATGCTAGTTTTGCCAAGAGAGCTTGATTGAATGCTTTCAAATCTATGAAACCCATTCCACCCGGAATTTTTGGTAAACACATTGCTTCCCAACTCTTCCAATGAATTTTCCTTGACTGACTACTTGATCCCCACCAGAATTCAGCCATTGCACTTTTCAACATCTTCAGAGTAGTCTTAAGAAGTTTAAAGCAAGACATTATAAAAACTGGTAGAGACAAAGCAACAGACTTCAAGAGAACCTCTTTGCCAACCTTCCTTGAAGTTTCTTTTTAAAAAATCAATTAGCTTCACCTTTGAACCACTCATCCATTCAGACAAACCCAAATATGAGGTTGCTCCTCTTTTTGAAAAAATATTCATTCTTGCTTTTATCTCCATCTTCACTGACTCCTTAACTTTTGAACCAAAAATAATAGAAGACTTGTTTTTGTTCATAAATTGACTAGTTGCCTCTTCATAAATCTTGAGAATTTGTTGCAGTTTATTTCTTTGGTCAACACTAGCTTTGTACATAAAGAGACTGTCATCTGCAAACAGAAGATTAGTAATGACTGGGCCCTTCTCAGTGAAACTTATTCCTTCTAATCTTTTTTATTTCTGAGCTTTATTCAGGATATGAGTTAAACCTTCAGTGCACAACACAAAGAGGAATGGTGATAAAGGATCTCCCTACCTTAGCCCTCTTTGTGGAGTGATTAAACCAAAAACTTGATCATTTATCAAAACTGAGTAGCTCACAGAGGATATACACACCATGATCCAATTGATAACTTTCTGGTTAAACCCCAAAAGCTAATAATGGAGATTTGATATAGCTCCATTCCACCCTATCATAAGCTTTAGGCATATCTCCTTTTACTGTCATAAAAGATTCTGAGATTCTTAGATGAGTCTTAAGACTATGAGCCATGAGAATGTTATCAGAGATAAGTATTTCTTCTACAAAAGCTGTTTGAGTTTCACTAACCAACAGAGGCAACCGAGATTGTAGTCTTTTCACCAAAATATTGGAAATTGTCTTATATAACACAGAACATAGACTTATAGGCGTTAGATCATCCATCTCAATCGAATTAATATTCTTTGGAATGAGGCAAAAATGCGTATAATTCCATTGAATAGGTATTGTTCCTTCCTCAAAAAACCTCTTTACCTCCTCTGCCAATTGAAAACCCACTATTTTCCAATAATACTGAAAGAACAAAGAAGATATACCATCTGGTCCAAGAGCACTTGATGATTTGATTGAAAAAATTGTAACTTTGATTTCTTCAATAGTCACTTTATAAATAAACAGCCTGTTCATCTCTTCGGCCACTCTAGTATTAATACCACTGAACCAATCTGTGAAAGAAGCCAGATTAGAAGACTTGAAAAGATTTTCAAAGTAATCTAAGGCCACCTCTCCTTTTGCTGCTTCAGTTCTTTGGAATAATCCTCTTTTATCCCTCAAGCAATCTATCATTTTCCTTGCTCTATTATTTTTGACGGAAGAGTGAAAAAACTTAGAATTTCTATCACCACATCTCATCCACTTTTGTCTGCTTCTAAATTTCCAGTAATGTTCTTCTTCTTTGTAAGTTTCAAAAACCTCTTTTCTCAACAGAATTAACCTTTGAGGATGAGACCAAAACTTAGATATCTCAAGATCTAAAACAGCACTAGATCTCTTGATTTTCTCCTTTGAATTCAAATTATTTGTCTTCTTCCACCTGCTCAAAGCTCTTCTCACTTCTTTGATCCTCTTTGAAACTGACAAGTTCACTCAATTGATTTTTCCTTTCCAAGCTCTATCAACACAACCTCTAACTTCAGTTTTATTGAGAAACCTCTGATCAAATTTAAATCTCCCTCTAAACTCATTCACTGAAGGAGTTAGCTTTAACAGAACATGTCTGTGATCAGAACCAATCATTTCGAGGAAAGAAACATTTGAATCCGAAAAACCTTTAAACCATTCTTTGTTTCCATAAGCTCTATCAAGACAGCTTTGGATCCATAACTCTCCTCTTCTTCCTGCCCAAGTTAATTTGTTTCCTTGACTAGCAATTTCTTCTAATTGGCAAAAATGAATAAAATCTGCAAAAGATCTAAAATTTGCAACACGAACACTAGGACCTCTAATTTTTTCACCATTGTGAAGAATTGCATTAAAATCACCGATGAGACCCCATCTGTCCAAACGATTAACACCAATTCTAGCCAATCTTTCCCATACTACACTTCTTTTTCTTTTATCAGGATCTCCATATACACAAGATAAGAAAAAGTTGAAAGCTCCATACTGAACTTGTAAGTCCACCAGATTCTTATCAAAGTAAACTACATCTATAGTAATATAGTTCTTCCAAAAAAATGCTAAACCTCCACAACTTCCAACAGGATTTATAGTGAAGACTCTATTATAACCCAAAAGACCTTGAATATCTACAAAAAACATCTCTACAATGCATAGTTTCCATCAAGAACAGGATCTTAGAAAAATATTTTTTACGTCTTTCTCTGAGATGTTGAATTGTCAATTGTGCACGGCCCAAACCTTGACAATTCCAACTGAGGATTCTCATTAATGATTGGGCACTCCCTCCTTTGGGACTACCTCCTTTGCATGGTATTTAATATGTTTTGTAGCACTAGTAATATCCTCCTTTGTCTTCCTTTTTCCTTGAACCCCAACAACAGAAACATCTTTAACCTCTTTAGCTAAAAACTCCATATGAGGTTCTTTAGATTTCTGAGCTCTTGTAGCTTTAGATGGTCTTCTTCTTTGCTTTAGTTTCTTCCTACTAGATTCGAAAACAATAGATTCAAATAATCCAATGTTATGTCCCGTTGGTCCAATTTGAAAAGGCTGAGATAATGCCAAAAAATTTCCGGAGCTATTCATATTCCTAGAACCATCAGAACCTTGATACAGCCCCTCTTCATTGTAAGTTGTTAACTTTTCATCAATTCTCATCATCCTATTCTCATTCTCTTTTATTGCTGCATGAAAAAGCTTAGGTTCATTGCTTCTAGTGGACCTTTCTTTGTTTTCCTTCTCCAAATTCTCATATTGGAAAACAATACCTTTATTCTTCATAAGATCTGAATGAATAATAGGTTCTTGTTCCAATCTCAAGATTGTCTTCTTTGCAATATGGTCTTTTTCAACCTCTTTCACTCATTTCTTGACCCTTTTAATCCTGATAAGTTTTTCAGCTTCATTAGAAACCATGAGATACTGTCTCATACCTTCCAAAACCTCATAAGCAATTTTTGGTCTACCAGTAACCAAATCCAGTCCCACTTGGTCTTCTCTAAGCACTACAAAGAGAGGATCATCTGCTTTCAAATAAGATCGTGAAGCCTGCTTATTGACCAAATTTCCTTTTCTCCTTTCACTCGCCTCATGTTCTCTTTTCTTAACTAAGATGGGACAATAATCTTTTTCATGTGTCAATCTTTGACACTCATAACATCTTTTCTGAATTCTTTCATACTGAAATCTCACCACCACCGAGTTTCCTCTTGGTAAATTAATTACCTTAGATCTTAAAAGTGGCCTGGAGACATTAAAGATAACTTTAACTCTCACAAAAGCTTGAACTGGTGCTTGATCCAGATCAAAAGCTACTTCTACAACCCGCCCAAGAATCTCACCAATAGCTGTAATCGAGTGAAGAGTTTTATAATTGATGGGTAAGTTCCACAGCTGAACCCAAACAGGGATAGTTTGCAAATAATCATCAGGTGGAACTTCAACCCATCTCTCTAAAGCTATCGCCCACTCATTGAAGGTGTGAACTCCTTTATCTAAAATCTCATTCAGATCATGCTCATAATTAAAGATAAACTGAAACCTCTCCTTGGACAGAGCAATTCCTTTTACTCTACCCAACTTTTGCCATTTCCTTGGTAAATCAATCAATAAATGTTTCATTACATGACAATCTGGATTTAAACATCTTCCAACCAAGGTTAACTTATTCTTCGAACAAGAAGAGAAATCTGGTAAGTCCGGCATATTGAAAGGAACCTCCTCCTCTTCCAAATTCATCGCCAACATCACCTTATCCATCACCGAAGACATCGCTAACCAATTAATTTGAACACACGAACTTCTGATCGAAAACAACCGATTAAACAACTCAACCGATCGAAAATTGAAGAACACGAAGAAACCCTTGTTTTTTCCAAATAGTAACAGATATTTTCTGAAAAAACTATAAAATGAAACATTTTTGGTCT
Source organism: Boechera divaricarpa (assembly GCA_026770425.1). NCBI lineage: Eukaryota > Viridiplantae > Streptophyta > Magnoliopsida > Brassicales > Brassicaceae > Boechera > Boechera divaricarpa. The sequence continues at coordinate 14,627,972 of CM049182.1, read as the reverse complement.
GAGAAATCTAAACAGAGTTGAAATCCTAAGTTTTTTTTACTATTGAAAAACTCTAGTAGAAATGGAGAGTTTAAAGCCCAAAAAAGGGAAGCCTTTTTTTATTTGAATATTCTTAAGACATGACAAAATAATTTGAAGTTTTGGTGTATTCATTAACTTTATATTAAAATTACAAAAAAAAAAAACACTTCATCTTTTGAAGCAGATTATGTCATTCCAATTTTAGTTGTCTATTTATTTATTTATTTTTGGTAAACATTAGTAGTCTATTTTTGTTGCTCAGTCTTCTCACTTAAATGTTTTCTTTCATTGATAGAAAATCAATTTAACGTATTTCTCTAAACGTTTAAAAGTTAGAACCTTATTCGATCCATTATATAGAAGTTTAAATATAATAGCTATATATGATGAAGAACTAAAATCTTCTCATATAGTTACTAACAAATTAGGAGTGCCCTAGTTAAATCCGATTTTAAATCCAAACTGATTCAAAAGAACCTTTTGAACACTTGCAGTAGTATCTAGAATCAAACTTATTATATTATTAATACATATTTATGGCATAACAATAGATTGACACATTCACTTCCACTGTTCCACCTTAACATATAGTGTTTTAAAATAGTATTATTATGTTCACAAACTCTTGAACACTGTAAAATACAATTCTTTAGTTTGATAATGTAACGTGAACATGATCCATAGTTTGCATGGAAATAGATGACATTAAACAATTAAATGTTCATCAACATATCATTTTAAACTTTTTCAATCCAACAACCCAGCTTTATTATTCAATAGTTTCGAAACAAATGGAATGGAAAAGAAAATAAGCCATATATATATATATATATATCAAATTTGGTGTTTTGTGAAACTACATTTCAACGGAGAATCTGTAAAAACGTCTAAACATTTGTCCTGCATTTGCAATTTGACCAATAAATTGTACAAATCAGAAGATGTCTCATCGACAATACGACTGAAAACCCACTGGATAAACTCTGCTTCTCTACCTCTCTCAATCACGCCGCCAGATCAAATATTCAATAGATCTTAAAAAGCCTACCATTTTTTAGCAAAATAAAGTATTGGGACAAGAGACATTAAATGCAAAAAACATTAAAACACAATAACCAGGGAAAAATAACCCAAAAACTTGTCTGAAAAAGCTTGTTCTTTTTCTTTCCTTCTGACACTGCAAATATCGCCCATCTCACTCTTTTTTGTATGCATTCACATTCTCAAGCTTATTTTCTCAAAACCCTTTAGTCTCACTGTCAGTCTCATTTCTAGGGTTTCACAGTTTCACTAACACAATTTTCTTATCTCTCTCTCTCTCTCCGGATTTCACAGTTTCAATCAATGGAAAAGAAAAAACCCACTAAATCTTTGAACCCAAACGCACCGGAATTTTCACCGGCGTTTACTCGAAACCCTAATCTGTTGTACCATCCTCATCCTCCTCCTCCGCCTCCTATGTTCTACTTTAACAAGCCCTTTCCTTATCACACCAAGCCTTGCAAAGCTATCACCGGCGCCGATGTTAAGCCGGGAAAAAACCCATTCCATTATGGGTTTTGTAACCGAAGATGTCTCCCACCACGGCTTGTAAAAAACAAGGTTTTGGTTCACAAAAATCAGAACTTTTCTTCCGTATCTTTACCGGAAAATAAGCTCGCAGGAAAAACATCCGTCATGGTCAAGAACATACCTAACTGTCTCGGGTCAGATTTATCTCTTCTCAACTTAGTTTTCTTATAATTTCTTTGGGGATGGATGAGTTAAAATAAGATTTTTGGAATTTTAAAATTTGCAGACGAACCGATCTTTTGAGGATTTTGGACAATCATTGTCGGAAACACAACAAAGAATCTTCATATGACTTTCTATATCTGCCTATGGATTTTGTGTGAGTTAATGCTTATTTTCCCTTTCTTGGGCAAGATTAATGAAATAAATGCTTCTTGTAATGTCGGTGATGATGGACATTAAATGTATATAACAGGAAACGAGCCAATTTGGGTTACGCTTTCGTTAACTTCACGAGCTCCGTTGCAGCGGAGAGCTTCCGGAGAGAATTTGAAAACTATTCTTGGGGCAATCTCGGGTTCAAGAAGAAGGTCTGCGAAATCACTGTGGCTAAGTATCAGGTTTGAGTTTTTTTTTTTTTTTTAATATTCTTTGGTTATTAATTGTTGTTGCTTTAGAGTTAAAGTTTTGGTTTTGATATGATTTAGTTTTAAGTAGTGCAGTTTTTTGTTTAACTAATTATTGCTTATTTAGAGTTAAAGTTTTGGTTTTGATGTGATTTAGTTTTAAGTAGTGCAATTTTGTGTTTAAGTCTCTTGTTTTTTTTTTTTGGTTAAAAGACTGTTATTCTTGGTTTAATAACTGGTGTTGCTTAATTAGAGTTAAATCTGCAATGTTGTGTTTGAGTCTCTATTTTCTTGTTTTGTTTGTTAAAGAGTCTTTCATTCTTGGTTTTGTTATTGTTGTTAGAGTTCTTCTTTTGATATGATTTAGAGTTAAGTAGTGCAATTATGTGTTTGAGTCTCTATTTTCTTGTTTTGTTTGTTAAAGACTCTATTTTATTCTTGGTTTTGTAAATGATGTTGCTTACTTAGAGTTAACGTTGTTTCTTCTTTTGATATGATTTAGAGTTAAGCAGTGCAATTTTGTGTTTTAGTCTCTTTTTTTGTTTGTTAAAGACTCTTTTCTTCTTTTCTTGTTTTGTTTGTTAAAGACTCTTTATTCTTTTCATATATTCTTTTGGTTATTAATTGTTGTTGCTTATTTAGAGTTAAAGTTTTGGTTTTGATGTGATTTAGTTTTAAGTAGTGCAATTTTGTGTTTAAGCCTCTTTTTTTTTTTTTTCTTTTTTTTTTGTTAAACAACTCTGTTATTCTTGGTTTAGTAACTGTTGTTGCTTATCTAGAGTTGTTAGAATTTTGTGTTTGATTTTTGTTATAGGGGAAAGAAGAGTTGAGTCAACATTTCAAGGACTCGAGGTTCACTTGCCACACCAACGATTATCTTCCGGTGGTTCTCTCACCACCGAGTGATGGTTTCACAGGTTACACTCTCATGACGCTTGGTGACAGAGTCGGCTTACGTGGCGGTGGTTTACGTTGTGGTGGTGGTTCACGTCGTGGTTCATCGCGTTAAGGTTTCTAGGGTTTCGTAGTAGAGGAATTGTGTTTTCATTATCTCCCTGGATTTGAGATTATACAGGATGACGTGGTGTCACACCAGCTGGGGTGAAATGGAAACATAGCTTTCCTTTTTCTTCTCTCTCGTTTAACATTTTATTTTCTAGTTATGTGTTTGTTAATTAGTTAACTTAAGGTGTGTTGTGAACTTAGTTACCTTACAATGCTGAAGCACTCTTAAGGCTCACAACAATTCTCTTTTTTTTTTTCTCCATGATCACAAATTCACAATATGATCTGCTCCTCTCCGTTGGCTCCGCCCAACTCCCCTTCTCTTTCACAGATCAAGACGACAACTCTCCGTTTACGTATGGTTTGGTGGCACCAAACTCTTCGGATTTCCATCACGAATCTCTTGTTCTTTGATCCAATAAAAACAACACACACAACCACCATAATGGTTTGGCAACTCAGAAATGGTGGTGGCGATCTCACTATGATGGCTAGAGCCGGTCTGGCGATTTAAGAAGTCTAAAGCATTATTAAAAAATGTGGTCTTTAATAATTTTTTAGAAAATATTAAAATAATTTTAAAAATACTTATTATTTAAAAAAACAGATAACGAATACTTTCTAATGAAAAATAATCTTTCTATTTTTTTTTCGGCGAACTCGTCCATAATTTTCTCATAATTAAGTTTATAAACCATATAGTTTTTAATAAATATTATTGATAATCCATTCAACATTTTTAAGACATAGTAGACCGCAAATAGTTTTTTTTTATCAACTTCAACTTTGAAAAGTTTCAACTGTGTTTGCTATTTATGTTGATATTCAATTTACTTATGTTAATTTTCAAGTTCAATTGTTTAGAAACCAAAATTGGAAGAAGAAAAAAACTTGATATAAAAAGAGAAATATAAGAATTACATGGAAACAAGAAGAGAAAGAGAAGCTACGGGAGATTGAAGTTGGATTGTTGGAGAAGAAATTTAGTGGTGTTTTCACTGTTTTGGTAGAGAAAAAGTTGAAAAAACCAAATCGTCGTTTTTAGAAAATTGAAAAAGTCCACAAAGGAAAGAAAAAAATGTCCCAGAAAAAAAATCTCAGCACACAAAAAGAAGAAAAAAAATAAGTCCAGCGAAAGAAAAAAAATTAAAAGAAAGAAAGGTCTCCAGATTTTGGGGCCTAGGCAATTTACCTACTTTACCTTATGGAAGGGCCGGCAGTGATGATGGCATAGAGTTTCTCAAGCTTTCTTTCTTTCTTCATGAAAAACAAAGACGACATGTACATATATATACACGAGCACACACGTCAAGAAAACCCTTATTGTTTGGTGCTTAGTTTCACTTGTACCTTAGATGGGCTGCACCATAATGTAAAAACAAAATGGCCTAAATGTAAGAGCGGGGTGTTACAATTCTCCCCATTTAAATGAAAATTTTCCTCGAATTCTAGGCAGAAAATTTTCTATCTAAAACTCTCATACTTGTAACGTTAGCTAGCGAACACCTCGACCACTTATTACAGAATAACCAGCGGACGACCTTCCATTAGAATTTCTAGTTTACCTTTCTTAAAACCGATATTGGCTTCCTAATAATGGCTACACTTCCACTGCGCCACTTTGATAACTATTTGGAAGAATTTTCAGATTGCTAATTTCCACTGAACACTAATGCACAAACGTTAATCTTACTTTCACGCTCAAAGCGGAAAGAAATCTAACATCAACTTACACAAACAACACAGTCAGGCAAACAAATCAACATTCATCTCATACAAAGCAAAGAATCAATCAAATAATCCAATATAGGAACACTAGTTTAGAATTTCTTAAAACTTTGAAAATCGTTTTCACTATGTATACGTAATTTGGGTCGATTTTTTTTCATCTTTTCTCCTCCTTCCTTTTCTGACGAGTTATTCATATTTTCTTATTTTTTCACATTTTTTTTTGTATGTGTTACATATATGAATATGCTGCATATCTACGTAACGTGTGGTGTGTGGAGATCGTTTGACAATAAGGAATGGAGATTTGTTGTTGATGAAGAAAAAAATGCGAGATTACTTACTTTGCAATTGCGTTTGCATATTTCCCATTGTTAAAACATTTTTAGTTCTTTCATAAAATAATTTTGCAAATGTACCAACGTGGGATTGGACCAGTGGTAAAAACCCTTTCTAGAAATTTGAGGCGCCACGATTCGATTCCCGTTGGGAGGGATCTCTCCCCAAAAGAGATAAATTTAAAATGGTATGAGTCTCGCCCTGCAGATGTAGGGTCCGCATGAGTTTGAACTTCAGAATTCAAAAAAAAAAAAATTTTTTTGCAAATGTCAAATGCAAACAGAAGGTACGACTTGAGTTTAAATAAATTAACAAAGATGAAAGAAAAAGAGCGGTTGGCGAAAAAGATGGAGCAGCAATATTGGCGATTCTGAGGCGATTTTTTTGGGTTGGCTTCCTGAGTTATGGTTTCTCTGCCGTCTTCACCGGTGGCGCTTCCAGATGGCATCGATGATCCTGCCGGTGATGTGGTTCTCGGTGGTGTTGGTTCTCCATCAAAAGTTTGCTCTGTTTTGGAGGCGAAACAGAGTAGGGTGGATGTGGTTGTCACAGAGGAAGGTATCTCTGATAAAATTATTACAGGATCAGCGATTGACGGAAGAGAGGGTTTGTCCGCCGCAGAACATGCTTTAGTTCTCGGCAATATCGGTTTGGAGCCTGCTTCCTCTGTTTCTGTGGAGCAGAGCTTTATTTTGATTTCTGATTCTTCAGGAGATGGTCCGGGATTGGATTTGGCTCTGGTGGAGGTCAATCTAGATCGTGATGTTCATATGAAGGAGATCGAGGTTGGTTTGGTGAATGAGAAAAAGTGTGACGAAGTTCAGTCGGAAGTGGTTCGGTCAGAAATGATGACTAAATCTACAATGGATTAGGGATTGACACATTGTCAAGACCCTTCTAAATCAAATAAATAATCTCTCTCATATGCGACGATTGTTCAGCAGCAGTCGACATTATCAAAGCATGATATTCACATCGAGGAGGGTGAGGCCAGTATGTTCGCAACCATTCCGGATGAGATCTTTCAGGATTCTTCTCCTTTGTGAGAAGATCTAATTATTGGAAGGTTTCCAGAGAAGGCACCACATATTGCCAAAGTCCATGGGATAGTCAATAAAATCTGGACTTATGGAAACAAGACTTTGAGAATTGATACCTTCGTGGAGAATGCATCAGTTATTAAATTTTACGAGAACTAGCAATTCGTGAACGCATCCTTAGGCGGAGGATGTAGAACATTGCTGATAAACCAATAATGGTATCGAAATATGGGCCAGTTAGTGAGGAGAATCAACCTGCACTAAAATCTATGCCTTTGTGGATAAAGATCAAGAACATTCCACAACATCTTCTTTCTTGGAAGGGTATAAGTTTCCTAACAAGTGTTGTGGGAACACTCCAAAGCGATTGCATCCTGAGACGGAGTTATGTAAAGTCTTCGATGAGGCTAAAGTTTTTGTTGATGTGGATTTGACAAAGGACCTCTATGATTCTTTTCGATTCAAATCAAAACAAGGTGACAATTTCACGGTGGAATACCAATATCCCTGGTTGCCTCCGAGATGCTGCGTATGTTCTAAATGGGGACATAACAAAGACACTTATTCGTGGAAAGCTAGACACATGGATAAGAATGCTGAATCCATTGTTACTCCATCAAAAGGAAAAGGAGCGACTATATCATCTGCCAAGATGAAACTTAAGATAAATGGGGCAGAAAAATGTTTGGCAAAGCATGGTGAATCCGACTCTCTTAAACAACGAACAACACTTGTTAACGATGCAACCACCGTTACAGTTGTTGACGATGCAGCTACGACTTCCATTACAACTGTAGACGATGCCGCTGATATATCATGGATTTTACCCGTTTTTAGCCATGATATAAGTCGTTTTATCGAGTCTTTCTAGTGCTTTTTCTATCATTTTAGAGTCTTTTCAGGTTTTAGCATGTTTGGGACGAAATTGGAGATTTTGGAGACATTTGGAGCCTTTTTGGAGCAAACCGAAGAAAGTTCCCGTTTTGAAGCTTTAGCATCGATCGACACCATCGTGGTATCGATCGATACCGACGTAATCAACGCGCAGAAGAGATTTTCAAGGAAGCCCATAAGAAGCCCAACTATCCCCTTTATTTACAAAAGAAGCCCAGCTCGTGTTTTTAGACCTATTTAAGTAGTTTTTAGTCATTAGGTCAAAGGGGGGACTTCAGACTTTACTTTGGACTATTTTTTGAGCCACCATTGAGATTTGAAAGCTTTTGAGAGGGAGACGGATCCAAGACTTTGTTCATCATAGAGAAGATCCCGAACCCTTGTTTTTATTCTTTTGTTATATTTAATTTCATGATTTATTCAGTTATGGTATTTGTTTCATTTATCATGTCTGAGTGGTCTCCTTTTAGGTTTAGGGTTTTCTCATATGGATTTCTCTGATTTATGATGATTGATTTGTTAGGGTTCAAAATCTGAATAGTTCTTCACCATAGGTTGTTCTCAAAGCTATTTCTAACCTGATCACTTAGAACATAGAACCTAGATTAATCGATTAGGCACGACAGTGCAATTGAGTAATCTGATAAAACCTAGGGTGAGCAATTGGATTATCTGCAAAGAGATTTGGTTTAATCGAATTGTGAACATATCAAACTTGAATTGATTGCTGGTTTACTGTGTAGGATTTGCAAAGAGATTTGGAATTCTAGATTTTAGACTTAGTTAGTTTTCACAACGAGAGTTGGTTAACTATACTATCGTGTTTGAGTTCAAGAACGGCGCTTAATTGAATTGAACCTTAATTGATTAATTGTTATCTATCATTGATTTCCTGATAATTTCCCTGAGCCTAGTTTCCCCTCATATAAATCAACCTAAGTTTAATTCAATCATTTGTTTTCTCATCAATCATTTGTTTGCTTAGCACAATCTGCATCTTTCATCTATTGCGTGAGTTTTCTTGAGTTCTTGTGTTCGACCCCTGATATACTGCAGCAACTGCTTTAGTACTTTTAGGGTATTAATTTGAGCATATCAAATTTGGCGCCGTTGCCGGGGACTCTAAAAATTCACCATTAGAATTTTAGTTGTCGATTTTGTCTAAGTTCGTCGTCAGTATCGATCGATACTCCATTGGTATCGATCGACACTGAACGTCTGTTTTTAAATTTTGGTTACTTATCTTCTCGTTTTCTTTTGATTTTCAGGTGTATGCATCAGCGTACCACCAGGAGAACGAAGAACACACCACTGATCAATCTCTCCAACTCAGAGCTAGCAGAGCTTGAACGCACAATTCGAACAAAGAAAAGAACTACAGTTGAGATGGATCTTCCACAGGGTTTAGTGCATGATGAGGAAGGTGGACAACTACCTCCTCCACAACAACCCCAAGCTGTTGCTGAACGGACGCTTGGCGAGTACAACCGACCGGATCAGTTCTATGCCAATCGTGCAGCGATCCGTATTCCGACTTTCCAGAGGAATGACTTTGAGCTGAAGCCTGCTTACTTCGCTCTTGTTGGACAACACCCTTTCACCGGCCTTTCTCATGAACACCCTATAGATCACATTGAGAAATTTGAAGATTTGGTCACTAGCATGAAGTACAATGGAGTTCCACAGGAATACCTCTTTTGTAAGCTCTTCCCATACTCTCTTGGTGGAGAAGCAGCTTACTGGCTGAAGCAGTTGCCTCCTGGATCTCTCGCTACTTGGAATGAGACCAAGAACGCTTTCCTGAATAACTTTTATGACGATGCGAGATCAGAAGAACTCAGGAACAAGATATCTCAATTTTCTCGTGGTCCAATGTAAGCGCTCAAGGCTGCTTGGGTTCAATTCAGATCATATCGAGAGACTGCCCTCATCACGGTTTCAGTCAAGTTCAGCTACTCGGGACCTTTTACAGAGGGATTGATTGGCGGTATCAGATGGCACTAGATTCTGCGAGCAACGGGAACTTCAACACTAGAGTTCCAACCGATGCTGTGAAGCTGATTGAGAACTTGGCGTCTAGCAATAGCACCAAGAATGCTGATTTCGAGCGGAAGAGGCTCGCTAGTGTTGCCGACGGTTCGCAGATTGCTGAGGTTCAGGCGAAACTGGACACGATGCACAACCTCTTAGTGGGAAAGACGCAGAAGGCTGTACATTTTGCTGAGGAAGTAGAGGAGATTAAAGATGAAACAGAAGATGTTAACTACATTGGTGATTCTGGTTTTCAGGGTCAGCGATTTGGTTACAACAACAACCAAAGCTTCAACAACAATCAGCAAGGTGGTTACAAGTCTGGTGGTAACCAATCTGGTTTTGGTGCCACACAATTCACCCAAAACCACTTCAGAACAGTGATTTCGTTCGCCAGTACGGTAATTCATCTTACCAACCGCATTCTCTGAGGTCTACAGAGAGTAAGACAGAGATCCTTTTGGAACAAATTCTGCAGGGACAAGAAAAAATGACTGTGGATTTTAATAGAAAGCTGGATAATGTGTACACTGATCTGAATGGGAAAATCAACGCTCTCGAAATCCATCAGAAGATGCTGGAAAATCAATTAGCTCAGACATCAGCAGCTGTCAAGGGAAAGATAGTTCAACCACAGCATGGACATGTCAATGCAATCACCTCGAGCGCTAGAGAAGAGGATTTTGAGCCTGAGATGAATGTGTTCGTATTCAGTGATACTAGTATCGACCGATACCTTCCCGGTGTCGATCGACACTTCCCGAGACCTGCTGTAGATTCGAAGGTTGCTGAAGATGAAGATAAGAATTCTGACATTCCACGCGTATCGATCGACACCCCTACCTGTGTCGATCGACACCAACCTGCAGAGACGATACAAAACTCTAGTATCGATCGACACTCATCTGGTATCGGTCGATACCCTTCGCAAGCTGAATCAATAACTGAGAAAAGGACAGAGATGGTTGAGGAACGGGTATACAAACCAAAGCTCGAGGCATTGAATCTGTCGCAGAAGAAACTCGAGACTCAAATTGCTCAGACCGCAGCTGCTGTGAGAAGACAAGAGGGGTTTCTTCCAGGAAAGACTGAAGATCCAAGAGCTCACATCAACGCCATAAGTCTAAGAAGTGGAAAAGTGGTAAATTCAGGAGTTAAGCAGACTCCAATAGCTGAAAATCCCGTCGATCTTGCTGGAGATGACTAGTGGGATGCTGAAAATCCCAGGGTATCGATCGACGCCATCCCGGTATCGATCGATACCGGAATAGTGCCCAAGGAGGATGTTGAACCTGTCAAAGAAAGGGTCTACAAGCCGAAGTTGCCCTATCCTATTATTCCCAAGCTGACAAGAGAGGAGTGGGAGGCTGCTAGAAGCAAGTTTTTGTCAAAAAAAATGGTTGCAGGACCTCCCGTTGCTGATACACCACCACCGCTGAGACAGTTGACAAAGAGGGAAGACCTAGGGAAATTCTCAGTTCCATGCTCCATCTCTAGAGTAAACTTCAAGGAGTCTCTCGTTGACTCAGGGTCTAGTGTCAACGTCATGTCAAGGGCGATTGCAGAGAGATTGAAAGCTGATATGAAATCTCCTAACACGCTTCTCACATACGCGGATTCTTCTAGCTCACTCCCTTACGCTACAATTCTTGATTTACCTGTTAAAATAGGAGATTGTCTGATTCCTACTGATTTTCAGGTTGTGGAGATGAGCCAAGGATCCAAGGTGCCCTTGATTTTGGGAAGACCATTTATGGCTACTGTTGGCGCGATCATGGACACGCCTAATAAGAGAATCTCTTTCTCTTGCATTGACGGAGAAGTCTTCTACGATGCCATTCCTTCTGGAGGAGCACCCAGACATGTCTCGTGCATCACCATTGCCTCGGGCGAGACTCTGATGATTGATCTGCTCGATGAGTCTTATGATGAACCAAAAGTCGCAGATGTTTCAAATGAACCCCCCAACACCCCAAGAAAGTTGTGGAGAAGACCAAGGCAACAAAGAGGAAGGCGACGAGCAAGAAGATCAACGGTGCTGGTAATTTCACTTTGATTCCTCAGAAGTGTGATGGAGATTCGATCGAATATAAGGTGAAGTGCAAGGGAACCTCGAAACCTTTCTCTAAGGTTAGAGTTCTCATTCCTCCGGAGATAAAAGAGAAAGAAGAGGATATGATGAGCAAAACTTTGAAGCTGCAGATGTCTGATTGTGGAGCTTATTTTGGAGTCGGAAGAAGGATGGTCGTTTTTGTTCCGTATCGATCGACACCACCTTGGTATCAATCGATACCACCGCTCTATGGTAACATCTCTTGTTCTTGACCTATTTCGTTTTGTCCTTTGATTTCTTTCACCTTCTCTGGGCTTGATAAACACTGGGGACAGTGTTGTTTAAGTCTGGGGGAGGTAGTTACTGATATTGTGTTCATTTTTGTTGTGTTAAAAAAAAAAAAAAAAAAATTTTCTTTGAGTCAAAACAACTTAGAGTTTTCTGGATTGTGCTTGACTTTGTTGTTCTGATTTTGCTTTTGAGTGACCACTGTTACAGGATTAGTTTCAGTTCGACTAATGAAAAATCCAAGGGATAACCAGCCAGCTAGAAATCACTGATGTCTCCAGCAAGGTTCTTCACAAGTTTTAGCCAAATTTTGCACTTCATCTACGCGGTTAGTGTTCTTAGAGCTTGATTCATCATTCATATCTGGCTAAAGAACCCATCATGCTTGAAAATTGTGGTATATCTCTCCCGTGAAAATTGTTGGATACACATTTGCGTTAAAACAGGTAAAATCTATATAAAAGATGAAATGATTTCCGCCGAGTAGAGGGGTAGGAAAATTTCCTATGACCCCATTATTCTACTTGGATAAGGAATGATCACACAAAGGCCTGAAGTGAGGGGTAGGAAAATTTCCTATGACCCCATTATTCACCTAAGACTTTTGATACATTGAGAGGGTAAGAACCGGGGATTCGGTAGCAAACACTATCAATACTCGCGTTTCGGACCTTGATTTGTATATGCTGTTCAAATAAACCTGCGCTGTTGAAATCTAATGAGAACTGATTATGAAATAAGTCTGGGGGAGATGAAGAATACCGGAAAGCAATAAATGTTGTTGAATAAATGGTTCCTTAGCTATGATATTGTATGGGCAAGAATCTAGAAAGTTCTTGAACACTGATTGCAGCGATGAAACTGGCGATGAGAGCTTGGATGAATATTGGTGTGAGATAGTAAGTGAAATCTTGGGAAGTTGGGGTTCCTACGGAGAAGTACATGGTGGTTAGATCTGGAGCTGATCAGGCAGCAGTGGGCGCTTGGGAAAAAGGATCATTACAGCGATTTCGGTACCAGATCAGGATCTCTAAGGTTTTTCAAACCTCTTTCTCTAACTTAGTTTTCTGTTTTGCTTGAGGGCAAGCAAAAGGTTAAGTCTGGGGGCGTGATATATCATGGATTTTACCCGTTTTTAGCCATGATATAAGTCGTTTTATCGAGTCTTTCTAGTGCTTTTTCTATCATTTTAGAGTCTTTTCAGGTTTTAGCACGTTTGGGACGAAATTGGAGATTTTGGAGACATTTGGAGCCTTTTTGGAGCAAACCGAAGAAAGTTCCCGTTTTGAAGCTTTAGCATCGATCGACACCATCGTGGTATCGATCGATACCGACGTAATCAACGCGCAGAAGAGATTTTCAAGGAAGCCCATAAGAAGCCCAACTATCCCCTTTATTTACAAAAGAAGCCCAGCTCGTGTTTTTAGACCTATTTAAGTAGTTTTTAGTCATTAGGTCAAAGGGGGGACTTCAGACTTTACTTTGGACTATTTTTTGAGCCACCATTGAGATTTGAGAGCTTTTGAGAGGGAGACGGATCCAAGACTTTGTTCATCATAGAGAAGATCCCGAACCCTTGTTTTTATTCTTTTGTTATATTTAATTTCATGATTTATTCAGTTATGGTATTTGTTTCATTTATCATGTCTGAGTGGTCTCCTTTTAGGTTTAGGGTTTTCTCATATGGATTTCTCTGATTTATGATGATTGATTTGTTAGGGTTCAAAATCTGAATAGTTCTTCACCATAGGTTGTTCTCAAAGCTATTTCTAACCTGATCACTTAGAACATAGAACCTAGATTAATCGATTAGGCACGACAGTGCAATTGAGTAATCTGATAAAACCTAGGGTGAGCAATTGGATTATCTGCAAAGAGATTTGGTTTAATCGAATTGTGAACATATCAAACTTGAATTGATTGCTGGTTTACTGTGTAGGATTTGCAAAGAGATTTGGAATTCTAGATTTTAGACTTAGTTAGTTTTCACAACGAGAGTTGGTTAACTATACTATCGTGTTTGAGTTCAAGAACGGCGCTTAATTGAATTGAACCTTAATTGATTAATTGTTATCTATCATTGATTTCCTGAGAATTTCCCTGAGCCTAGTTTCCCCTCATATAAATCAACCTAAGTTTAATTCGATCATTTGTTTTCTCATCAATCATTTGTTTGCTTAGCACAATCTGCATCTTTCATCTATTGCGTGAGTTTTCTTGAGTTCTTGTGTTCGACCCCTGATATACTGCAGCAACTACTTTAGTACTTTTAGGATATTAATTTGAGCATATCAGCCGCCACGATTTTCGTTATAGGTAATGGTTTGAAAAAAAAAAAAACTTTGCTTCGGTCGCTTAAACAGCAATCAACTCTTCTTCATCTGGTACAGACGCTGGAAGGAATTCAAGTTCAATTCCACGTTCCAATGAAGGAAAAGGTGATGTGGAAATTTGGCATACAGTTTCCCCATCCAAATCTGGTAGAAAAAGTCCACCACCTCCGCATGAAATTTCAGATATTTTGTTAAATCAACATCATGATCAGAAAATTCAGATATTTTTATCTCGTTTTTCAATTCTTGCCTTGGTTGAAGAAGAAGAAACTAGAAAACAAAATGCAAGTGAAGAAAAAGAAACCGAAAACAGATTGCAAGAGAAGAAGGTGAAAATGTTCAAGTACCAGAAGATGGAACTAGGATGGTTCTCCCAAGATCCACAAGATCCACTTATAAGGCCAAGAAGTCCGACAATGTTTCCCGAGCAACAGTCTCAGGTGCTTCGGGTCAAGAGTTCCAAAAAATAAAACTTAAATGTCAGGTTTCTTTTGGAATGTGAGAGGCTTCAACAAGCCTGAAAAAAATAATGTTGTTCGGAGTTGGATTAATCAATCTTCTTTTCAGTTTGGATGCCTTCTAGAGACAAAAAGTCAAGGAAAGTCGTGCGTCTCGAATAATTTATTCTGTCTGTAATGGCTTGTGATCAATAATGAACTATGAGTCTCATCACTTGGGACACATATGGGTTCTTTGGAATACGGGGTACGAGTTACTCTAGTTTTCAAAAGCAGCTAGCTAATAACATGTTCGATTCTTCTTGATGGAAAGGATGAAAACTTTTTTTGTACATTTATATATGCTTCTAAACAGGTGGAAGAGTGTCGTATTTTATGGGAAGACTTACGATCGCATCAAGAGTCACCTATTTTCAGAAATAAGCAGTGGTTGATTTGTGGTGATTTCAACGAAACTATTGAAGGTAGAGATGATTCAACTTTCTCCACTTACTCGGTTGGAATGAGAGAGTTTCAGTCGGTGGTGAGAGACTGTTCGTTGACGGATTTTTCATTTCATGGCCCTCACCTCACTTGGTGTAATAAACGTGATGAGGGTTTGATATGCAAAAAAAAATGGATAGAGTATTGGTGAATGATTCATGGAACATAACCAATCCCCATTCTTATTGTGTGTTTGAATTTGGAGGGTGTTTGGACCACTTGAGATGTCGAATCCATTTGGAAGCGCTTGCTCAGGGAGGTCGTGGACCATTCAAATTTTTCAATTCGCTTGCTAAGTTGCCGTCTTTTCATCCACTAGTTGAAAATCACTGGAAGGCTTCTCCTCCCTTGTTCATTTCGACATCAGCGTTGCATCGTTTATCCATAAACTAAAGTTTTTGAAGCCTAGTCTCAAACAGTTGGGAAAAATAAACTTGAATGATCTTACGAAGAGAATAAAAGCAGCTTTCGTAGAACTTTGTTCAAAGCAAGAGAAAAATTTGCTGTCTCCGTCGCCTGCTGATTTGATTGAGGAGATAAATATAGAATATTAACCTTGAACATACTCATCAATGGTTTTGGTGCCCTTAGTCCACGTTTTGAGTGGTGTTCTCAATTGACTGATGTGGCCACGGCTCGGGTTAGCGTATGTAGATTTGAGAGTGCTCCAGATCTGAGTAGCAGTGGTCGTCTTTGATAGGAGGGGCTGAACAGAAACATAGATCTCACCAAAAAGAGCACTATAGATCAACTTGTCTTGGCGCTGCAACAACTTGTATGCAGGATTGTCAGAAACGACACCATTAGTGGTGAGGGTTGGTTCTGGTATCATGCCGGATCCATCAATATGGCCAGCAAGATCGTAACCATCGAGTAGAGCGTGAACCTGTCGGCTCCACATGAAAAAGTTGTCAGCAGTAAGCTTCGTGACATTTGTCATATTGACGTTCAGAAGAGTGGGAGCACCAGAGACAGCAATTTGTTCAGCGTTTGCCATGAGGAAGAAAAAACAAAGAAGGAGATGAGAGAGTGGGAGAAAAAGAAAAGAAGAGTTGGCGGCTGAAAAAAAATATTAGGTCTCTAGGTATTTTTTGTGCTCTGATACCATATAGAATATTATTGAAATGATGATTGTATTACTGAATGGTATGAGTACAATTTATACACAAAGTCAAGGCTTGTGTAGAGTAATTACAGAGAATATTAAGACAGTAATGAGAGAGTGATTATAGGGATTTTGGTGTGTCAAAAGAAATCAGATTATACTCTTTCCTTAACACTCTACAATAAATGCTTATAATAAATGAAATTCTTTGTCAACTATGGAGGAACAGTTTCTAAAGCAAAGATCGAAAGTGCATTGGTTAAAGGTTGGGGGAAAAAATAACACATATTTCTACAAGTCAGCCTAGATTCAAAAGAAACAGAATACGATTCGAGAAATAAAGACAGCGAATGGTGATGTGTTGCGGTCTACTACTGATATAAAAGATGAAGCTGTCCGATTTTTTGTGGAATTTTGAACCATATGCCCCAGGATTTTTCAGGGGTAACAGTGGAAGAGCTGAAAAAAATGTTAAATATCAATGTTCAGAAGATGAGCAAAAGGATTTGATTCTCGAAGTCACTGATGAGGAAATAAGGAGGATTATTTTCTCAATGTCAAATAATAAATCTCCAGGTCCAGATGGACACACAGTGGAATGTTTTAAAGCGGCTTGGCCCATACTTGGGAAAGATTGATGATTGCGATTAAATCTTTTTTCGTAACAGGATTTCTTCCCAAAGGTATCAACTCCACGATTTTGGCTCTTATTCCCAAAAAATCTGATGCTTCGGAGATGAAAGACTATAGGCCTATCTCCTGTTATAATGTCCTCTACAAGGTAATCTCTAAAATCTTGGCGAATAGACTAACGGTTCTACTACCACGACTTATTGTTCATAATCAATCAGCCTTTGTGAAAGATAGATTGTTGTTGGAAAATGTCCTCTTAGCAGATAAATTGGTGAAAGATTACCACAAGGAATTAGTTTCACCACGATGTACAATGCAAATTGATATATCGAAAGCTTTCGATTCAGTGGAATGATCCTTTCTACTTAATACTCTCCAAGCGGTTAACTTCCCGGCAAAATTTATTCACTGGATCAATCTATGCATTTATATGGCTTCGTTCTCTATCCAGGTTAATGGCAAACTTGTAGGCTATTTCGGGAGTTCGAGAGATACCTCTTTATAATTTGTATGAATGTTCTCTCAAACATGTTGGACAGTGAAGTAGAGAAAAAACATATTGGTTATCATCCAAAATGCAAGAATATCTGTCAAACTCACTTGTGCGTTGTTGATGATCTATCGGTTTTTGTTGATGGAACTAAGAACTTAATTGAAGGAGTAATGAGGATTTTTGATTAGTTTTGCTGAATGGTTGGGATTAAGGATTAGTATTCAGAAATCAACGCTCTTTCTTGCGGGAGTATCAAACAATTTAAGTCAAGAAATAGTCTCTACATTTCCGTTTTCTCAAGGACAACTGCCTGTCCGATATTTTGGTCTTCCAGTGCTCACAAAACGCTTAACCTCCACGAACTATAATCTGTTGCTGGATAAGATAAGAGAAAAATCAATTCGTGGATAACATGATTTCTGTCTTTCGTAGGTCGACTACAACTCCTAACCAGTGTCATTCTAAGTTTCACAAATTTCTGGATGTCTGCTTTCCAATTAACAAAAGGTTGTATCACCGAAATAGATAAGCTTTGCTTCGCTTTCTTGTGGTCTGGAACAGACCTAAACTAAAAGAAGTCAAAAATAGCTTGGGAAAACGTTTGTCGGCCTAAGCGAGAGAGAGGGCTGGGTATAAAAAAACCTTGTCGAAATAATTAATAAGGTGAGTTGCTTAAAGCTCATTTGGAGGATCCTCTCACAACAGATTTCGCTTTGGGTTTCTTGGATCTGGAAGAATCGCATTCGTAAGAGTTCCTTTTGGGATACGAAGGAGAATACAAGCATGGGATCATGGATGTGGAAAAAAATCTCAAGTACAGGAATTTGGCAAAATCTTTTCATAAGATGGAGATAAACAATGTTCAAACAACATCTTTTGGTACGATGCTTGGAATGGCTTAGGAAGATTGATCGACATAATGGGGAAAAGAGGATGAATTGATCTTGGTATTCATTTGGAGACAACACTAGATACGGCCATGAAAATGCATTGGACAAGGCAGCATCGTTCAGAAATTATAAACGATATTGAATAAGCTCTCCGTCTTCTTCGAATCAAATAGTCGCTTTTACCAGATATACATCTTTGGCGCCACATCGGGCAAATTCAATGCCAAGTTTACAACAAAGAGCACTTAGAATATTATTCGCACGCCAAACTTAATCGTGCCTTGGTTAAAATCAGTTTGGTTTACTGATGCAGTCCCAAAGTTTGCTTTTCTGACATGGCTAGCAGCACAGAACAGACTCTCCATAGGAGATAGAATGAAGAAATGGTGTCAAGGAACAGACCCGACTTGTGTCTTATGTACTGATATGGATGAAGATCGTGATCACCTACTCTTCAACTGCATATTTTCTTCAGCAATATGGTCCAATCTGAGTCGTGGTCTACTTGGATCAAACTTTTCTACCAATTGGAATCAGCTTCAATCTGCTCTAAACACTTCAACCATACCATGTCTGAAAACGTTCTTTATTCGCCAATCTTTTCAAGCAGCGATCTATTATATTTGGAAGGAAAGAAACTCTCGGAGACATGGTGAACAACCAACTCCTTCAACGGTTCTACACATGCAAGTTGATAAACAGGTTCAAAATGTAATCACTTCGCTACATGAGCAAGGTTACAAAAACTATGAGGAACCAATGCAACTTTGGTTCTCATCTCAAGGAGGCTAATTCAGTCTAGAAAATTTTTTCTTTAACAATTGCTTTCATTTAAAGTAAAAACAGTCGCACTCGTTGTAAAATAGTTTTTTTTTTTATTAAATAGAGTTTAACATTTTTTCAGAAAAAAAAAAAAAAAGATATTTGTTTTAAGGTTGTACCACAATCACAAAGTAATTTGATCCACAATCACATAGATATTTGATCCACAATCAAATAATCTAGAGATTTTACACTCTATGTACATGACAACGTAAACAGAAATGGATTATCTCAGTCAATGTCTACAATATGAGAAGATTTGCTTCTAAATTTCAAAAAACGTTAGCACTTGATGTACAAACAGTTCGTTCTTCAGTGAATATAGTTTATCGTTTATTCAAAAAAAAATTGTGGAGGTTCATACTTCGCCATTCGGTCAATGAATCTAGGATCAAATGGTGCTTTCCATAGATCAAATGCAATCCTCATACGCGCTTCTCTAATGTTGTCATTGTGTATCAAATCCATATCTAGCTGAAGCAAATGACACTTAATGTATTTGAGCGCATGCATTCCGCAATCACAATGTAATTGATTGATTCCTCGCGGCACGGACACATGTATGATTTAATATGGAGACTCATGCAAATTTTTTCCTTAAAATTTTGTTTGAACTTCCTTCACAATTTAAGGCATGCGATGATTAAGACTCTGCATTGCATTATCAGCTAAGTGAATGAAGTCAGAAAACTTCATCTCAACTCTGATACAACACATCCATTTCTTAACAAATTTAAGAAGATAACAAGAGATAACCAAACAGAAAAAAAAAAAGAATAGTTTTTTCTTAGCAATAAACAAAAAAAAAAGAAGAGTTTATTCTCAACAATCATACAAAAGTATAGGTCTTAAGAGAGAAATTAATAGATCTTAGTCGATTCAATGATAAATGACAAAATATAATTCAGTTTAATCTCAACAATCAAATAAAAAATAACAACAATTTAATTACCTTTGGCTTGGCTTGGAAAAATTCAAAACTTTATGTTTTGATTTTGAGAGATGAATCAACAGTAGAAGCCTAACAAAACAAGCTTCACGGTCTGGTTCACAGTCGATTATAAAGTAAGGATGACGTTCCCTTTCATCTTATTTCACTAAACGAATTTGTGTACTTCTTCCAATGAAAACAACCTTAAATGATAAGAAAGATCCATCAATTAATAGTCAAGAAAAGACAAGCAAAACAAAAACTCACTCAATACATTAAAAAAAAAAAACTAGTATCCCATGGTATTAAAGAAAATCAAACATCCACAAGATCGTGAAGAACATAAATAGTCAGGCAGGTCTCCGGTTACACCCATCTTCAGTATATAGATAACCATATTTCACAGATTGTGGAGAAGTTGTTAACAATATTGTTATCTCTAAGGAAGAGATATGAAATACATAGGTAATAGAAAACAACAGAGGTAATATCGACATATGGAGAATTTACCTCGCAGAAAATGCTACTGTATTTTGAGAAATTAAAATTTGATGACTCTAAACCAAGTTTCTAACACAAGCAAAAACATAGATATAAGTTAAGGTGGAAGACTTTTTACAAGTAATTAGAACATAAATATAAATACTTAAACAAAAAATTACCAGATCACCAACATTATCGAAATAAATTTGGACTACTGCATCAGAAAAAGCTGCAGGGTCTAAGGTAGGCCTTGGCATATTAACCAGAACCATTGAACCAAACCAAAATTTGGGATTTGGTTTGATTTCGGGTACTACATAATAACCAAACGGTTCTTGGTTCGGTTCGGGTAAAATCTGAGAACCGAATAATATCCACATAAAACCAAAATTAATACAAAATATTACCCACGGTTTTCGGTTCAGTTTGGATTCATGTGATTTTGACCATGTTTTTATTGTTTTGTATGGGTATTTACGGTTTTTACGGTTAAAACAGGTAGTTTAGTTACTTTGGTTACAAAGTAACCACTCGGAACCGAAACTGTTGGGAACCAAAACTTTTTCGGTTCTAATTCGGTTCCAATTTTAAGTATACCGAACCGAAACCAAAGAGAACCGAACCGAACGGAACTGAATTCTGTTCCAAGTTGTACCTCACAAAAACAGAATTAAAATTCGCTTAGTTTTATGGAAGTGAGACGTCTGTCACAAGTAATAAGTATAATCCAAAAATTGCTATAAACAATCAATAGAAATAACTCATCACTACTTCAGCTCAGACTTAAACAATCTCTACTATAAGGTGGTCGAATTTAAACTCTAATCAAAAAAATGGAAATTCAAATAAAACAGAAAAAGGAAATGCAGCTGAAACAGAAAAAAGAAACTGCACTTAATTCTCCTAAAGCCCTAATTTCAAATTTCGTCTTCTCCTTTAGCAACCTAGCAGCCACGAAATTCAGACTCTAATGATGCAAACAACAGCTTAAGATGATGATTCAATTCAATTCTAATCGATCAAACAAGATGCAACAAAACAGTTCACAAAACAGAAGCAAACAAACTAACAAGGTGAAACACTCCAGCAAGTTCGATTTCTTCTATAGCTCTACCTTCTTTTTCTTTTCTTTTCTAGATTGCAGAAACAAAAAACTAACAACTCAAAAACATAAGCAAACAAACGATTCAAACAAAAGAAAGCAGCAGATTTTTATTTTGGTTTTTGATTAATAAAATAGAAACAGCAAAACAGAAAATTAAAAGGGATAAAGGTTGGATGAATACAACCTGATGGATAGGAGCTTTAGCTCTGATACCAAAATGATACATGCCTTAGGAGTCACACCAAAGGATAGCAGCACAAGGCAGCGAAGGTTGAAGATTTAAAGCTGAAGATGAGATTGGAGTCACACCAAGTCTTCTTCAACAGTGTTGTTCTTCTTCAAAAGAGATGCTCGTCTTGAAGGAGATCGAATGGATCGATGTGAGGCCACACAAGATGCGGAAGTCTTGTGATAAACACGTGGGATTCTCAGGCTTGAGAGTGCAATTACTCGATCAAAACAAGAGAAGAACAAAGGGAAGCAGCTGCTGCCTTTCTAAGAGAATAAACTCAATTTTCTTTAGGTTAAAACTTGCTTAATGATACAAGGTGCGACCTGGGGGTTTTTATAACATAACCCTAGGTGAAAAACGTCACAAATAAAGCAAAACAGCAAGTAGTTTCAATAGAAACAACAAGACTTGCAAGAAAAAGGAAATAACTCAAAAATGGAAAGTTTGGAGCAACATGGGCTACTTCTTTATTTTCGTGCATATCTCTTGATACTGAAGTATTCTTGGGCTTCTGGAGGATGTATTAGACTAAGAACAAACCCTGGAATGCACACTAAGTGTGTTGCCTCGTTAAAACCGTTCTCAGAAAAACCCAGGGGGAAAACTGAAGATAAGGAAAAAGAGTACAATTCCTTAGCACGTCTTTGTGTGTCTTCACTATATGAGGACAGTGAAGACACTAGATGCACTAGTATCATCGAAGACTCTCCCGGGTTCCAAACATATGATTGTAGCATTCCAAATCCGGCAACTTCCAAATGAGGCAAGTGTAGAATCCATCGTTTTGGAAAAATCATAACTTTTGATCCAGAGCAGCTATTGACTTGATTCCAACTTTCACGGCTTCGTCTTTGAGTCAAGATTCTAGAACAGGTCTCCACCTCACTTGATTCTTCTTGGTCTGGCCGGAATCCTCCGACGAGTGCACAGTGGTCTAAATCCAGCAGATTCTGGTATGTTTGTCTTGTATAAGCGATAACTTCTTCGTTTGAGCTGCGTTCGGGTTGATTCCACTCGAAGTGCTCCTTAGATGAGCTGAGAGCATAGTCCAGGTAATTGTTGGTAATGCTTCAGAAGCTAGGGCTGCATCACTTTCTCTAAAGGTTATAGGGAAACTCGCAATATATGTTTTAACTTCATATGTTAATAATCTCTCAATGAGAAGATTATGAGTTTTACTTACCTAGTAATATCATTCTGGAGTAACGATAACGGATTGTAAAGAAATTGACGGCGAAATTGTTGCCATATGTAAAAGATGTGGCGATGATGATTTTAGTATTGACGAATTTAGGGGTACATCACAATGTCTGTCGAAATAATGTTAATCTTCGCTTTTAGGAAAAGAGAAAAAATTATAATCATCGTTCAAGTCATATCAAATCGCAATGGCTTTTTACTCCATAGACATGGCTTATAGAAATAGATGCTAGTTTTCTCACCATTGTGGTACTCCATCCACAAGAAGAATTTCCTCTGTCAAGAACAAGTTGAGTTATGATGAGGACGACACAATCTTGATGAAAGGTGTGAAAATGTTTGTCCTATCTATATAAGGTTCAACGTGAGTTGTGTTTGAAGTTGAAATATAATTTGTAAGAGATTATTTCCTACGAAATTACAAAAAAAAATGTCTAAGTAAAAACATATTCAATTACATATTTGAAACACATTTGAAAAGTTTTTTGCAATTATTTGATATATATATTTTTTTTTTCATTTGAACAGAATTTGCATTATCAACTCATTTGAACATAACATATTAGGTAAGAACCATCCCAACCAATCCTCTTCTCATATATAAATACATATGAGGTTCAATACTTCAATGTAAGAACAACTATGTTTAGAAACTTTATAGTTTACGTATCATTTATCATAAAACAAACTCATACATATTTCTCTAAAACATACTATGAACGCCTTACTTTATTATATAAGATTTACATAATAAAAACAAAATAATAAAGACAGAAAAAAATCAACACATTCTATTGGTTGGATTCTCAGGTAATCTAACACCTTTTTCACACCACTAAAAATTCTAACATCATTCAAGACGTGCTTAAGTTTGATTTTACCGACTTTAACATCATTATGCACCCAACAGTCCTCCAATTATTCGGTGTTGGCATTCAATGTTTCTTTGTATAATATAGATCTTTAAAGGGAGAATAGCCATAACAGTAATGCTTCTCATCTCTTTCAATGTGTTTTTTCCTTCACTTTTACGAGAACAACAAAATTCATTAGATATTGACCAAATTATGCACAAAACTAAATGAGAAAACAAAGTAAAGAAAGGAAAATTAGGATAATTCATTATAAAAAAATATGCCTCGTTTTTACTTCAAAATGTAAAACCATAAAAACTAATAGATCTTCCTTATATGTAGCTTCAGTTTAGTAATTAGCAAAGGTGATTTTGCTAAGTCTTGAAGGATGTTATGTATATCAAAATAAGAAGATTATTAAGATCAAACATCTAAAAATAAACAGATATAAAGCAGTATTTCTTGATTTTTGTTAACAAAGTCTTCAAAAAAACGAAAACAAAGTTAATGTATAAGCTGAGAATGTATTTCATATAGTTTATACATATTGTTTCAGGTTATTGTTATATTAGTCAATAACTTTTCACTAAGTGGTTTATGAGAAGCTATGGTTGCTTGCTATAACAGTTAGTAAGATTTTTTTGACTAAGTAGAGGAAACAAAAGGTTGAGCATAAGTACAAAAGCTTTGTCCTATTTATATACTGAAAAAAAAAAATAGAGAACAAATGAGAAAAGTTATTTGGGTGGAAGTGTCTTTTCCATGCTTTAAATCTTGCACATATATACAGTCATGTTATGAATATGTATTTTAAAAAAAACTTATTTCCTTGCACATACAAGCTTAAAATATCGATTAGCAATGTGAGCCATGTTTCTAAAACCTTTCTCTTATGAAGATCTCTTGTCTTGATTGTGCACATGGAGAAATGTTTAGTTTAAGATCTTGAAAATATAAAATATGATATATGTGGATATTTAATTGAACAAGTCATATGCCAAAATCAAACATAAATTATTAAACTACAAAAATGAAAATAAAAATTAGGAAAACATATGGTTTTAACCAAGAAAAACATAAACAACCAAAAACTTTTAATTTTTGTAAATTCGGTGAAACCCAAACAATTTTTGAAATGGATTTTGAAAATCAAGATTTTGAGTAGGCATGCGATTTATTAAATAAACTGAAGTGGTAAACGCATAAGACCAATACATCTTAGGCATCGATGCTTGTGACATAAGAGCTAAACTTGTTTCAACAATATGGCGATGAAGGCGTTCTGCAATGCCATTATGCTTAAGCGTATGAGGCGGGCTAATTATATGAGAAATATCATGGAAGGATAAAAAAATAGTTAATGCTATGTATTCACCTCCATTGTCACTATAGAGAATACAAATTTTATACTAAAACTTTATATTTTGTAAAAACATCAAAATCATGAGATTTTGTTTAAAGGATAAAGCCATGTATATCTAGTATAATGATCTACAAAAATCACGTATTTAAAACCATCAATTGACAGAGTAGGAGATGTCCACACATCTGAAAAAATAAGTTCAAGAGGATGAGTAGATGATAATGAAGAAGTACCAAAAGGTAACTTATGCATTTTATTAATAGAATAAGCATAGCAAAGAGTGTTCGATAAAGTATGAGAAGCAACTGGTAAATTAAAAGTAGAAATAGTTTTCTGAAGAATAGGTAAAGCAGGATGGCCTAAACGAGAGTGCCAATCAAACATGGTAGCCTTCACCGCGGAAGCAAAGGCTAACGAAGGCTGAACAGCGGATCTCGACCATTCATAGGTGCCATCTTTAGGCTTGCCTTCGAGACAAAGCACCCCATTGAGAAGATCCCTCACCTGAAAGAACGTTGGAGTCAACGTAACAGCCACATTATTAGCATTGCACAATTGAAAAACAGAGATTAAATTCTTATCAAGAGATGGAACACAAAGCATATTTTTCATGAAAAATGGACGAGTGTAAGAGGGTAAGAAAGCAGAACCAGAATGTGTTATTGGAAGAGCTGAATCATCACCAAGTAACACATCTTCACCACCAACATATGGGTTGTGGGAGGCAAAGTTTGTAAGGTCCGATGTCATATGATGCGAGGCGCCGGAGTGGAGAAGCCATGTACTAGAATTAGACATCATGGCAGGATGTGATCATGGCTGCCAAGGTTTAGGAAATTGCGGTTGAGACCATGGCAGAGGAGATTGTTGCTGCCATTGCTGGTTCCAATTTCCAGCATTGTAAGAGGGTGCAACAGCAAGATTGGCACGTGGATGCCATGGTGTGTTGTTGGTGTGTGGTGATGGCTGGTACGAGCCACTGGATTGTTGAAGTTGAGGACATCTCTTAGCACTATGTCCTTGTACTCCACAGAGCTGACAGCGCCCTTGATAGCCACGTCCTTGTCGCTGTCTTTTTTTGGAGTAAACTGTTGTTGCTGCCATAGTTGATTGCCACGAGGAGTAAATCGATTCCGGTTATGAGAATTATTAGTGTTTTTTCCAGAATTGCGATTATAGTTGACTGGATTTGCATTGATTGGAAGTGATGAAGATGCGACAACAACAAGGGATTGAAGCTTCAACTCATAATTAATGATTTTCTCGTGAACCTCCGTGATTGAGGGCGAAGAATCACGACCCTCAATTTGAGCAACAATCTGCTTGTAGTCGTCAGGGAGACCCATGAAAATGTATTCAATATGATCTTCATGCTCAATGCCTTACCAAGTAAAGCAAGCTTATTAAATCGAGTTGTGAAACCTTGAACATACTCATCGATGGATTTTTTGCCCTTAGTCCATGTTTTGAGTTGTGTTCTCAACTGATTGATGTGACCACGACTTGGGTTGGCGTACGTAGAAGAGAGAGTACTCCAGATCTGAGTAGTAGTAGTTGTCTTCGATAAGAAAGGTTAAACAAAAACAGAGATCGCACCAAGAAGAGCACTATAAATCAACTTGCCTTGGCGCTTCCACAACTTGTACGTGGGATTGTCGGAGACCAAACCATTGGTGGTGAGAGTAGAGTCTGGTATCGTGACAGATCCATCAAGATAGCCAGCAAGATTGTATCCATCTAGAAGGACGTGAACTTGACGGCTCCACATTAGAAAGTTATCAGCAGTAAGTTTCGTCACGTTTGTCATATTGACGCTCAGAAGAGAGATAGCACTAGAGGCAGCAATTTGTTCAGCATTGGAAGTAGCCATGGCGAAGAAACTAGAAAGACGAAGAAGAAGTAGATGGAGAAGGAAGTGAAAGAAAAGAAAATTAGAGCGGCGGTGCAAAGAAGAAGAAAAGAGAAGGGTTTTTTTTTTTTTTTTTTAATATTTAGAAAAGGAAGGACAATGCCTGGCTCTGATACCATATAGAATAAGTGAATTGTATTACATGAATATTACAAGAGAATTCTCTCTATATATAAGAGATTAGCAATGAGATATACATGGTAAGCTATGATATTGTAGCCGTTAGGGAATATTCACAATTATGAGAGAATGTGTGATTGAGAAGTTTCCATATGTATTATCAAACTGATCATTTAACTTCTCCATAAAAATATATTGAAGCTTTCCATATGACTTAAATTTCTTTGCAAGGATTTGGGAGATAAAACTATCAAAACAGATCAAAATCTCATTGAATTCCATACCCAAACCATATACAAAGACCGGAATTGAGAAATACAGTAATTAAGGTGAAAGTAAAGTAAAACAGAAACTATGAAAAAATAACTCAAGAACTGAATAGATGGAAAGTATAAAGTGAAACAGTCGACATAAAGTTCAAAACCAACTAATTTTTATTTATTTCAAGCATACTGTTTCTTAGACTAGATATAGTGCGATCAAGAAAATAGGTTTCCCTGAGTCAACAAGGTTAAGGAAGATCTATTACAGCATCAACATGATTACTTATTATAGATGATAATATTCGGATGCTCCGCATTGGTCATTGTAATTTGTAACTGGTCGATGGTGAAAGTGAAGTCGTTCTCGTTCCATTCACCATTCTCCTCCCTGTACCTCTCAAAGAACATCCCTTCCTTAGCGGGTTTCACCACCAATGTTGTTGTACTCGTTCTTCCATAACATTTGTTTCCATCCTGAATCGAAAAGTAAATAGAGAGATTATGATGCAGGTGATGATCATAAAAAGGGTGCCTCAATGGCTCTCCTCCGGTAGCTTTGACTTGATCATACATAAACTCCCCAGCAAGCTCCTTCATTGGTGGTAGTTCTTTGTTAATCGTCGCATAAAAAATAAATGTTTTCAAACGTAAATCCTGCATAAGACCAAAAGAGTGTTTGATTTTAGAGTATACGTTTTATATGAAAAGATTGGAATCGAATCCGGCTAACGTTAAGGTATGAAGTATGAACACAAGGACCAACAACCTTTGTATGGACAGTGCTATTTGGAGACTGTTTGGATATATAAAACATTTGAGTTTGAAGTTATATTTGCCAGGATTTGTTGATAGGCTATCCTGTTGTTGCGCATTCTGGCATAGTCGGAATCTGCAGCCAATGACCTTGCATATTCCCCTCGACTCACGCCGCTCTGTCATCGAAGCAATCCCGTGAGAATCTAAACAGTTTACAAAAACGCAAAAAGAAAAAAAAAACGAAAAAGAACATTAATCAAATCCTCAAGAACTCAAGAGTACGACACTCAAAGCCGATAGCTCTGCCTCTGAAAGGGCATTGCATCCACAAGAAAAGCTACTCGGTGTTGTTTAGAAATACGACAACATGTCCCTCTGTTATATGCAGAACAACCTCGCAATATCTGGTCATTCATGTCCCAAGCCGCCGCTCTTACGACCCTTTTAAATCATTCATACCAAATAAAAGTCAAAATCAAAAACATTCATCAACACGATGCACAAATTAAAACACTCAAAGGTCGAATGAATTAAACTTGCTTGGATTCCCAATTGTCTCTGTTCATCAGCAGCGTCGGTTAGGTTGTCTGCTCTGCTTTTCCTTTACTTCTTCAACTACTTCAAGCGCTTAAGAGATTAATGATGTAATTTTGGTATAACGTTTGCTGTTTTCTGTCATCATTATGCTCTACTAAGAATCTCCTCGATTGAGTGCCGAGGAGTCGTGTGTATGTGATACAACAAATTATTTGTGACAAAAATATATAGAAAAAGTGGTTTCTAGTAGCACAATGTGCTATAGTAAGTACAATGGAAGAAACAGAGTTTTCAATATTTTCTAAATTGTTCCACTTTTGCTCTAGCTTTTTACTGATTGAGGAAGGAGTCAGGTGTATGTCGAACACTTCAGAAATATTTTTACTATTCTAAAAAATATACAGAGGTGCTTTTTAGTGGCACACAAGTTTAAGACTCAAATCCAACTAATTAGCTTTGGTAATCCGAGCCTAGTGGTTAGGTGACTCTGTTTTATCAAATAGACACTAAGTATACATGTGAAATCATTTAAGACTTGACATACCAAAAAAAGAGATAAAGAGAATTCTAGTGACACAAGTTGAAGATTTGCATTCATACGCAAAACTTGATCCATGTCATCATGGACATATGAAATTAAGATTTAGCATACCAAAATCTAAAAAGGGTACCATAGAGTTTTTTAGTGGTTCCATGTTAATATTCCATTTTGTTTATAACTTTGGTGATTTGTGTGATACTAATAATGATACTTTATGAAACTAATCATTTTCGAAAATAGTAATCTTTAAACAGCCGTTAAGAATTTCGAAACAAACAATCTCTTCATGTCTTGGCATTTTTGTTATAGTTGTCATGATAAATGTTAGTGTGCATGCGTTTTCTTAACTTTCTATATGTTATTGTTTTTTTCTATATTCCTACGTTCTTGATTTTTTCTTAATATCTACAAGTTCTTGCTTTTTCATGATTTCAAGTTCTTGTTTATTTCTTAATTACGTTCTTACTTTTTTGAAAGTACTAGCTAGAGTCTAGAATCACTACAGAAAATACGATGTGGTGTTAAAGCTTTGTCTAGATGAATTGCTTGAAATTGCTCGACCAAGGTTTCCAAATATACTATAACCTACCCCAGCTGTCTGCATTCATTCTGCAAACTATGACTAGTTGTTATCACCGGAATTGAGAGACACATAAATTAAGTTGTAAGTAAAGTGAAAGAGAAACTATAGATAAATAGCTCAACTATAAAGTGAGCTTTAAGTTGCCATAGGAAAGTCTTAGAAAATCAACTATTTATTTATTTATTTATTTATTTATTTATCATAAGCATAATGTTCTTAGATTAGATATAATGGGCCCAATGAAATAGGTCTCCCTGAATCGACAAGGTTATTTAGAGAGATCTATTTACAACATCAACAAGATTATTTATTAATTATAGATATAATAATATTTGGATGTTGCCCAATGTTTCTTTGTAAATGTAGTCGTGTTTGCACTATGCACCATTTTCCTTGCACCTCTCAAAGAACTTTACCCCCCAAAGCGTTGCACCACCAATATTGTCGTACTTGTTGTTCCATAGCGTTGAATCGAAATGAAAAGAGAGAGAGACACCATTAAGAAGAGTTGGTTAGCGATTTTTTAGGAGGGCGATTTTGGGCGATTGGTTTGGCGATTTTGAAAGGTTTTCTTCTAGGGTTTCTCTCGCTGATCTCCGGTGATCCATGGCTTCACCGGCGGCGGAGAAGGTCCCTCTAGATTCAGAAGGTGTGGTGATCGTGACTCGGGACTCTAGTTTGGGGTCTGTTTTGGTGGCTGAGGGTGCAAACGAATCCCCTATTTTGGCTACAGAGTTAGGTTCGGAAAATTTGGAGATTGCTTCTTTGATCTCTGATTCAGGTTTCTAGATCGGTATGTAAGGAGATTGTTCCGATCTCTACAAGGGTCTCTATTTCAAAGGCGGAGGGTTTGAAAGGCTCTTCTGGTTTGGATGGTTCTTCCGGATTGATTTCAACGAAGACTCATTCCTATGCTAAAATAGTGCAATGACAATCTAATCTGACAAAACATGACATTCACATTGACGAGATTGAGGGTGAGCAGATTGGGTTAATCCATGAGGATTTCTTCAACGATGCGGTTCCTGTTTGGGAGGATCTTATTGTGGGTACATTTCCTGAGAAAGCACCACATATTGCGAAGATACATATCATTGTGAATAAGATATGGACATATGGGGACAAATCTATTCGGATTGATGTGTTTGTAGTTAATGAAACTACAATCAAGTTCAGAATCAAAGATCGCAGGATTCGGGAGAAGATTCTACATAGAGGAATGTGGAATATTGCGGATAAGCTGATGACATTTTTGAAATATGGTCCTGTTAGTGAGGAATCACAACTTCAACTAAGAATGATGCCTGTATAAATAAAGGTTAAAAACATTTCCCAATACATGTTTTCTTGGAAAGGAATCAGCTTTCTAACAAGTCCAGTTGGGGAGCGAAAGAAGTTACACCCGGAAACAGAGCTTTGCAAGGTTTTTGATGAAGCTAAGGTCTATGTCGACGTTGATCTTACAAAAGAACTGCCACGTAATTTTCATTTCAAGCCTAAGGATGGAATCATTGACGCTATCGTGGATTATGAATACCCATGGCTCCCTCTAAAGTGTCTGACTTGCTCTAAATGGAGATATTTTGCATCTAAATGTAGAAGAACTGGTTCTTCTCCACAGCCTATCATGAAGGAGAACCAACAACATGTTAAGTCTCCTGGACATCCTCGGATTTCAGGTGAAAAATCAACCATACAATGCGCTTCTCCAGAATTTATTGCCCCAACACATCCTATAGGTAAAGCTACAGACACGGGTGTTGGGAAGGGTCTTGTTCTAACACATCCTATAGTGGCTACTATAGACGCGGGTGTAGAAACTTGTACCACAGTTAATGATTCGGTCTCGCCAACCAAAAATGAATCATTACAACTGATGACTCTGGAGAAAAATAATTCAAAAGCGTAAGGGTTGCTATCCACGGGTGTAACAACTAGTTTCAATTCAGAGATTGTTTCTCAAAATCAGGTTGAGTCATCAATTGTTGTGTTGAAAGTTGATTTAGCTACTGTTACAGATGGGAAAGATTTGATGGAATCAACAACGTTAAATGATGGCTGGAGTTCCGTTTCTCTCTCAAAGGTTGGGCGCAAACTATCCTCTCAAGTTATAGTTCCGTCAATTCAGATTTTTTCTTCAAGATTTTCAGTCTTTGAAATTGATGAGGAAGTAGTGAAAAATCAAGATCAGGATGATGTTCGTGAGGATGGAGAAATCGATCCTACGTTGTTGGATGAGTTTAATGCCTTTATATCTGATCAGGGCACCTGCCAAATGCTTCCAATATCAACAAGGTCTACGTATAAAGTTAAGAAATCAGATGCTGTTACTTGAAACACTTCGATTCCAAGTGTTTCGAGGAAAATGGTTCCTAAGAAAAAACAATAATGTCGGGGTTCTTCTGCAACATGAGAGGCTTTAATAAGAGGGAAAAACAAAATGTTGTACATAGTTGGATTAATAAAAGCTCTTTGCAGTTTGGATGTCTTTTTGAGATGAAAGTTAAAGAAAGTCGTGCATCACAAATAATTTCTTCGGTTTTTTGTGGCTGGTCATCAATCACGAATTATGAGTCTCATCAGTTGGGACGAATTTGGGTTCTTTGGTCTAAAGGTTTTTATGTTACACCGGTTTTTAAGAGTAGCCAAATGGTTACCGTTTTGATCCTTCTTGAAGGCGGTCAAGATGAATTTTTTTGTTCATGTGTTTATGCGTTGAAACTGGAGGATGCGAAAAGAGAATTATGGGAGGATTTGAGGAATCATTATGACTCTCCCCTCTTTAGGAATAAACCATGGATCGTTTGTGGGGATTTCAACGAAACTATTAAAGCTAAAGATCACTAGAGTTTTTCAACAACTACGGCTGGTATGAGAGACTTTCAGTAGGTGGTAAGGTACTGCTCGTTATTAGACTTGGTTTATCATGGTCCACATTTGACATGGTGTAATAAGCGGGATGAAAAGTTGATTTACAAAAAATTGGACAGAGTTTTGGTATATGACGTTTGGAATGTGAATTACCCTAGTTCGTATAGTGTTTTTAAAGCTGGAGGTTGTTCCGATCACCTCCGTTGTCATATAGCGTTGGATGCTCAATCTAGAGGAGGATATCGTCCATTTAAATTTGTCAATGCTCTGGCTAATATCCCATCATTTGTTCCGCTGGTTGAGAACTTTTGGAATGCAACATCTCCTCTGTTCATTTCACATCAGCTATGCATAAGTTTTCAGAAAAGCTGAAACATCTGAAGCCAAATCTGAAGGCGTTAGGTAAGGAAACATTGGTAAGGAAACGTTGAATGATATTTCTAAACGGAAAAAAGAAGCTGGTTGCGCGGGAGTTGTTACCTCCTCCCACTCACCAGGTTTCACCCGAGTTTTTTCGAGAGTTTAACCCGATGTGATCGCAAGTGCACGGTTAAATGCAATTGTATTATAATCGGGATCGATCCACAGAGACTGAGAATAACACACAGAGATTGCATGAATGAATCTAATCTAGGTGAATTATAATTGTTTTGGGTTTTTAATTCTACTATCTAAAGTACGTAAAATAATTAAATAACTAAATTATATTGCATAAAGTAAATTACGTAATTTAAATAATATAAAGTAAATTGTATAAATAAATTACTTAATTAAATTGCATAAAATAAATAGCTGAAAATAAAGTGCATAAATTAAAGTGCGAAAATTAAATTGCAGAAAATAAATTGCAGAAATATAAAGTGCGGAAATGTAAATTGCAGAAATTAAAATACAAAAAATAAATAACAGAAAACAAATGACATAAATTAAATAACATAAATATAAAATAAATTAATTTAAATAATTTAAATAATTTAAATAATTTAAATAATAAATTAACAATTGATCTCTAGGGTAAATGAGAATAATTTCAAGGAGTCTATATTTAGGATTTATGTTTTTACAAATTTAGGTTGTGTTTGTTAATCTAGAGATTTTCTGTTATAGACCAGTCCACTCCCGTGGTATGCTAGTCACTGTGTCTGACCCACTCTCGTGGCGACTTTCACATATTGCGAACAATCCCATCATCGATTACTGATAGGAGGTTTTCATTGCCTCTTCACAGGTTTCACCCGAAAAATGAATCTCGAGAGTTTAACCCATAAAACCTCAAGTGCCCGGTTAAATGCAATTGTAGTAATATGGAGTCAATCCATAGAGAATGAGAATAACACACCGAGAATATAAAAATAAATCTAATCTAAGCGTAATCATAGAAGTTGGGGGTATGGTTCCTAAGCTAACGTGCATAAAATAAATAAAAACATAAAATAAATAAAGTAATAAATTAAATTAACTAAAAATAAATTAAATAACATAATTAAATAAACTAAACTAAACATAAATTAAGTAGCATAAATTAAATAAAGTAAATTGATTGCATAAATAAATATTTGCAGAATATGGGTGATAATCGATTTGTCAAGAAATCTAGATCTAGGGTTCATGTTCTACCTAACAAGTTTATTTTTGTCATTCTAGAGATTTTCCATGTCTCGCTAGTCTACTCTCGTGATATGCTAGTCTCTACATCCAAACCCACTCTCGTGGCGAATGAACATGCATTTCATACAATCCCATCATCGAATACTAAGTATTCCTAGACTTTTGGAAAAGGCACACAAAGTGAATGATAGATCTATTTCCAGAATACAATCCACTCTGTGGCGAAGAATCCCTAAGATCTTAATCTAACTTGATCAGGGCTAGATCAATATATACTCTATCAAACGACAAACTCAACCATAGTTAATACTTGATATGTTTGCATTTTGCATCGTTTTATCTTGCATAAT
This sequence comes from Boechera divaricarpa, assembly GCA_026770425.1. Lineage (NCBI taxonomy): Eukaryota > Viridiplantae > Streptophyta > Magnoliopsida > Brassicales > Brassicaceae > Boechera > Boechera divaricarpa. The sequence goes on along the minus strand of CM049182.1, from coordinate 14,593,512 downwards.
TCATACGTTTAGACGTGTTATTCACCCTGTTCTTGTCATTTATTCCTAGTTTTGCATACTTAGAGTGTTTTGCATTAGGTTTGCATACATCCTGCATATTTGGCTTGTTACAGGTACTTTCAGGTGATTTTAGAGAAGTTAGGCCCGAAACTGTCTTGAGCATACCACTCGACCTGGATGCCCCAGCAGACGTGTTTTACCGAAGCTGTCTTGAGCATACCACTCGACCTGGATGCCCCAGCAGACGTGTTTTACCGAAGCTGTCTTGAGCATACCACTCGACCTGGATGCTACAACAGACTCAAGCACCTATGCTAGAGCAAACGTGATCGAGTCCATGCAGGAAATGGAGCAGAAACTCAGCTCTAGCACCCATGCTCGAGCTGTATGATCAAGCAGAGACAAAAGGTGGCGTCTTGAAGATTTCTGGCCGAGCTCGAGTACCCATGCTCAAGCTGCATGATCAAGACCAACATAAAAGAGGAGTCTTGGAATTTCTGAGCCCAGCTCGAGCCCCTGCAATCGAGTGGACTGCTCAAACTCAACACAGAAAAATACAATCTTGATTTCGTCTGCTTGAGCACAACACTCGACCAAAACGTGGTCGAGCTAGACCTTATCCCGCACGTTTTTTACTATTTTGCCCATGACGTTTTAGGGTTTTTAAAACTTAGTATAAATATCTAATGGGGATGAATACTAAGAAGAAGGTTTTATCCCTAAATTTCGAGTTTTCCTTTGTGTTTTTCATTGTTCTTAATTTCCAGAACTTGTAATTTGATCTCTACTTGTTATTTTGAGTTTGTTTCTTCTGTTCTATCATTTTTCCATCTATTTCTATCATCCATGCAAGTTTTTATGATTTCTGGGTTTGTGTTCTTGATGTTCTTCATGAGTTTTGAGTAGTCATTAGGGTTCTTGAGGATGGGATAGATTTGGTGTAGAATCTTAGTCTTTCAAGTGGTTTAAGAGTAGATTGTTTGATTTCCCTTCTAAATCAGTGTTCTTAATGCTAGTTTCTTTCTGATCAATTGAGATTAGAACTTAGGTGTTTTTCCACCCAAAAGATGTTTGATAAAATGCTTGACTAAACTGATGTTAGAGATTTGCATGCCTAGCCTAAGGGATTAGTTGTCTAGGGTGTTTATTGACAATATTGAACTGAATCTTATTGCCTGCTAGGGTAGATTTCGCCAAGAGATTGGGTCTGGAACTCGTCTAGTTTGAGGTTACTTATCACGGGAGTGGACTTAACTGGTTGTGATGTTTGATGTCTAGGGAATAGCTTGAATGAGTTTTGTTAAACCACTTGAATAGGCTAAGAGGACACACTGAGTCGATTACCCCATCCTTAGGAACTTCTCTTGCATTGTCTGTTAGTGCTGTTAGTCCCATACGCTGTTTATGTTATTGCTCTGCTTCTGTTGGTTCTTGTTAGTCCTATACAGTATCTGTTTTAGTTTCCATTCTCAGTTTCTGTCTAGGTTGCTAGACCCCAATACGCTATTTGCTTGGCTTGACTTGAATTGCTTGATCACATCGTTTTTGGTTAATATCTTCACCCTTATGGATTGACACCTTACTACTACAACGAAAGCTTGGTCTAGTAAGGAATTGACTTATACCAATTTGGCGCCGTTGCCATTTGGGTGTTGTTTGTTACAATTAGGATTTCAAAACGTTCAAGATCAAGTTCTTTTTTATCTCTTTGGTTATTCACTTGTCTGTTTTTTGCATTTTCAGGTACAGTGTAGGACTCGACCACCCCAGCTCGAGCAGGACGATCGAGCCAGACGTCATCTTCTTCCGTCTAGCTCGACCACCCAGCTCAGCCACACCACATCGAGCCAGTGCATCGAGTTCGCCTCCCCCCTGTATGCAAACGAGATCTAAAGGCAGTCAGAACCTCATCCGATACATCGACAATATTCACAAGCTACCACAACAGTTCAGAGAGCCGAGTGAACTTCTCAACACTGATCTCTAGGATCCAATAAATATGGCTGACCATTGATATATCATGGTTTTTACCCGTTTTTTACCATGATATAAGTTGTTTTATCGAGTCTTTCTAGTGTTTTTTGTATCGTTCTGGAGTCTTTTTAGGTCTTAGCACGTTTGGGACGAAATTGGAGATTTTGGAACCATTTGGAGCTTTTTGGAGCAAACCGAAGAAAGTACCCGTTTTCAAACCTGAGTATCGATCGACACCATCCCGGTATCGATCGATACCGACATACCCGTTTTGAAGCTTGAGTATCGATCGACACCATCCCGGTATCGATCGATACCGACGCAACTGACGCGAGATAGAGAGATATCCAAGGAAGAGAATTCTCACCAGAAGAAGCCCAATACTTTCCCTTATTTACAAAAAGGCATAGCTCGTGTTTTTAGACCTATTTAAGCAAACTTTTAGTCATTAGGTTGGGGGGGAGGCAGACTTTACTTTTCACTATTATTCTTGAGCCACCATTGAGATTTGAGAGCTTTTGTGAGGGAGACGGATCCAAGACTTTGTTCATCATAGAGAAGATCCCGAACCCTTGTTTTTATTCCTTTGTTTAATTTCATGATTTATTCAGTTATGTTATTTGTTTCATCTATCATGTCTGAGTAGTCTCATTTTAGGTTCAGGGTTTTCTCATATGGATTTCTCTGATTTATGATGATTGATTTGTTAGGGTTCATAACCTGAATAGTTCTTCACCATAGGTTGTTCTCAAAGCTATTTCTAGTCTGATCACCTAGAACATAGAACTTAGATTAATCGATTAGGCACGACAGTGCAATTGAGTAATCTGATAAAACCTAGGGTGAGCAATTCGGTTATCTGCAAAGAGATTTGGTTTAATCGAATTGTGAACATATCAAACTTGAATTAATTGCTGGTTTAATTTGTAGGATTTGCAAAGAGATTTGGAATTCTAGATTTTAGACTTAGTTAGTTTTCGCAACGACAGTTGGTTAACTATATTATCGTGTTTGAGTTCAAGAACGGCGCTTAATTGAATTGAACCTTAATTGATTAATTATTACCTATCATTGATTTCCTGAGAATTTCCCTGAGCCTAGCTCCCATCCATATTAATTCAACCTAAGTTTAATTTGATCATTTGTTTTCTCGTCATTCACTGTTTGCTTAGCACAATCTGCATCTTTCATCTACTGAGTGAGTTTTCTTGAGTTCTTGTGTTCGACCCCTAACTTTACTGCAGCAACTGCTTTAGTATCATCATAGGGTATTAATTTGAGCATATCAATCATATTCCACCACCACAGCCTGAACATGTGCCTCATCAGAGAAGACCCCGTTTGATAGGAGCAGGGGATGCCCCTAATACTCATACCAACAGACAAGGGATTGTCCCTCCTGCGGTCCAGAACAACAATTTTGAGATCAAGAGCAGCTTGATCGCCATGGTGCAGAACAACAAGTTTCATGGACTACCTATGGAGGACCCACTTGATCATCTGGATGAGTTTGATAGGCTCTGCAGCCTTACCAAGATCAATGGGGTCAGTGAAGATGGTTTCAAACTAAGGCTCTTTCCCTTCTCTCTGGGTGACAGAGCCCATCACTGGGAAAAGACTCTACCGCATGGATCCATCACTTCCTGGGATGACTGCAAGAAAGCCTTCCTGGCCAAGTTCTTCTCCAATACCAGGACAGGACGATTGAGGAATGAAATTTTTGGATTCACTCAGAAGGATGGTGAAAGTTTCTGTGAATGCTGGGATCGATTCAAGAGCTACACTACTCAATGCCCTCACCACGGTTTCAGCAAAGAGTCCCTCCTTAGCACTCTCTACAGAGGCGTTCTCCCGAAGGTCCGAATGCTTCTCGATACAGCCAGCAGTGGTAACTTCCTCAACCAAGACGTTGATGCTGGCTGGGCATTAGTGGAGAACCTAGCACAATCTGATGGTAACTACACTGCTGAGTATGATAGGAGTGTCCGGCCAAGTGTTGCTACAGATGATCAGACTCGAGCCATCAAAGCCTTGACTGCTAAGTTGGATCAACTACTACAGCAAAAGAAACAAGTTCATTTTGCTTCTGAGGATACAGTGTTCCAAGTTCAAGATGGGGATGATGATGGTCTAGAGGAGGTCAGCTATGTGCAGAATCAGGGTCAGTACAACAAAGGTTTCATCAACTACAACAACAACCCGAATCTGTCCTACAGGAGTACCAACGTTGCTAACCCTCAGGATCAGGTCTACCTACCTCAGCAACAACCTCAGTCCAAGACTTTTGTTCGCTACAATCAGCAACAGAACTTTGCTCCTAAGCCGCCCTATCAAAACAACTATCATCAACAGGGAGTCATGGGTCCACCACCTGGTTTCACATCTCACCAAGCTCAGCCTTCTACAGCTCCAGATCATCAGACGACAAACATGCTGCAACAAATTCTTCAGGGTCAAGCAGCTGGTGCAATAAAATCAGCTAAAAAATTTGGTGAACTCAAAACCCAGCTGGACTACAACTACAATGCTCTCAACAGCAAGATTGAGACATTGAACTCCAGGATTAAGTACTTGGAGGGCAAAACTGCATCTACTTCCTCCACAGCACTTATTGGACAACTTCCAGGAAAAGCAATTCAGAACCCCAAGGAGTATTGCAATGCCATATTTTCAATGGAATCAAGTCCCATTACTGATCATGAAGCTGCAGTTAGAGAAATTGAGTTTTTGCTTTATGGTTCAGATGCTCCCCCCAATGTAATTGAAATGCGCTTCCAGCAAGCGTAGGCACTCCTCAAGTCACTGTGAACAGTGAGGTTGAAGATGGGGAGGAATTGAGCTGCAAAGAACACGAAAAAACTCGTCTAGAGGCTGACTCTAGCACCCAGCTCGACCACCCTGGTCGAGCTAGCCCTCCACCTGCTGTAAAACCTGCTGTTTTAGAGAAAAAGAAAGCACCCTTTGTCTCTCCTCCTTACAAACCTAAACCGCCTTTCCCAGGAAGATTCAAGAAGGATAAGGACGTAACCATGGTTGAAAACAAGGGTAGTGTCGATTGCATTGATTCACCAAGCACGACAAAGATTGAGCCTAAGTCTCTCCCCAAGCTTGGCAATCCTGGTATGTTCTCCATAACTTGCCTTCTTGGTGATTTGGCAATTAAGGATGCTCTATGTGACTCCGGTTCAAGTGTGAATGTCATGTCCCGTGAGATGTTAGACAGTCTAGGGATAAGACACCTAACTTATCACCCATCACCAATCACTTTTGGAGACGCTCATTCACGAAAGCCAGTTGGTCTTTTGGAAGATTACCCACTTAAAGTTGGGGATTTTATAGTCCCAACGGACTTCATCATTATGGAAATGAAGAAGGCCAACAAGCTCCCACTGCTCCTTGGCACTCCCTTCCTCAACACCACTGGTGCAAACATAGACTTCAAGAACCAAAGGGTAGTCCTTATGAATGTGGATGACAAGGCCTATTACCCACTAAAAGCTTCTCCTAGTGAGCTATGTGGCACAATGACTATCAAAGATGATGGCTACCATGATGAGAAAGTACAGTACATTGGCACAGTTGAGAAGGTCGATGAAGCTCCATCCCCAAAGGTCTATGAAGAGAATAAGAAATCTCTGGTACAAAAGGATAGAGCTGAGAGTACAATGAATGAGCAAGGGGTCAAGCCATTCATACATGGTCAGATCATCGCAGAGGAGACCTCAGTTCCCCTCCATGAACCACCATAGACCTAAGAAAAAGGAAGTCAAGCTTAGAGACTTTAAACAAGCTCACTTGGGAGGAAGTCCCATGTCTATCTCTGTACATATTTCTTTGTTTTAGTTTTTAAAATGTCAAATAAGTGTGCTAAGCTATTTTGATTTTGTCTTGATTGTGTGATTTCAGGAAAGTATGAGAGTATGGATCATGACAAGGAAGCACCAACTCTGAGCCTTAGGAGGGAATTTTCAGATTTCAAAATTCTGACATATGGACCCAAGACGAGCCAACTTGGCCGGGTCAGAGCTCACATGCTCGAGTGCAGAGGCGTCAGGGACGAGTCAGAAAAGTGTTTGGTCGAGTCACATGCTGGCTCACGTACCCAGCTCGACCAAGGACGTTAAGACAGACGCTTTGGCTCGTCTCACTCAAGCTTTCAGCTCGACCACTACCCGGCCGAGTCACCGTAATCACCAAGGTACCCGTACTGACCCTTCTTGTATATATTAGTTGCATCGTTTTCATGTTGTCTGTTACCTCTTAATCTTTCTTTCCAAATTTTTATTACACAAGGGACTGTGTAATTTAAGTTTGGGGGGGAAAGGTTAAAGTCTGTATTGATGTGTTTTCTCTGTTCTTATTTTGATCTTGTGCATCTTTGAGTCTGCATGCATCTATGGCATAGAAAAACCAAAAAAATTTTTTTTTGAAAATTTTCGAAAATGATTACACAAAAACAGAGTGTTCATTTAGTTGCATTTACATTTTAGGATTGAGTCTAGATTGTTTCATATAGTGCTATTGCATATGCATAGGGGATGATGATGATTTAAAACCTTGTAAAGTTGCTGATTCAACTGTATGACTTCAATGCCCTCGTTTCTAGTTGTTTAATGCCTTGATATTGAGCTTGAAGTAAGACTGAACCATGTTCTGAATGCACAACTAGATCGAGTCTTAGCTGAAACATGCTGTAATTTTCTGTCATTCCCCATCTATTTGAACCTGAATTTGACTTATAATTATCATGTCTAGGCATAGAATTTGAACTCGTGGATACCATATACATACTTGGATTCTCTTTCATCTGTTTATACCACTCTTTGCTAATCCAAGTAGCTGATTCTCATTGTTAGATCAGTTTTACCATGCCCTTACCCTAGCCTTCTTTCAAGCCATGCTATTACTTTAGTGAGTGTGTGAGGTCTATTTCTGAATGATCTTGGTAAAAAGTGTTAGGTTTGAGCCGACAAGGATAGAATCTCATGTAGTTCTGGTTTGGAATTTTCGAATCAGATAGGACTAGGTGGGATCTTGATCATTGGATATTGGGGTGGGTTCTGTGAATAGAAAAGAATGAGAAAAACTTGGAAAAAGAAAAGAAAAGGGTAAGAGTTCCTAGGAGGGGAATGATCTGAATGTTTGAATATCTAGTAAAGGATCAGGGGATGTGCATAATAAAAGAAAAAAGAAAAGGCAGAAAGCTCAAAAGTCTGAAAAATATAAAAACGCCTAAGCTAAGTTAAGAAAAGAACCCCAATCCGCTAGATGTATATGTGTATAACCCCTCCTAGAACCAAAAAAAAAAAAAAAAGGATGAAACCGTTCCAAGATATCAAAAGAAAAAGCCTAAGGGTGAAGGGTAGAATCAGGATGACTTTCTGGGTTTTAGACTAAGGGATAAGAACACTTGTGTAGGACTGGGTAGATGGGAGTCTATTCTTGTATGCATAGGTTGGTTCTTACCTTTAGCATTCTACTAAAGCTCATTCCGTTTCATTGAGAGACCCTTGTTCTGAAACGTCAAAACCATACTGAAGGGACCATTTTTGTCTCTTGACCTTACCCTTAGCCAAATGAGTTCATTGAATATGTTTAGCTTGATTCATGGTTTCTGTCTAAATAAATGTTAAGGAGGAATGATAGATTTGAATGCATGTCTAGGTTGAGGTTTGATTGAACTTGTGCTAAGAAGAGTATGGCTAACGTTTTTAAGTAGAGTTCACAACTTTGCATTTTAGAATTGGTAACTTGGACATTGAGATCATCTGTTACAATCTGCAAGTTTTGGTTCTGAGTCCCCACCTTCAACCCACTTCTTCATTCTTATTCCTTTGTTTGCTTGAGGGCAAGCAAAGACTAAGTTTGGGGGAGTTGATATGTTTACATTTTGAATCATTTTATCTTGCATAATTCATACGTTTAGACGTGTTATTCACCCTGTTCTTGTCATTTATTCCTAGTTTTGCATACTTAGAGTGTTTTGCATTAGGTTTGCATACATCCTGCATATTTGGCTTGTTACAGGTACTTTCAGGTGATTTTGGTGAAGTTAGGCCCGAAGCTGTCTTGAGCATACCACTCGACCTGGATGCCCCAGCAGACGTGTTTTACCGAAGCTGTCTTGAGCATACTACTCGACCTGGATGCCCCAGCAGACGTGTTTTACCGAAGCTATCTTGAGCATACCACTCGACCTGGATGCCCCAGCAGACGTGTTTGACCGAAGCTGGCTTGAGCATACCACTCGACCTGGATGCTACAACAGACTCAAGCACCTATGCTAGAGCAGACGTGATCGAGTCCATGCAGGAAATGGAGCAGAAACTCAGTTCTAGCACCCATGCTCGAGCTGTATGATCAAGCAGAGACAAAAGATGGTGTCTTGAAGATTTCTGGCCGAGCTCGAGTACCCATGCTCAAGCTGCATGATCAAGACCAACATAAAAGAGGAGTCTTGGAATTTCTGAGCGCTGCTCGAGCCCCTGCAAGCGAGTGGACTGCTCAAACTCCACACAGAAAAATACAATCTTGATTTCGTCTGCTTGAGCACAACACTCGACCCAAACGTGGTCGAGCTAGACCTTATCCCGCACGTTTTTTACTATTTTGCCCATGACGTTTTAGGGTTTTTAAAACTTAGTATAAATACCTAATGGGGATGAATACTAAGAAGAAGGTTTTATCCCTAAATTTTGAGTTTTTCTTTGTGTTCTTCATTGTTCTTAATTTCCAGAACTTGTAATTTGATTTCTACTTGTTATTTTGAGTTTGTTTCTTCTGTTCTATCATTTTTCCATCTATTTTTATCATCCATGCAAGTTTTTATGATTTCTGGGTTTGTGTTCTTGATGTTCTTCATGAGTTTTGAGTAGTCATTAGGGTTCTTGAGGATGGGATAGATTAGGTGTAGAATCTTAGTCTTTCAAGTGGTTTAAGAGTAGATTGTTTGATTTCCCTTCTAAATCAGTGTTCTTAATGCTAGTTTCTTTCTGATCAATTGAGATTAGAACTTAGGTGTTTTTCCACCCAAAAGGTGTTTGAACTGGTCTAGTTTGAGGTTACTTATCACGGGAGTGGACTTAACTGGTTGTGATGTTTGATGTCTAGGGAATAGTTTGAATGAGTTTTGTTAAACCACTTGAATAGGCTAAGAGGACACACTGAGTCGATTACCCCATCCTTAGGAACTTCTCTTGCATTGTCTGTTAGTGCTGTTAGTCCCATATGCTGTTTATGTTATTGCTCTGCTTTTGTTGGTTCTTGTTAGTCCTATACAGTATCTGTTTTAGTTTCCATTCTCAGTTTCTGTCTAGGTTGCTAGACCCCAATACGCTATTTGCTTGGCTTGACTTGAATTGCTTGATCACCTCTTTTTTGGTTAATATCTTCACCCTTATGGATTGACACCTTACTACTACAACGAAAGCTTGGTCTAGTAAGGAATTGACTTATACCAATACTCCCAACTATGCAGATCTGAGATCTCTACCCACTCTCGTGGTGCAGAGAATCTCTAATAGTACAACCACACCTACTGGATTCGGTTATACACTTAAGCATCTCCCATAAGAGAATACTTAGCATTACGATGCATAGAAATGTAGCTAGATCGATTAAGAACAAACAAACATATAATAAACACTAAAAGTAGATCTCATCATCGACCACCACCCTGGTGGTCTAAAAGATCTACTCTAAAAGCAAAAGAAGAAGAAATAAAAAAAGAAGAACTCTTTATTAGATATGAAAGGTGGCAACAAGGATAGAATAATTCATGAATGATTATTAATGAGATTACAAGTGTTTATATAGTACTAGGGTTTCTTAGAACTCTCCATTTCGTCTTTACCTTGTTTTTGGAGGCTTAAAACTCGAGAGGACAAGGTTGCTCAAGCCATTTCTTGCCACGTAAAAAATTTTCCAGTTTTCTCGGAGGTCATAGGAGACACATAATCAACCCTAGAATCGACCTATCAGGGTCGATTCTAGGATCGATTATGTGCCTACTCCTTTGACTGGTCGATGCATCCTTCAAAATTTCTCTCTGGAAATTCTTCAGACTCAATATCGGCTCCCACATGTCGATTCTGGCATCGATTCTGCCTTCTTTGGACTCTGTGAAGTCCTTCTCTGAATGTGCATGATCCAAGTGGTGGTGCCAACTATCTTATAGGTCTAGCAGGCTCCAGAAACATTCTAAACATCAACTTTTAGCTCCAAGTACCTAGAAACATATAAACACATGCAAACACACTAAAACTATACTAAATATTAGTTATAAAGGCTAAAACTAACTTATTCTAAAGCATTAAAGCATGTAAATATGAGTCCTATCAATTACTAAGTATTCATAAACTTTCGTCGCCGTTGGACTGTCAATCAAACAGTCTTGTATTTTTAGTAATACGAAATGATTGACAGATCTGTTTCTGAAACACAACCCACTCTCGTGGTGAAGTGTTCCTAAGGTTTTAACCTAACTTAGCAAGAGCTAGATCAATGATTAATTCTATCAAACAACAAACTCGACCATAGCTAATACTCTCTAATATTCAGATCTCAAGTTTTAACCCACTCTCATGGTGCTAAGGATTTCTATTCGTATAACGTTGCCTACTGGCTCGATTATAACCTTAAGCACATCCCATAGGACCTAACTTAGCATTAAGAATAAATATTAGAGTAGCTAGATTGATTAAAAACAACACATATGAAATTCTATAACATAGATCCCATCATCGATCTCTACCCTAGAGATCTAAAGAATCTACTCACTCATACCTCCAAAGGTGACGGCAGGATATGAGTAGGACGAAAGAATCTACTCAAGCATAAATGGTGGTTCTCAAAAGTGGCCAAAAGGGACCAAGAGAAGGGGGCTCTTTACAATGAGGTAAAATGTTTTTATATAGAGTTTAGGTGGCTTGGAGGGGTCTAGGGCGTCCTTAAAAGGCTCTGGAAGCTCTTAAACTCGACCCAAAGTTTTCCTTAAGTGGCATGTCGCATTAACCGAAGTTTTTTTTCTGCACATTGACTCAGCATCGATGAGCCACAGTTAATGCTTGTGGTTGATGGGCTTCTCCAGGCCGAGTGTCGACGAACCCTGGTCGATGCTTGCATCGATGGTCTTCGTCAGGCTTCAAGTTCAGGTCCGAGGTAGAGCATCTACAGGCCACGGTCGATGCTGGCTGTCGATGGCTTGCCTAGGGATGGGCGTCGACCGGCCACAGTCGATGCTAGGGCTGCTGCTTCCTTTGTGAGGCTCTTGAGATGTTTCTTCATAATGTTCTTGACCCCGACAAGTAGCTCCAAGGTCCCTATATCTTCTTAAGGTCCCAAAATGCTATGAAAGTGTACGATTTCCTCCAGGTACCTATAAACGCATAAACAAATGCAAATGCACTAAAACTATCCTAAATGCATGGTTAGAACATATAAAACTACACTAAATGAATGCATGAGAGCATGTAAAATACGATGCTATCAACTCCCCCATACTTAGCTTTTTGCTTGTCCTCAAGCAAATAAAAGCTAAGCATGGTGAAGAAATGCTAAAACAATAAAGATAAGAGAGTGAACTTGTACCTTGTGACATTAATGTGCTTAACGCTTTTCGACCTTGTGGAAGTGGAATGATCTCTACCGTACTTATGTACTTCGCCATGAGCATAACAACTTACCTTAGTTCAAACCGCTCTTCCTTCAATCCTACACTCTTCATTGTTGACTCCTCTTTTTATTCTAAGCAAGGTTCTCAACTTGGGAATATCGATCAAAGGACATGAACACTTACTCTTTCGGATTTCGGTAAGCTCAGGACCATCTTATTATAATTCCTTTCCTCTTCTTTTTCTTACTTCAAGGTCGATCTATTTCTCCCTACTTTTCTAGGGTATCATTTTTTTTTTATCGATCGCCTTTTCTATTAAGCTCTTTTAGGACAAGTTTTTTTGAGAAGCGAACATTGAAAGTGTTTGCTTCCAATACCCGGTTCGCTTCTATATCCTTTTTCTTTCTTTTCTCTCTTTCTTTTCTTTTCTTATCTAATCGAAGGGAAGGAAGAGGGGAATCATACTTACTTAGACGAGCCTTGCAGGATCTCATAGAGGTGTCATGTCCAATGTATTTCAAGCCCCAAATCGAGAATAATTAAATTCATTAAGATGAGAAGTCAACTCCGATTCGTCTAAGTCTCCGGAAGAATGATCTTTTTGGGGTTTGTCGATCGACTCATGGATTTTCCAAATTTTCTAGTAAATATCACACACTATCCAACAAATCATCCAAACATTAGCACAAATAACACAATTAACAAGTTCTACTGCTACCTCATTAAAAACCTTTTCACATATGATTGAACTTATGAACGAGAAAAAAAGCATAACAATTTCTCAAAATTGCAAAAAACTTGTGGTAAAACTTCCATCAAAAGATATCAAAGAAAAATAATTACCTCCAGATCGCAAGACTCCCCCAACATTTAAATCACAACGTCCGTGTTGTGAGATAAAACCGTAAAAGGGGTAAAGAGCAAGAGAATTCATACCGTAATTCTCTTATCGTGTTCGTGGCTTTGATCAGCTCCCACGTTTTTCAAGTCCTTGATATATTTATTATTTTTTTATGTTGAAAATAACCTGAAAATTAAAACACAAAAACAAAAAAAAAAAAACGAAATAACAATATATATATATTTATTATCATTCTTTTTAAATTAAAGACTTTTAAAACTTACTATAAAAACTGAAAAATTCTAAAATACGAAAATTCTAAAATTTAAACTTTTTAATTTTTTTTTTTTTTATGCTATAAATATCCTGAAAATTAAATCAGAAAAAGGAAAAACGAAAATACCAAAAAATTGAAAAAATGAAAATTGAAAAATAAGTATTAAAAAGATAGAATGGTTTTTTAACGTTCTGAGCTCGACGATCTTACAGAATTGGCCGGTGGAGGTTGTGGTGCAGGTCTATTAGTCGGGATCACATTATAGAACACCTCTTTGTTCACGAATGTGAACGAGACTCGTCGTTTAGGCCAATCGATCACCGTTCCAACTATTGCAAGAAATGGGCCTCCAAGGATGATTTGAGTACCATCATCCGCCTTCATGTTAAGTATGTGGAAGTTTGTAGTGACTCTACAATTCTCGATCCAAATCATGACATCCTTAGCTACTCCATTTGAACTCATTACATCGGCGTTGGCGAGTCCAATTTGAACCTTCGATGGTTGAGGATTTGTTATTCCCATCAGCTTAGCTCTCTCCATGGACATTATATTGATGCTTACTCCAGAGTCACATAGAGTTTCATTGAACTCAAAACCTAGGATAGAACACGGGACTTTGTATTGTCCATGATCTTCTCTCTTGAAAATTATTCTAACCGGGTCTTTGTTTATAAATGATGTTATTTCCGGGACACATGTAACCAACGTCTCAAACCTCTCCTTGGTAGTTGCGTCGTTGAATGAGCTTGTCCTCCCTTGATTGTGTTGAGCATGCCCTCGAAAGAATGTAGGCTTCGAGGAATATTCTTCTTCTTCAAGGATTAGGAGAGGGGTTACCACGTGATTGCCCGTGTTGGTGATGATGTCACAGCTCTGTTTAGTGTCACCATTGTGTCCCATGCCCCTAGGGAAGTCATCATGTGGGCATCTCAGAATCGAAAGAGCGGTCTCGGCAGATTTTAGCAGTGCATCGACCTAGTGTGGTCGATGCTAGCGATTGATGGTGTCTTTTGAGAGTGCATCGGTTCTGTCTGTTTGATGTGAAGGTCCGGTGGTTATTCCTCGAAAGGCATCGACTTCGCCTCGTCGATGTGAAGGCTCTAGGAAGTGCATCGACTGCCCATGATCGATGCTTGTGTCGATGTCGTCCGTCGTCATCTTGGCATCGACCAAGACTGGCCAATGCATGGGTTTGGGACTTGGCTCTAGAAAAGCATCGACCGCATCTGCTCGATGGGGACGTTAGTTGGGAAGAGCATCGACCTGCTGTGGTCGATGGCTTGGCTCAATGGGCTCCGTTAAATACCTTGCTGAAACGTATTCCTTCGGGATAAGACTCCTCTGATGACTTTGGTGAGTAGGCTCCATAGGAAAGTGGTATAGGTCAATTCCTTACTAGACCGAGTTTTCGTTGTAGTAGTAAGGTGTCAATCCGTAAGGGTGAAGATATTAACCAAAAAGGATGCGATCAAGCAATTCAAGTCAAGCCAAGCAAATAGCGTATTGGGGTCTAGCAACCTAGACAAAAACTGAGAATGGACACTAAAACATGTACCGTATAGGACTAACAAGAACTAGCAGAAACCAAGCAATAACAGAAATAGCATATGGGGGTAAAGAGCAGCGTATAGGACTAGCAGCAAATTCAACAATGCAAGAGAAGTTCCTAAGGATGGGGGTAATCGACTCAGTGTGTCCTCTTAGCCTATTCAAGTGGTTTAACAAAACTCAATCAAGCTATTCCCTAGACATCAAACATCAAAACCAGTTAAGTCCACTCCCGTGGTAAGTAACCTCAAACTAGACCAGTTCCAGACCCAATCCCTTAGCGAAATCTACCCTAGCAGGCAATACGATTCAGTTCAATATTGTCAATAAACACCCTAGACAACTAATCCCTTAGGCTAGGTATGCAAATCTCTAACATCAGTTTATTCAAGCATTTTATCAAACACCTTCTGGGCGGAAAAACACCTAAGTTCTAATTCCAATTGATTAGAAAGAAACTAGCATTAAGAACACTGATTTAGAAGGGAAATCAAACGATCTACACTTAAACCACCTGAAAGACCAAGATTCTACACCTAATCTATCCCATCCTCAAGAAGCCTAATGACTACTCAAAACTCATGAAGAACATCAAGAACACAAACCCAGAAATCATAAAAACTTGCATAGATGATAGAAATAGATAGAGATAATGATAGAACAGAAGGAACAAACTCAAAATAACAAGTAGAAATCAAATTACAAGTTCTGGAAACTAAGAACAGAGAAGAACACAAGGAAAAACTCGAAATATTAGAGATAAAAACGTTGTCCCCTTAGTATTAATCCTCTTTAGATATTTATACTAAGTCTTAAAAACCCTAAAACGTCATGCGCAAAATAGTAAAACGCGCAGGATAAGGTCCAGCTCGGCTATGTCTTGGTCGAGTGGTGTACTCAAACAGACGAAATCAAGACTGCATTTTTCTGAGATGAGCTTGAGTAGTCCACTCGATTGCAGGGGCTCGAGCTGGGTTCTGAAACTTCAAGACGCCACCTTTTGTCTCTGCTTGATCATACAGCTCGAGCATGGGTGCTCGAGCTGAGCTTCTGCTCCATCTCCTGCTCAGACTCGATCACGTCTGCATGGGTATCCTGCACGGACTCGATCAACATGCCCCAGACAGCTTCTGCTCAGCACGGACTCGATCAGAATGTCCCAGACAGCTTCTGCTCAGCACGGACTCGATCAGAATGTCCCAGACAGCTTTTGCTCAGCACGGACTCGATCACAACTGCTCTGTATGGACTCGATCAGCATGCCCCAGACAGCTTCTGGTCTAACTTCTCCAAAATCACCCGAAAGTACCTATAACAAGCCAAATATGCAGGATGTATGCGGACCTAATCCAAAACACTCTAAGTATGCAAAACTCGGAATAAATAACAAAAACGGGGTGAATAACACGTCAAAACGTATGATTTATGCAAGCTAAAACGATGTAAAATGCAAACATATCAACTTCCCCAAACTTAGTCTTTGCTTGCCCTCAAGCAAACAAAGGAATGAGAAAGGAGAAGAGGGTTGAAAGTGGGGACTCAGAACCAAAACTTGCAGATAATAACGGATGACCTCAATGTCCAAGTTACTAACTCTAGAATGCAAAGTTTATGAGCTCTACTTAAAAGCGTTAGCCATACTCTTCGCAGCACAAGTTCAATCAAACCTCAACCTAGTCATGCATTCAATTCTATCATTCCCCTTAACATTCATTAGAATAGACATCATGAATCAAGCTAAACATATTCAATGAACTCATTTGGCTAAGGGTAAGGTCAAGAGACAAAAATGGTCCCTTCAGTACGGTATTGACGTTTCAGAACAAGGGTCTCTCAATGAAACGGAATGAGCTTTAGTAGAATGCTAAAGGTAAGAACCAACCTATGCATACAAGAATAGACTCCCATCTACCCAGTCCTACACAAGCGGTCTTATCCCTTAGTCTAAAACCCAGACAGTCATCCTAATTCTACCCTTCAGTTTCATCTTTTCTTTTTGTTTTTTTGGTTCTAGGAGGGGTTATACACATATACATCTAGCGGATTGGGGTTCTTTTCTTAACTTAGCTTAGGCGTTTTTGTGTTTTTTTTTTTCAGACTTTTGAGCTTTCTGCCTTTTCTTTTTCTTTTGCTATGCACATCCCCCAATCTTTTACTAGATACTCAAACATTCAGATCATTTCCCTCCTAAGAACTCTTACCCCTTCTTTTTTTTTTTCCAAGTTTTTCTCATTCTTTTCTATCCACAGAACTAACCCCAATACCCAATGATCAAGATCCCACCTAATTCTTATCTGATTCAAAAATTGCAAATCAGAACTACATGAGAATCTATCCTTGTCGGCTCAAACCTAACACTTTCTACCAAGCTCATTCAGAAATAGGTCTCACACACTCAAGAAAATAACATCATGGCTTGAAAGAAGGCTAGGCTAAGGGCAAGGTAAAACTGCTCTAATGATGAGAACAGCTACTTGGATTAGCAAGAGTGATAAACAGGTGAAAGAAAATCCAAGTATGTATATGGTATCCATGAGTTCAAATTCAATGCATAGACATGATAATTATAAGTCAAATTCAGGTTCAAATAGATGGGGAATGACAGAAAATCACAGCATGCTTCAGTAAACACTTAATCTAGTTGTGCATTCAAAGCATGGTTCAGTCTTACTTCAAGCTCAATAACAAGGCATTAAACAATTGGAAACTAGGGCATTGAAATCATACAGTTGAATCAGCAAGTTTACAAAGTTTAAATCATCATCATCCCCTATGCATATGCAACAGCCCTATATAAAACAATCTAGACTCAATCCTAATATGAAGATGCAATACTACATGAACACTCTGTTTTTAAAGATTTTTCAAAAAAAATTTTAAATTTTTTTTGGTTTTTCTATGCCATAGATGAAGACTCAAGGATGCACAAAATCAAAATAAGAACAGAGAAAACACATCAAACAAATCTTAACCTTTCCCCCCAAACTTAAATCACACAGTCCCTTGTGTAATAAAAATTTGGGAAGAAAGATTAAGAATCAACAGAAAACATGAAAATAATGCAGCTAATATATACAAGAATGGATGGAACAGGTACCTCAAGGCTTGGAGAAGAAGGAGGAGATCGATTTCTCGTCTTGAGCATGGGGGCTCGAGCTGTTGGCTCGAGTCAGACGAGTGCAGGTGTCTGGCTCGATCTCAGGGCTCGAGTTGGGTGCTCGAGTCAAGCCATTCCTGTGCGTTTTTGCCTCCTTTTCATGATTCACCTCTCATACTTTCCTGAAATCACACAATCAAGACAAAATCAAACAGCTTAGCACACTTATTTGACGTTTTTTTAAAAAACTAAAACAAAGAAATATGTACAGAGATAGACATGGGACTTCCTCCCAAGTGAGCTTGTTTATAGTCTCTAAGCTTGACTTCCTTTTTCTTAGGTCTATGATGGCTCATGGAGGGGAACTGAGGTCTCCTCTGCAATGATCTGACCAAGTATGAATGGCTTGACCCCTTGTTCATTCATTGTACTCTCAGCTCTATCCTTTCGTTCCAGAGACTTCTCTTTCTCATCATAGACCTTTAGGGGTGGAGCTTCATCAACCTTCTCAACTGTGCCAATGTACTGCACTTTCTCATCACGGTAGCCATCATATTTGATAGTCATTGTGCCACATAGCTCATTAGGAGAAGCTTTTAGTGGGTAATAGGCTTTGTCATCCACATTCATAAGAACCACCCTTTGGTTCTTGAAGTCCATGTTTGCACCAGTAGTCTTGAGGAAGGGGGTTCCAAGAAGGAGTGGGAGCTTGTTGGCCTTCTTCATTTCCATAACAACAAAGTCTGTTGGGACTATACAGTCCCTAACTTTAACTGGGTAATCTTCCAGAAGACCAAGTGGCTTTCGTGAATGAACGTCTCCAAAAGTGATGGGCGATGGGTGATAAGTGAGGTGTCTTATCCCTAGATTTTCTAACATCTCACGGGACATGACATTCACACTTGAACCGGAGTCGCATAGAGCATCCTCAATTGCCAAATCTCCGAGAAGGCAGGTTATGGAGAACATACCAGGATTGCCAAGCTTGGGGAGAGACTTAGGCTCAATCTTTGTCGTGCTTGGTGAATCAATGCAATCGACACTACCCTTGTTTTCAACCATGGTTACGTCCTTATCCATCTTGAATCTTTTTGGGAATGCAAGTTTAGGTTTGTAAGGAGGGGGAACAGAGGGTTGTTTCTTTTTCTCTGAAATCACAGTTTTAGGTGCAGGAGGTAGGCTGTCTTGACCCTTCTGGTCGAGCTTTGGGCTCGAGTTGGACGTCTTGGGGGTCTCAGCTCGAGTAGGTGGGTCGAGTTGGGGTGCTCCAGTAGGCGTAAAACTCTTGTCGTTGTCGTTTTTGGAAACCAAATCCTCCCCATCTTGATCCTCACTGTCCGCAGTGACTGGAACTGATCCTGCCCTTGCAGGTAACTTTCTGCCACTCCTCAAAGCGATTGTAGTGGTGTTAGCATATGAACCATAAAGAAAAGCTTCAATGTCTCTAACATCCGCTTCATGATCAGCAATAGGACTTGATTCCATTGAAAAGATGGCATTGCAATACTCCTTGGGGTTCTGAATTACTTTTCCTGGAAGTTGTCCAATAGGTGCTGTGGAGGAAGTAGATGCAGTGTTGCCCTCCAAATACTTAATCCTGGAGTTCAATGTCTCAATCTTGCTGTTGAGAGCATTGTAGTTGTAGTCCAGCTGGGTTTTGAGTTCACCAAATTTCTTAGCCACTTCTAGTGCACCGGCTGCTTGACCCTGTAGGAGCTGCTGCAGCAAGGCATTTGTATGTTGATCTGGAGCGGTAGAAGACTGAGCGTGGTGAGTCTGAAAACCTGGTGGTGGACACAGGGCTCCCTGTTGTTGCGGATGACTCGGATAACACGGTCTAGGGGTGAAGTTCGGCGGCTGATTGTAGGGAATAAAAGGCTTGGACTGAGGTTGTTGCTGAGGTGGGTAGACTTGGTCTTGAGGGTTAGCAACGTTGGGACTCCTGTAGGACAGATTCGGGTTGTTCGTGTAGTTGATAAAACCTTTGTTGTACTGACCCTGATTCTGCACATAGCTGACCTCCTCTAGACCATCATCCTCCCCATCTTGAACCTGAAAAACTGTATCCTCAGAAGCAAAGTGGACTTGTTTCTTCTGCTGTAGCAGTTGATCCAACTTAGCAGTCAAGGCCTTAATGGCCCTAGTCTGATCATCTGTAGCAACACTTGGCCGAACACTCCTATCATACTCAGCAGTGTAGTTACCATCAGATTGTGCTAGGTTCTCCACAAGTGCCCAGCCAGCATCAACGTCTTGGTTGAGGAAGTTACCACTGCTGGCCGTATCTAGAAGCATGCGGACCTTCGGGAGAACTCCTCTGTAGAGAGTGCTAAGGAGGGATTCATTGCTAAAACCGTGGTGAGGGCATTGAGTAGTGTAGCCCTTGAAGTGCTCCCAGCATTCGCAGAAACTTTCACCATCCTTTTTGTGTAAATCCAGAGATTTTATTCCTCAAGCGCGCTGTCCTGGGGTAGAGTCTTTTCCCAGTGATGGGCTCTGTCACCAAGAGAGAAGGGAAAGAGCCTTACCTTGAAACCATCTTCACTGACCCCATTGATCTTGGTAAGGCTGCAGAGCCTATCGAACTCATCCAGATGATCAAGAGGGTCCTCCATAGGTAGTCCATGAAACTTGTTGTTCTGCACCATGGCGATCAAGCTGCTCTTGATCTCGAAATTGTTGTTCTGGACCGTAGGAGGGACAATGCCTTGTCTGTTAGTATGACTGTTAGGGGCATCTCCGGCTCCTATCAAACGGGGCCTCCTCACAGGAGGGTCTTGAACCTGTGGTTGGTCTTCCATACCGAGTGGATTCTGATGTTCGTCTTGGATGTTTTCTCGCTGCGCTCGCAACTGTTGTGGTAGCCTATCAATATTATCGATGGGGCGAAGGAGGTTCTGACTTCCTCTTGATCTGGTGTGCATGCAGGGGGATGTGTACCTTAAAACGCAAAGACAGTCAAGTTAGTAACCAAAGAAAAGGAAAAGAACTTGATCTAGAATATTTTGAAATCCTAATTGTAACAAACAACACCCAAACGACAACGGCGCCAAATTAATATAGGTCAATTCCTTACTAGACCGAGTTTTCGTTGTAGTAGTAAGGTGTCAATCCATAAGGGTGAAGATATTAACCAAAAAGGATGCGATCAAGCAATTCAAGTCAAGCCAAGCAAATAGCGTATTGGGGTCTAGCAACCTAGACAAAAACTGAGAATGGACACTAAAACAGGTACCGTATAGGACTAACAAGAACTAGCAGAAACCAAGCAATAACAGAAATAACATATGGGGGTAAAGAGCAGCGTATAGGACTAGCAGCAAATTCAACAATGCAAGAGAAGTTCCTAAGGATGGGGGTAATCGACTCAGTGTGTCCTCTTAGCCTATTCAAGTGGTTTAACAAAACTCAATCAAGCTATTCCCTAGACATCAAACATCAAAACCAGTTAAGTCCACTCTCGTGGTAAGTAACCTCAAACTAGACCAGTTCCAGACCCAATCCCTTAGCGAAATCTACCCTAGCAGGCAATACGATTCAGTTCAATATTGTCAATAAACACCCTAGACAACTAATCCCTTAGGCTAGGTATGCAAATCTCTAACATCAGTTCATTCAAGCATTTTATCAAACACCTTCTGGGCGGAAAAACACCTAAGTTCTAATTCCAATTGATCAGAAAGAAACTAGCATTAAGAACACTGATTTAGAAGGGAAATCAAACGATCTACACTTAAACCACCTGAAAGACCAAGATTCTACACCTAATCTATCCCATCCTCAAGAACCCTAATGACTACTCAAAACTCATGAAGAACATCAAGAACACAAACCCTGAAATCATAAAAACTTGCATAGATGATAGAAATAGATAGAGATAATGATAGAACAGAAGGAACAAACTCAAAATAACAAGTAGAAATCAAATTACAAGTTCTGGAAACTAAGAACAGAGAAGAACACAAGGAAAAACTCGAAATATTAGAGATAAAAACGTTGTCCCCTTAGTATTAATCCTCTTTAGGTATTTATACTAAGTCTTAAAAACCCTAAAACGTCATGCGTAACATAGTAAAACGCGCAGGATAAGGTCCAGCTCGGCTATGTCTTGGTCGAGTGGTGTGCTCAAACAGACGAAATCAAGACTGCATTTTTCTGAGATGAGCTTGAGTAGTCCACTCGATTGCAGGGGCTCGAGCTGGGTTCTGAAACTTCAAGACGCCACCTTTTGTCTCTGCTTGATCATACAGCTCGAGCATGGGTGCTCGAGCTGAGCTTCTGCTCCATCTCCTGCTCAGACTCGATCACGTCTGCATGGGTATCCTGCACGGACTCGATCAGCATGCCCCAGACAGCTTCTGCTCAGCACGGACTCGATCAGAATGTCCCAGACAGCTTCTGCTCAGCACGGACTCGATCACAACTACTCTGTATGGACTCGATCAGCATGCCCCAGACAGCTTCTGGTCTAACTTCTCCAAAATCACCCGAAAGTACCTATAACAAGCCAAATATGCAGGATGTATGCGGACCTAATCCAAAACACTCTAAGTATGCAAAACTCGGAATAAATAACAAGAACGGGGTGAATAACACGTCAAAACGTATGATTTATGCAAGCTAAAACGATGTAAAATGCAAACATATCAGAAAGTGAGGTTGGTACTCCGTGATGTGGCATACCTCGGTGTATCCATCCTTGGAAAGCATTCGATCGACTTGAAAAAAATTGTCGTAGTTTACTTTTCTTTGCTTTAACTTCAGAAATTTGTCTATTTTTTTGTTCAATGCTTCGATGGTCAGCTCCTCCTTGTCCTCTTGGATGTCAATGTGTCTATTCATTCGGTCGTAGTCTTCTCCAAAGCTTGCGTTACTTTGAGCCAAGTTCTCCACTAGAGTCATCCCATGATTTGCATCTTGCCCTAAGAAGTTTCCAAGGCTAGTTGCGTCTAGTAGCATACGATACTCTGCTGTCACTCCTCGGTAAAAAATACAAAGTAATGACTCACCGCTGAATCCATGATGAGGATATTGTTTGGTGTAGCCTCCGAGTCTCTCCCACGTTTCTCCAAAGTTCTCAGTACTTTGTTGTTTAAAGTTTGATATCTTGTTTCTCCAATAAGCTGTCCTAGCGCTCGAGTAGAATCTCTTTAGGAACACTTTTTGGCATTAACTCCATGTCGTAACGATCTCCGATGGAATGTTCTTCTCCCACTGATGTGCTTTACCCCCAAGGGAAAATGGAAATAAACGGAGCTTCAGTGCATCTTCAGAGAGACCGTTTATTTTTACCATATCGCACAACTCGTCAAAGTGATCCAGATGCTCTATAGGGTTCTCCATTGATAGACCTTGGAACTTTCCTTTTTGGACCATATTAATTAAGTCGACCTTGATTTCGAACTCGTCCACTCCCACTGGTGGTGGTTGTATGCCAAAACGGTGGCATTGGCTTGTTGGCTCGTCGACCATGCCTATTGTTCGAGTAGCTTTTGGCTTACACATCCATCTCTCGTCCATCCAGTCCAGCAACTAGTTCATTATTATTATTATATTTTTTTTATCTGAAAAATCAAAAACAAAATTAAATCAAAATAAGAGAATAAAAATAAACCTAGTCTTAGATTTATACCAAATCTCTATGGCTATTGCTACAGTCCCCAGCAATGGCGCGAAAAACTCAATGGGGAGGTTATTTCAACCACTCACCAGGTTTCACCCGAGCGTTATCTACAAGGCAGTCTCGAGAGTTTAACCCGATGTGACCGCAATTGCACGGTTAAATGCAATTCTACTACAAACGGGATCGATTCACAGAAACTGTGGATAACACACAGAGATTGCAGGAATGAATCTAATCTAGGTAAATTATAATTGCTTTGAGTTTCTATTCGAAGTCCTAAGATGCGTAAAATAAATAGACAATAATTTAAATAAGCAATAATTAAATAAGCGATAATTAAATTACTGAAAAATAAATTGCGTAAAGTAAATTACATAAAATAAATTGCATAAATTAAATTGCATAAAATAAAGGTGCAGAAAGTAAATTGCGTAAATTAAATAGCGGAAATTAAATTGCGGAAAATAAATTGTAGAAATGTAAAGTGCAGAAAATGTAAATTGCAACAAATATAAATTACAGAAATTAATTAGCATAAATTAAAATGCATAAAATAAATAACAGAAAATAAAAGTGCATAAATTAAATAACAAAATTATAAAATAACCTAATTAAAATAATTTAAATAATTAAATAACAATAGATCTCTAGGATGAATGAGAATGATTTAAAAGAGTTTATATTTAGAATTTATGTTCTACCTAATATGTTTATGCTTGTCATTCTAGGGATATCGATTATAGACTAGTCCACTCTCGTGGTATGCTAGTCACTATGTCGGCCCCACTCTCTTGGCGACTTTCACACATTACACGCAATCACATCATCGAATACTAAGTGTTCCTAAACTTCCGTTTGGTATGTCATAACCAAACAGTCTTGTGTTTTCGGATACACGAAGTGATTGATAAATCTATTTCCGAAACACAGCCCACTCTCGTGGTGAAGCGTTTCTAAGGTTTTAATCTAACATAGCTAAGGCTAGATCAATGATTAACTCTACCAAACAACAAACTCAATGATAGCTAATACTCCCTAATATTCAGATCTGAAGTTTTCACCCACTCTCGTGGTGCTAAGAGCTTCTATTCGTATAACCTCATCTACTGATGTAGTTATAACATTAAGCATATCCCGTAGGACACAGCTTCGCATTAAGATTGAATATTAAAGTAGGTAGAGTTGATTAAGAACATAAAACATATGAAATCCTATAACATAAATCCCATCATCGATCTCTACCCCAAAGATCTAAAGGATCTACTCACTCATATCTCTGAGGGTGACAACAGGATATGAGTAGGAAGACATGATAAACAATAAACAAAAGCTGTAAATAAAATAAAGCAGTAAGAAGAAGAAGAAGAACTAAAGAACTTTTATAAAAACATAAATGGTGGTTCTCAAAAGTGGCCAAAACGGGCCAAGAGAGAGGGGGCTCTTTACAATGAGGTAAGTGATATGCTCAAATTAATACCCTATGATGATACTAAAGCAGTTCCTGCAGTAAAGTTAGGGGTCGAACACAAGAACTCTAGAAAACTCACTCAGTAGATGAAAGATGCAGATTGTGCTAAGCAAACAGTGAATGACGAGAAAACAAATGATCAAATTAAACTTAGGTTGAATTAATATGGATGAGAGCTAGGCTCAGGGAAATTCTCAGGAAATCAATGATAGATAATAAATAAATCAATTAAGGTTCAATTCAATTAAGCGCCGTTCTTGAACTCAAACACGATAATATAGTCAACCAACTGTCGTTGCGAAAACTAACTAAGCCTAAAATCTAGAATTCCAAATCTCTTTGCAAATCCTACAAATTAAACCAGCAATTAATTCAAGTTTGATATGTTCACAATTCGATTAAACCAAATCTCTTTGCAGATAACCGAATTGCTCACCCTAGGTTTTATCAGATTACTCAATTGCACTGTCGTGCCTAATCGATTAATCTAAGTTCTATGTTCTAGGTGATCAGACTAGAAATAGCTTTGAGAACAACCTATGGTGAAGAACTATTCAGGTTATGAACCCTAACAAATCAATCATCATAAATCAGAGAAATCCATATGAGAAAACCCTAAACTTAAAATGAGACTACTCAGACATGATAGATGAAACAAATAACATAACTGAATAAATCATGAAATTAAATATAACAAAAGAATAAAAACAAGGGTTCGGGATCTTCTCTATGATGAACAAAGTCTTGGATCCGTCTCCCTCACAAAATCTCTCAAATCTCAATGGTGGCTCAAGAATAATAGTGAAAAGTAAAGTCTGCCTCCCCTTAACCTAATGACTAAAAGTTTGCTTAAATAGGTCTAAAAACACGAGCTGGGCCTTTTTGTAAATAAGGGAAAGTATTGGGCTTCTTCTGGTGAGAATTCTCTTCCTTGGATATCTCTCTATCTCGCATCAGTTGCGTCGGTATCGATCGATACCGGGATGGTGTCGATCGATACTCAGGCTTGAAAACGGGTACTTTCTTCGGTTTGCTCCAAAAAGCTCCAAATGGTTCCAAAATCTCCAATTTCGTTCCAAACGTGCTAAGACCTGAAAAGACTCCAGAACGATACAAAAAACACTAGAAAGACTCGATAAAACAACTTATATCATGGCTAAAAATGGGTAAAAACCATGATATATCAACTCCTCCAGACTTAGCCTTTTGTTTGCCCTCAAGCAAAACAGAAAACTAAGTTAGAGAAAGAGGTTTGAAAAACCTTAGAGACCTGACCTGTTACCGAAATCGCTGTAATGATCCTTTTCCCAAGCGCCCACTGCTGCCTGATCAGCTCCAGATCTAACCATCATGTACTTCTCCGTAGGAACCCCAACTTCCCAAGTCTTCACTTATTATCTCACACCAATATTCATCCAAGCTCTCATCGCCAGTTTCATCGCTGCAATCAGTGTTCAAGAACCTTCTAGATTCTTGCTCATACAATATCATAGCTAAGGAACCATTTATTCAACAACATTTATTGCTCTCCGGTATTCTTTATCTCCCCCAGACTTATTTCATAATCAGTTCTAATTGGATTTCAACAGCGCAGGTTTATCTGAACAGCAAATACAAATCAAGGTCCGAAACGCGAGTATTGATAGTGTTTGCTACCGAATCCCTGGTTCTTACCCTCTCAATGTATCAAAAGTCCATGACATTCACACTTGAACCGGAGTCACATAGAGCATCCTTAATTGCCAAATCACCAAGAAGGCAAGTTATGGAGAACATACCAGGATTGCCAAGCTTGGGGAGAGACTTAGGCTTAATCTTTGTCGTGCTTGGTGAATCAATGCAATCGACACTACCCTTGTTTTCAACCATGGTTACGTCCTTATCCTTCTTGAATCTTCCTGGGAAAGGCGGTTTAGGTTTGTAAGGAGGAGGGACAAAGGGTGCTTTCTTTTTCTATAAAACAGCAGGTTTTACAGCAGGTGGAGGGCTAGCTCGACCAGGGTCGTCGAGCTGGGTGCTAGAGTCAGCCTCTAGACGAGTTTTTTCGTGTTCTTTGCAGCTCAATTCCTCCCCATCTTCAACCTCACTGTTCACAGTGACTTGAGGAGTGCCTACGCTTGCTGGGAGCGCATTTCAATTACATTGGTGGGAGCATCTGAACCATAAAGCAAAAACTCAATTTCTCTAACTGCAGCTTCATGATCAGTAATGGGACTTGATTCCATTGAAAATATGGCATTGCAATACTCCTTGGGGTTCTGAATTGCTTTTCCTGGAAGTTGTCCAATAAGTGCTGTGGAGGAAGTAGATGCAGTTTTGCCCTCCAAGTACTTAATCCTGGAGTTCAATGTCTCAATCTTGCTGTTGAGAGCATTGTAGTTGTAGTCCAGCTGGGTTTTGAGTTCATCAAATTTCTTAGCTGATTCTATTGCACCAGCTGCTTGACCCTGAAGAATTTGTTGCAGCATGTTTGTCGTCTGATGATCTGGAGCTGTAGAAGGCTGAGCTTGGTGAGATGTGAAACCAGGTGGTGGACCCATGACTCCCTGTTGCTGATAGTTGTTTTGATAGGGCGGCTTAGGAGCAAAGTTCTGTTGCTGATTGTAGCGAACAAAAGTCTTGGACTGAGGTTGTTGCTGAGGTAGGTAGACCTGATCCTGAGGGTTAGCAACGTTGGTACTCCTGTAGGACAGATTCGGATTGTTGTTGTAGTTGATGAAACCTTTGTTGTACTGACCCTGATTCTGCACATAGCTGACCTCCTCTAGACCGTCATCCTCCCCATCTTGAACTTGGAACACTGTATCCTCCGAAGCAAAATGAACTTGTTTCTTTTGCTGTAGTAGTTGATCCAACTTAGCAGTCAAGGCTTTGATGGCTCGAGTCTGATCATCTGTAGCAACACTTGGCCGGACACTCCTATCATACTCAGCAGTGTAGTTACCATCAGATTGTGCTAGGTTCTCCACTAATGCCCAGCCAGCATCAACGTCTTGGTTGAGGAAGTTACCACTGCTGGCTGTATCGAGAAGCATTCGGACCTTCGGGAGAACGCCTCTGTAGAGAGTGCTAAGGAGGGACTCTTTGCTGAAACCGTGGTGAGGGCATTGAGTAGTGTAGCTCTTGAATCGATCCCAGCATTCACAGAAACTTTCACCATCCTTCTGAGTGAATCCAGAAATTTCATTCCTCAATCGTGCTGTCCTGGCATTGGAGAAGAACTTGGCCAGGAAGGCTTTCTTGCAGTCATCCCAGGAAGTGATGGATCCATGCGGTAGAGTCTTTTCCCAGTGATGGGCTCTGTCACCCAGAGAGAAGGGAAAGAGCCTTAGTTTGAAACCATCTTCACTGACCCCGTTGATCTTGGTAAGGCTGCAGAGCCTATCAAACTCATCCAGATGATCAAGAGGGTCCTCCATAGGTAGTCCATGAAACTTGTTGTTCTGCACCATGGCGATCAAGCTGCTCTTGATCTCAAAATTGTTGTTCTGGACCGCAGGAGGGACAATCCCTTGTCTGTTGGTATGAGTATTAGGGGCATTCCCTGCTCCTATCAAACGGGGTCTTCTCTGATGAGGCACATGTTCAGGCTGTGGTGGTGGAATATGATTGATATGCTCAAATTAATACCCTATGATGATACTAAAGCAGTTGCTGCAGTAAAGTTAGGGGTCGAACACAAGAACTCAAGATGAAAGATGAAAGATGCAGATTGTGCTAAGCAAACAGTGAATGACGAGAAAACAAATGATCAAATTAAACTTAGGTTGAATTAATATGGATGGGAGCTAGGCTCAGGGAAATTCTCAGGAAATCAATGATAGATAATAATTAATCAATTAAGGTTCAATTCAATTAAGCGCCGTTCTTGAACTCAAACACGATAATATAGTCAACCAACTGTCGTTGCGAAAACTAACTAAGTCTAAAATCTAGAATTCTAAATCTCTTTGCAAATCCTACAAATTAAACCAGCAATTAATTCAAGTTTGATATGTTCACAATTCGATTAAACCAAATCTCTTTGCAGATAACCGAATTGCTCACCCTAGGTTTTATCAGATTACTCAATTGCACTGTCGTGCCTAATCGATTAATCTAAGTTCTATGTTCTAGGTGATCAGACTAGAAATAGCTTTGAGAACAACCTATGGTGAAGAACTATTCAGGTTATGAACCCTAACAAATCAATCATCATAAATCAGAGAAATCCATATGAGAAAACCCTGAACCTAAAATGAGACTACTCAGACATGATAGATGAAACAAATAACATAACTGAATAAATCATGAAATTAAACAAAGGAATAAAAACAAGGGTTCGGGATCTTCTCTATGATGAACAAAGTCTTGGATCCGTCTCCCTCACAAAAGCTCTCAAATCTCAATGGTGGCTCAAGAATAATAGTGAAAAGTAAAGTCTGCCTCCCCCCCAACCTAATGACTAAAAGTTTGCTTAAATAGGTCTAAAAACACGAGCTGGGCCTTTTTGTAAATAAGGGAAAGTATTGGGCTTCTTCTGGTGAGAATTCTCTTCCTTGGATATCTCTCTATCTCGCGTCAGTTGCGTCGGTATCGATCGATACCGGTATGGTGTCGATCGATACTCAGGCTTGAAAACGGGTACTTTCTTCGGTTTGCTCCAAAAAGCTCCAAATGGTTCCAAAATCTCCAATTTCGTCCCAAACGTGCTAAGACCTGAAAAGACTCCAGAACGATACAAAAAACACTAGAAAGACTTGATAAAACAACTTATATCATGGCTAAAAACGGGTAAAAACCATGATATATCAACTCCCCCAGACTTAGCCTTTTGCTTGCCCTCAAGCAAAACAGAAAACTAAGTTAGAGAAAGAGGTTTGAAAAACCTTAGAGACCTGACCTGTTACCGAAATCGCTGTAATGATCCTTTTCCCAAGCGCCCACTGGTGCCTGATCAGCTCCAGATCTAACCATCATGTACTTCTCCGTAGGAACCCCAACTTCCCAAGTCTTCACTTATTATCTCACACCAATATTCATCTAAGCTCTCATCGCCAGTTTCATCGCTGCAATCAGTGTTCAAGAACCTTCTAGATTCTTGCCCATACAATATCATAGCTAAGGAACCATTTATTCAACAACATTTATTGCTCTCCGGTATTCTTTATCTCCCCCAGACTTATTTCATAATCAGTTCTAATTGGATTTCAACAGCGCAGGTTTATCTGAACAGCAAATACAAATCGAGGTCCGAAACGCGAGTATTGATAGTGTTTGCTACCGAATCCCCGGTTCTTACCCTCTCAATGTATCAAAAGTCTTAGGTGAATAATGGGGTCATAGGAAATTTTCCTACCCCTCACTTCAGGCCTTTGTGTGATCATTCCTTATCCAAGTAGAATAATGGGGTCATAGGTAATTTTCCTACCCCTCTACTCGGCGGAAATCATTTCATCTTCATCTTTTATAATGATTTTACCTGTTTTAACGCAAATATGTATCCAACAATTTTCACGGGAGAGATATACCACAATTTTCAAGCATGATGGGCTCTTTAGCCAGATATGAATGATGAATCAAGCTCTAAGAACACTAACCGCGTAGATGAAGTGCAAAATTTGGCTAAAGCTTGTGAAAAACCTTGCTGGAGACATGAGTGATCTCTAGCTGGCTGGTTATCCCTTGGATTTTTCATTAGTCGAACTGAAACTAATCCTGTAACAGTGGTCACTCAAAAGCAAAATCAGAACAACAAATTCAAGCAAAAGACAGATCTTCAAGTGGTTTTGACTCAATAAAAACATAGGTTTTTTTTTTTTTTTTTTTTTTTTAAATCACAAAATAAAAAAAATGTCAATAACTACCTCCCCCAGACTTAAACAACACTGTCCCCAGTGTTTATCAAGCCCAGAGAAGGTGAAAGAAATCAAAGGACAAAACGAAATAGGTCAAGAACAAGAGGTGTTACCATAGAGCGGTGGTGTCGATCGATACCAAGGTGGTGTCGATCAATACGGAACAAAAACGACCATCCTTCTTCCGACCTGATTCGCAAGACACAACAAAACACAAAAACAAAAACTCATATTTGTAGACTTACCAGTGGGTTGCCTCCCACTAAGCGCTTGTTTAATGTCACGAGCTTGACTTTGGCTAAGATATCAGTCAGGACAAGGTGGATAACTCACTCCGAAATAAGCTCCACAACCAGACATATGCAGCTTCAAAGTTTTGCTCATCATATCCTCTTCTTTCTCTTTCATCTCCGTAGGAATGAGAATTCTAGCCTTAGAGAAAGGTTTCGAGGTTCCCTTGCACTTCACCTTATATTCGATCGAATCTCCATCACACTTCTGAGGAATCAAAGTGAAATTAGCAGCACCGTTGATCTTCTTGCTCGTCGTCTTCCTCTTTGTTGCCTTGATCTTCTCCACAACTTTCTTGGGGTGTTGGGGGCGTTCATTTGAAACATCTGCGACTTTTGGTTCATCATAAGACTCATCGAGCAGATCGATCATCAGAGTCTCGCCCGAGGCAATGGTGATGCACGAGACGTGTCTGGGTGCTCCTCCAGAAGCAATGGCATCGTAGAAGACGTCTCCGTCAATGCAAGAGAAAGAGATTCTCTTATTAGGCGTGTCCATGATCGCGCCAACAGTAGCCATAAATGGTCTTCCCAAAATCAAGGGCACCTTGGATCCGTGGCTCATCTCCACAACCTGAAAATCAGTAGGAATCAGACAATCTCCTATTTTAACAGGTAAATCAAGAATTGTAGCGTAAGGGAGTGAGCTAGAAGAATCCGCGTATGTGAGAAGCGTGTTAGGAGATCTCATATCAGCTTTCAATCTCTCTGCAATCGCCCTCGACATGACGTTGACACTAGACCATGAGTCAACGAGAGACTCCTTGAAGTTTACTCTAGAGATGGAGCATGGAACTGAGAATTTCCCTGGGTCTTTCCTCTTTGTCAACTGTCTCAGCGGTGGTGGTGTATCAGCAACGGGAGGTCCTGCAACCATTTTTTTTGACAAAAACTTGCTCCTAGCAGCCGCCCACTCCTCTCTTGTCAGCTTGGGAAGAACAGGGTAAGGTAGCTTTGGTTTGTATACCCGTTCCTCAACCATCTCTGTCCTTTTCTCAGTTATTGATTCAGCCTGCGAAGGGTATCGACTGATACCAGATGAGTGTCGATCGATACTGGAGTTTTGTATCGTCTTTGCAGGTTGGTGTCGATCGACACAGGTAGGGGTATCGATCGATACGCGTAGAATGTCAGAATTCTTATCTTCATCTTCAGCAACCTTCGAATCTACAGCAGGTCTCGGGAAGTATCGATCAATACTAGTCAGGTATCGGTCGATACTAGTATCACTGGATACGAACACAGTCATCTCAGGCTCGAAATCCTCTTCTCTAGCGCTCGAGGTGATTGCATTGACATGTCCATGCTGTGGTTGAACTATCTTTCCTTTGACAGCTGCTGATGTCTGAGCTATTTGATTTTCCAGCATCTTCTGATGGATTTTGAGAGCGTCAATTTTCCCATTCAGATCAGTGTATAAATTATCCAGCTTTCTATTGAAATCCACAGTCATCTTTTGTTGACCCTGGAGAATCTGTTCCACGAGGGTCTCTGTTCTACTCTCAGTAGTCTTGGTGATATGCTCAAATTAATACCCTATAATGATACTAAAGCAGTTGCTGCAGTAAAGTTAGGGGTCGAACACAAGAACTCAAGAAAACTCACGCAATAGATGAAAGATGCAGATTGTGCTAAGCAAACAAATGATTGAATAGAAAACAAATGATTGGATTAAACTTAGGTTGATTTATATGGGAGGAAACTAGGCTCAGGGAAATTCTCAGGAAATCAACGATAGATAACAATTAATCAATTAAGGTTCAATTCAATTAAGCGCCGTTCTTGAACTCAAACACGAAAGTATAGTTAACCAACTGTCGTTGTGAAAACTAACTTAGTCTAAAATCTAGAATTCCAAATCTCTTTGCAAATCCTACACAGTAAACCAGCAATCAATTCAAGTTTGATATGTTCACAATTCGATTAAACCAAATCTCTTTGCAGATAATCCAATTGCTCACCCTAGGTTTTATCAGATTACTCAATTGCACTGTCGTGCCTAATCGATTAATCTAGGTTCTATGTTCTAAGTGATCAGGTTAGAAATAGCTTTGAGAACAACCTATGGTGAAGAACTATTCAGATTTTGAACCCTAACAAATCAATTATCATAAATCAGAGAAATCCATATGAGAAAACCCTAAACCTAAAATGAGACTACTCAGACATGATAGATGAAACAAATAACATAACTGAATAAATCATGAGATTAAACAAAAGAATAAAAACAAGGGTTCGGGATCTTTTCTATGATGAACAGAGTCTTGGATCCGTCTCCCTCACAAAAGCTCTCAAATCTCAATGGTGGCTCAAAAATAGTTCAAAGTAAAGTCCAAAGTCTCCCCCTAACCTAATGACTAAAAGTTTGCTTAAATAAACCTAAAAACACGAGCTGGGCTTCTTTGTAAATAAGGGAAAGTATTGGGCTTCTTATGGGCTTCCTTGAAAATCTCTTCTGCGCGTTGATTACGTCGGTATCAATCGATACTCGGAATGGTGTCGATCGATACTCGGAATGGTGTCGATCGATACTCGGACTGGTGTCGATCGATACTCAGGCTTCAAAACGGGTACTTTCTTCGGTTTGCTCCAAAAAGGCTCCAAATGCCTCCAAAATCTCCAATTTCGTCCCAAACGTGCTAAAACCTGAAAAGATTCTAAAATGATAGAAAAAGCACTAGAAAGACTCGATAAAACGACTTATATCATGGCTAAAAAGGGGTAAAATCCATGATATATCACTTGGGAGAATGAGGTTGATAAGAAGAGTTCCCATATTGATGAGTGAAATCGCTGCCTTGGAGAGGTTTCTGGGGGTATTGAGTTGCCCCAAAACCAGATTGGTGTCCTCCGAACTTGTAGCCACCTTGCTGATTGTTGTTGTTGTACCCAAATCGCTGACTCTGAAAACCAGAACCACCAACGTAGTTAACATCCCCCACTTCGTCCTCAATATTCTCAATTTCCTCAGCAAAGTGCACAGCTCTCGTCGATTTCCTGACCAATATGTTGTGCATTGTGTCCAGTTTGGCCTAAACCTCAGCAATCTGCGAACCGTCAGCAACACTAGCGAGCCTTTTCTGCTCGAAATCAGCATTCTTGGTGCTATTGCTATACGCCAAGTTCTCAATCAGCTTCACAGCATCGGTTGGAACCCTAGTGTTGAAGTTCCCGTTGCTTGCAGAATCCAGTGCCATCTGATACCGCCAATCAATCCCTCTGTAAAAGATCCCGAGCAGCTGAACTTGACTGAAACCGTGATGCGGACAGTCTCTCTGGTAGGACCTGAATCGCACCAAAGCATCCTTGAGTGCTTCTGTTGGACCTTGAGAAAATTGAGAGAGCTTGTTCCTTAGCTCCTCCGATCTGGCATCGTCATAGAAATTGTTCAGGAATGCGTTCTTGGTCTCGTTCCAAGTAGCGAGAGATCCGGGAGGTAACTACTTCAGCCAGTAAGCTGCCTCTCCACCAAGAGAGTATGGAAAGAGCTTACAAAAGAGGTATTCATGTGGCACTCCATTGTACTTCATACTGGTGACCAAGTCCTCGAATTTCTCGATGTGATCCATAGGGTGCTCATGAGAGACCGGTGAAGAGGTGCTGTCCAACAAGAGCGAAGTAAGCAGGCTTCAGCTCAAAGTCATTCCTCTGAAAAGTCGGAATACGGATCGCTGCACGATTTGCATAGAATTGATCCGGTCGGTTGTACTCGCCAAGCGTCCGTTCAGCCTCGGCGTGAGGTTGCTGAGGTTGACGTCCAGCCTCGGCAGGAAGTTAGCGTCCACCTTCCTCATCATGCACCAAACCATGTGGAAGATCCATCTCAACTGTAGTCCTCTTCGTTGTCCGATTTGTGCGTTCAAGCTCTGCTAGCTCTGTGAGGGAGAGATTGATCAGTGGTGTGTCCTTCTTTCTCCTGGTAGCACGCTGATGCATACACCTGAAAATCAAAAGACGAGAAAATAAGTAACCAAAATTCAAAAACAGACGTTCAGTGTCGATCGATACCAATGGAGTATCGATCGATACTGACGACGAACTTAGCAAAAATCGACAACTAAAATTCTAATGGTGAATTTTTAGAGTCCCCGGCAACGGCGCCAAAATTTGATATGCTCAAATTAATACCCTATGATGATACTAAAGCAGTTGCTGCAGTAAAGTTAGGGGTCGAACACAAGAACTCAAGAAAACTCACTCAGTAGATGAAAGATGCAGATTGTGTTAAGCAAACAGTGAATGACGAGAAAACAAATGATCAAATTAAACTTAGGTTGAATTAATATGGATGGGAGCTAGGCTCAGGGAAATTCTCAGGAAATCAATGATAGATAATAAATAAATCAATTAAGATTGAATTCAATTAAGCGTCGTTCTTGAACTCAAACACGATAATATAGTCAACCAACTGTCGTTGCGAAAACTAACTAAGTCTAAAATCTAGAATTCCAAATCTCTTTGCAAATCCTACAAATTAAACCAGCAATTAATTCAAGTTTGATATGTTCACAATTCGATTAAACCAAATCTCTTTGCAGATAACCGAATTGCTCACCCTAGGTTTTATCAGATTACTCAATTGCACTGTCGTGCCTAATCGATTAATCTAAGTTCTATGTTCTAGGTGATCAGACTAGAAATAGCTTTGAGAACAACCTATGGTGAAGAAATATTCAGGTTATGAACCCTAACAAATCAATCATCATAAATCAGAGAAATCCATATGAGAAAACCCTAAACCTAAAATGAGACTACTCAGACATGATAGATGAAACAAATAACATAACTGAATAAATCATGAAATTAAATATCACAAAAGAATAAAAACAAGGGTTCGGGATCTTCTCTATGATGAACAAAGTCTTGGATCCGTCTCCCTCACAAAAGCTCTCAAATCTCAATGGTGGCTCAAGAATAATAGTGAAAAGTAAAGTCTGCCTCCCCTTAACCTAATGACTAAAAGTTTGCTTAAATAGGTCTAAAAACACGAGCTGGACCTTTTTGTAAATAAGGGAAAGTATTGGGCTTCTTCTGGTGAGAATTCTCTTCCTTGGATATCTCTCTATCTCGCGTCAGTTGCATCGGTATCGATCGATACCGGGATGGTGTCGATCGATACTCAGGCTTGAAAACGGGTACTTTCTTCGGTTTGCTCCAAAAAGCTCCAAATGGTTCCAAAATCTCCAATTTCGTCCCAAACGTGCTAAGACCTGAAAAGACTCCAGAAAGACTCGATAAAACAACTTATATCATGGCTAAAAACGGGTAAAAACCATGATATATCAGTAAGATGTGTTTATATAGAGTTTAGGTAGCTTAGAGGGGTCTAGAGTGTCATTAGGAGGCTCTGGAAGCTCTTAAACTTGATCCAAAGCTTTCCTTAAGTTGCATTTCGCATTAACCTAAGTTTCATTTTCTGCACAGTGACTCAGCATCGATGAGCCACGGTCGATGCTTGTAGTCGATGAGCTTCTCCAGGCCGGGCATCGACGAACCCTGGTCGATGCTTGCGTCGATGGTCTTTGTCAAGGTTCAAGTTCAGGTCCGAGGCAGAGCATATACAAGCCACAGTCGATGCTTACCCAGAGATGGGTGTCGACCGGCCACGGTCAATGTTAGGACTGCTGCTTCTTTTGTGAGGCTCTTGAGATGTTTCTTCATAATGTTCTTGGCCTCGGCAAGTAGCTCCAAGGTCCCTATAGCTTCTTAAGGTCCCAAAATGCTATGAAAGTGTACGATTTCCTCCAAGTACCTATAAACACATAAACAAATG
Organism: Boechera divaricarpa; assembly: GCA_026770425.1. Classification (NCBI taxonomy): domain Eukaryota; kingdom Viridiplantae; phylum Streptophyta; class Magnoliopsida; order Brassicales; family Brassicaceae; genus Boechera; species Boechera divaricarpa. Next base: position 14,557,168 of record CM049182.1, on the reverse strand, counting down.
CAAATGCACTAAAACTATCTTAAATGCATGGTTAGAACATATAAAACTACACTAAATGAATACATGTAAAATATGATGCTATCAGTCTTCATCACGGCTCGGCATCAACCCCTCATGGTCGATGCCTCCTTTGTGAAGCTTCTCCGAAAACTTTCTGTGATGTTCTTGGCCCGAACAAGTAGCTTTAAAGTCCGTGTGGCTTTTTAAGCTCCCAAATCACTCTAGAGACACCGGTTTTCCTCCAAATACTTATAAACACATAAACATATGCAAATGTACTAAAATAGTCCTAAATGATAACTACAATGCATAATATTAGTCTATATGAATAAGTAAAAACATGTAAATATTGGCTCTATTAACTCCCCCACACTTAACTTTTTGCTTATCCTCAAGCAAACAAAAGCAAAGGATGGTGAAAAAATGTTAAAAACAATAAAGATAAGGAGAGTGAACTTGTACCTTGTGACATTGTTGTGCTAAATGCTTTTAGACCTTGCGGAAGTGGAATGATCTCTACCGTACTTATGTACTTCGCCATAAGCATAACAACTCACCTTAGTTTGAACCGCTCCTCCTTTGATCCTAGACTCCTCATTGTTGACTCCTCTTTTTATTCGAAGCATGGGTTCTCAACTTGGGAATATCGATCAAAGGATATGAGCACTTACTCTTTCGGATTTCTGTAAGCTCAAGACCGTCTTAGTGCAATTCATTTCCCCTTATTTTTCTCATTTCAAGGTCAATCGATTTTTTCCTACTTTTCTAAGATATCATTTTATATTTTTTATCGATCACCTTTTCTATTAAGCTCTTTTCTAGAACAAGTTTTCTTGAGACGCGAACATTTAAAGTGGTTGCTTCCAATGCTCGGTTCACTTCTATATCCTTTTTTCTTCCCTTTCTCTTCTCTTTCTTTTCTTTTATTTTCTTTTCTTATCTAATCGAAGGAAAGGAAGAGGGGAATCACACTTACTTAGACGTGTCTTGCAGTGTCTCATAGAGGTATCACATCCATTGGATCTCAAGCTCCAAGTCGAGACAATTAAAGTTCATTAAGGTGAGAAGTCAACTCCGAATCGTCTAAACCTCTTGAAAAATGATCCTTTTGGAGTTTATTGATCCACTCATGGAATTTCCAAATTTCCTAGTAAAGGTCACATGTTATCCAACAAAGCATCCAAACATTAGCAGAAATAACACAATTTAACAAGTTCTATTACTACCTCATTAAAAACCTTTTCACCTGTTATTGAACCTATGAACGAGGAAAAGAGTGTAACAATCCCTCAAAATACGAAAAACTTATGGTAAAACTTCTATTAAAAGATGTCAAGGAAAAAGAATTATCTCCATGGATCGCAAGACTTCCCCCCACACTTAAATCACAACGTTCGCGTTGTGACATAAAACCGTAAAAGGGTAAAAGCAAGAGAATTCATACCGTAATTCTCTTATCGGGTTCGTTGGTATGATCAGCTTCAACATTTTTAAGTCCTTGATTTATATATATATATATATATATATATTTATGTTGAAAATAATCTGAAAATTAAAACACAAAAACGAAAAAAGAAAAAACGAAATAACAAATTTTTTTTAATATATTTTATATATCTATATATATATATTTTTATTATTATTATTTTTTAAATAAAGATGTTTAAATCTTAATATTAATACTAAAAATGCAAAAGTACAAAATATATAAGATTAAAAACATTTTTAATTAATAATAATAATTATTATTACTCTTAATATTAACTATTATTTAAAAATAAACGAAAAAGCAAAAATATGAAAAATTTAAAATATAAACGTTGTTTTTTTAATTGGTGTAAATATCCTGAAAATCAAAACAGGAAATGAAAAAAAACAGAAAAACAAAGGAAAAACGAGAATAGCGAAAAATTGAAAAACTGAAAAATTGAAAAATAAGTATTAAAAAGATATAATGGGTTTTTAACGTCTTGAGCTCGACGATCTTACAAAATGGGCTGGTGGAAGTTGTGGTGGAGGTCTATCAGTTGGGATCACATTATAGAACACCTCTTTGTTCACCGATATGAACGAGGCTCGTCGTTTAGGCCAATCGATCACTGCTCCAACCGTTGCAAGAAATAGACCTACAAGGATGATTTGAGTACCATCATCCGCCATCATGTCAAGTATGTGAAAATCCGTAGGGATACTACATTTCCCGATCCAAACCATGGCATCCTTAACTACTCCATATGAACTCATTACATCGGCGTTGGCGAGTCCAACCTTCGATGGTTGAAGATTTGTGATTCCCATCAGCTTAGCTCTCGCCATGGACATGATATTGATGCTTGCTCTGGAGTCACATAGAGTGTCATCGAACTCAAAACCTTGGATAGAACACGAGACTTTGTATTGTCCGGGATCTTCTCTCTTGAAAAGTGTTCTAACCGGGTCTCTATTTACAAATGATGTTGTCTCTGGTATGCATCTACCCAATATCTGAAACTTTTCTTTGTTGATTGGATCGGTGAATGAGCTTGTCCATCTTTGATCTTGTTGTGCATGCCCTCGAAAGAACATAGGCTTCGAGGTATTTCCGTCTTCTTCAAAGATTGGGAGAGGGGTTACCACGTGATTTTCCTTGTTGGTGTCATAATCATGACATATGCCTCCAAGAATGTTATCATGTGGATGTTTCAAAATCGGAGAAACGGTCTCGGCAGGTTTCAGAAGTGCATCGACTTGGTGTGATATATGCAAGCGATCGATGGTGTCTTCTGAGAGTGCATCGGTCCCTTCTGCTCGATGTGAATGTCCGATGATCACTCTTGTAAAGGCATCAACCTCGTCTGGTCAATGTGAAGGCTCCTGGATTAACATCAACCGTTCCTTGTCGATGCTTGCATCGATGTCTTTTGTCGTCACTTTGGCATCGACCAAGCTGGTCGATGCATGGGCTCGGGACTTTACTCTGGGCAAGCATCGACCGCCTGTGCTTGATGGGGACGTTCGGTGGGAAGAGCATCAACCTGGTGTGGTCGATGTCTTGGCTCGATGGGCTCTGTTAAAGACCTTGCTGAAACATTTTCTTCCGGGATAAGATTCCTCTGATGACTTTGGTGAGTAGGCTCCGTAGGAAGGCGATGTTGGTACTCCGTGGCGTGGCATACGTCGGCATATCCATTCATGGAAAGCATTCTATCATCATGAAAAAATTTGTCGTAGTTTACCGATCTTTGCTTTAACTACAGAAATCTGTCTTTTTTTTTTGTTCAATGCTTCGATGGTCAGCTCCTCCTTGTCCTCTTGGATGTCAACATGTCTATTTATTCGATCATAGCCTTATCCAAAGCTTGCGTTACTTTGAGCCAAGTTCTCCACTATAGTCATCCCATGATTTGCATCTTGTCTAAAGAAATTTCTGAGGCTAGATGTGTCTAGTAGTATACGGTACTCCGGTGTCACTCCACGGTAGAAAATGCAAAGTAATGACTCATCGCTGAATCCATGATGAGTCATTGCGTGGTGTAGCCTCTGAGTCTCTCCCACGCTTCTCGAAAGCTCTTAGTGCTTTGTTGTGTGAAGTTTGATATTCTGTTTCTCCAATAAGCTGTCCTAGCGCTCGGGTAGAATCTCTTTAGGAATGTTTTCCAGCATTGACTCCACGTCGTAACGGTCTTTGATGGAATGTTCTTCTCCCACTGATGTGCTTCACCCCCAAGTGAAAATGGGAATAAACGCAGCTTTAGTGCATCTTCAGAGACACCTCTTATTTTCACCATTCCACACAATCTTTCGAAGTTATTTAGATGATCGATAGGGTTCTCTGTTGATAGACCGTGAAACTTTTCCCCTAGATCATATTAATCAAGCAATCTTGATTTCGAAATCGACATCTTCTAAATGATGTGGTCGGATGCCCGTGAGGTGACTTTGGATTATTGGCTCGTCGGACATGCCGATTTTTTTTGTTGCCCTTGTCATTCGCATCCATCTCTCGTCCATCCAGTCCAGCAACTGGTCCATTTTTATTTATTTATTTATTTTTTTTCAACCTGAAAAAACAAAAACAAAAAATTAATCAAAACATGAAAATAAAAAGAAACCTAGTCTCAGATTCAGACCAAAACTCTATGGCTATTGCTACAGTCCCCGACAACGGTGAAAAAAACTTGGTAGTCCGAGAGTTGTTACCTCCTCCCACTCACCAGGTTTCACCCGAGTTTCTTCGAGTGTTTAACCTGATGTGATCGCAACTGCACGGCTAAATGCAATATTAGTATAATCGGAATCGATCCACAGAGACTGAGAATAACACACAGAGATTGCAGGAATGAATCTAATTTGGGTGAATTATAATTGTTTTGGAGTTTTAATTCTACTATCTAAAGTGCGTAAAATAATTAAATAATAATTAAATAATTAGATTATATTGCATAAAGCAAATTGCGTAATTTAAATAACATAAAGTAAATTGTATAAATAAATTACTGAACTAAATTGCATAAAATAAATAGCTGAAAATAAAGTGCATAAAATAAAAATGCATATATTAAAGTGCGGAAATTAAATTACAGAAAATAAATTACGGAAATATAAGGTGCGAAAATGTAAATTGCAGAAATTAAAATGCAGAAAATAAATAACAGAAAATCAATTGCATAAATTAAATAACATAAATATAAAATAACTTAATTTAAATAATTTAAATAATAAATTAACAATTGATCTCTTGGGTAAATGAGAATGATTCAAGAAGTCTATATTTAGGATTTATGTTTTAACCAATTTAGTTTGTATTTGTCAATCTAGGGATTTTTTGTAATAGACCAGTCCACTATCGTGGTATGCTAGTCACTGTGTCCGACCCACTCTCGTGGCAACTTTCACGCATTGCGCACAATCCCTTCATCGATTACTAAGTATACATAAACTTCCGTCGAGCTGTCAATCCAACTGCTTTTTGCTTTCAGTAATCGAAGTGATTGATAGATCTGTTTCTGAAACACAACCCACTCTCGTGGTGAAGTGTTCGTAAGGTTTTAACCTAACTTAGCAAGAGCTAGATCAATGATTAATTCTATCAAACAACAAACTCGACCATAGCTAATACTCTCTAATATTCAGATCTGAAGTTTTAACCCACTCTCGTGGTGCTAAGGGCTTCTATTCGTATAACCTTGCCTACTGGCTCAGTTATAACCTTAAGCACATCCCATAGGACATAACTTAGCATTAAGAATGAATATTAGAGTAACTAGATCGACTAAGAACAACAAACATATGAAATCCTATAACATAGATCCCATCATCGATCTCTACCCTAGAGATCTAAAGAATCTACTCACTCATACCTCCAAGGGTGACGGCAGGATATGATTAGGAAGATATGATAAACAATAAACAAAAGCAGTAAATAAAGAAAAGAAATAAGAAGAAGAAGAAGAACTAAAGCAATATCATAAACAAAACATAAGAACAAAGAGTTTTGAGATTTTTCTCTCTAAGTGGTGGCTACCAAAAAATGGTAACCCTTTCTAATGAGCATTACATGTGTTTATATAGAGTTTAAGGCTTTATGAGGAGGCTAGGTTGTGCCTAAGGAGGTTGGGAAAAGATCTTTTGCGAATTAAACTCGTAGGGTACCAAATAAGGCAAGTGTAGGATCTTCTGGATTAGAACTTGAATAACTTTGTCATCTGATCTCGGTTTGGTATGATTCCAATTCGTGGAGCTTAAATTTGGAATCAAGATTTCATATTCCAATTCGTGGAGCTTAAATTTGGAATCAAGATTTCATATCAAGTTGGTTTGTAGCCAAATTCCGCTTAGTTCGATCGAAATGTTTGAAACAATGCACGTAGGTCCAAACTTGGTGAGTTCAGAGTCACATGATTTGTAAAAATCATATCTTCTGATTCTGAGTAACTCTTGACTTGATTCTAACTGTCAGAGCTTCCATTTTGAATCATGATTCCATAGCAAGTTTTTTTGTAGCTTAATTCCTCGTTCGACCGTAAGCCTCCAAACGGTGCCGACATGTCAAAACGTCGAATTTCAAGTTTCATACGGCGGGGACAGCATCGACCACGTAGGGTGATGTGGACATGGTACCTACTTCTATTCAATCAACGGGCACGGGGCCGAGAATCGAGGACATCCGAGGCGTTCCGTCCATTCCACATAAGATCATGACAAGGAGCAAAGCTCAAAAGCTTAAAGGGCAGATCCAAGTCTACGTTCACAAGCTGCGGGAGTGTGAAGACCGAGACGAGCTAGAGGACCGAGAAGCGACCCGAGAAGAGATCACGCGCGGATCCGAGCGAACCGATGGAACCACTTTGGACCCGATGAGCTCTAGCTCACGGACATGCAGCCTTGGGGACAAGGTCTTGTGTGTTCTCACTATCCATCAGTGAGAACACCCCTCAAGACTTTAGACAAGTAAGACACTCTTTCCCTACCTCTAGTTTACCACGATGGGTTCTAGAGAAGGGTTTTAACGAGGTTTGAACGTCTAGGGCATCATATCTTGTATCCCATATATGTTTAGCTTGGAAACTTTAGATGACAAGCTTAAATATATAGAGATATGATTCTATCTTTAGGGAGCCATTACAAAATCTCCCCTTCTTTGTTTAGTCTTTATCCTTTTGTTTTTGAGACTAAGTGTGTGAGGCTTTTGTATGTTTTTGGGTTTTGTGTTGTTAATGGGCTTAAGTATCAATGACTTATGACCCATTAAAAACAAACCCTAATGATGTAGCCTATATAAGGCATAACACTTCTCATTATCAATTTTAAGCCTTCATTTACAACAAATCTAAAGTTCTTAACTTTATTATCTAATCTATTGAGCCACTCTAGATTAGGTCTTCCTTGAGAGTAATTGAGTGTGTCTCTTGCTCTAAGGATCTATCTTGGCTGTATCAACGGTCTTACACAACCTTTGTGAGTTGCCCTCATTCACCACTCCACCGCCGTTCATCACGTCCTCCATCTCCGCCGTTGATCCCGCCGGGTTCCATCATCATCACGCCGCCGCTTCCTAGATCTTCAAGGATTGAACCACATCTCCTTGAAAGTCATCACCTTTCTTCCACCGGTTTCAAGCTTGTAAAGGTCCTATCTTTGAGTCAAGCTTGGGGGTTCTTACCATAGGGTCAATGCAAATGGTCGATGCCCTGGTCGATGCCTCCTTTTTGAAGCTTCTCGGAAAGCTTTCCATGATGTTCTTGGCCCGAAAACTAGCATTAAAGTCCATGTGGCTTCTTAAGCTCCCAAATCACTCTAGAAACACTAGTTTTCCTCCAAGTACCTATAAACACATAAACATATGCAAATGAACTAAAATAGTCCTAAATGATAACTAAATGCATAATATTAGTCTATATGAATAAGTAAAAACATGTAAATATTGGCTCTCTCAGAAGCTTATGGAAATAATTGTTCTAAGCAGGAAATTAGTTGATAAGACTCATATTTGCATTTTTTATGCACTATAATAAGTTAGTTTTGAGCTTTATAACTAACAATTAGTGTACCTCTAGTGTGTTTGCATGTGTTTATATGTTTCTAGGTACTTGGAGCTAAAACTTGATGTTTAGAGTGTTTCTGGAGCCTGTTAGAACCTATGAGAGAGTTGGCACCACCACTTGGATCATGCATATTCGGAGAAGGATTTTAGAAAACCGAAAAGCACCAGAATCTACCCCAGAATCGATCTGTAGGGGTCGATATTGAAAAGAATTTCCTGAGAAAACTCGCGAAGCTTGCATCGACCAGTCAGAGAAGGGGAGCTAGGGTTGGCAAAAAAAAAAGAAAAAAAAAGAAGGGGAGCCAGAATCGACCCAAGAATCGACCAATCAAGGTCGATTATGACGTCCGAAAAAGCTGAAAAATTTTCTACATGGCAAGACATGATTCAGGCAACTTGGTATCTCGAATTTTAAGCTTCCAGAAACAAGATAAGGATGAAATAGAATATTCTCAGAATCCCTAGGACTATATAATCACTTGTAATCTCACTAGAAAAGAAAAACTTGGAATATAGAACTTTCGTAGTCACCACTTCTAAAACCCCTCATAAAGAATTCTTTCTTTTTTACTTCTTCTTTTGCTTTTAGAATAGATCTCTTAGACCACTAGGATGGTGGTCGATGATGGGATCTTTTTTTAGGGATTAATATATGTTTGATTGTTCTTAATCGATCTAGCTACCTTTTTATGCATCTTAATTGATACACGCCTTAAGAGTCACACCAAAGGACAGCAGCACAAGGCAGCAAAGGTTGGAGCTTGAAAGCTGAAGATGAGATTGGAGTCACACCAAGTCTTCTTCAACGGTGTTGTTCTTCTTCAATAGAGATACTCGTCTTGAAGGAGAACGAATGGATCGATGTGAGGCCACACAATATGCAGAAGTCTTGTGATAAACACGTGGGATTCTCAGGTTTGAGAGTGTAATTACTCGATCAAAACAAGAGAAGAACGAAGGGAAGCGGCTGCTGCCTTTCTAAGAGAATAAACTCAATTTTCTTTAGGTTAAAACTTGCTTTATGATACAAGGTGCGACCTGGGGTTTTTTATAACATAACCCTAGGTGAAAAACGTCACAAATAAAGCAAAACAGCAAGTAGTTTCAATAGAAACAACAAGACGGGCAAGAAATAGGAAATAACTCAAAATTGGAAAGTTTTGAGTAACATGAGCTCCTCTTTATTTTCGTGCATATCTCTTGATACTGAAGTATTGTTGGGCTTGTGGAGGATGTATTATACTGAGAACAAACCCTGGAATGCGCACTAAGGGTGTTGCCTCGTTAAAACCTTTCTCAGAAAAACCCAGTGGGAAACCTGAAGATAAGGAAAAAGAGTACAATTCCTTAGCACGTCTTTGTGTGTCTTCACTATATGAGGACAATGAAGACACTAGATGCACATGTCTTGCTGTTGAGGAGAGGCTCTAGTATCGTCGAAGGCTCTCCTGGATTCCAAACATATGATTGTAGCATTCCGAATCGGGCAGCTTCCAAATGAGGCAAGTGTAGAATCCGTCGTTTTGGAAAAATCATAACTTTTGATTCAGAGAAGCTATTGACTTGATTCCAACTCATGGCTTCGTCTTTGAGTCAAGATTCCAGAACAGGTCTCCACGTCACTTGGTTCTTCTTGGTATGTCCGGAATCCTCTGACGAGTGCACAGTGGTCCAAATCCGGCAGATTCTGGTATGTTTGTCTTGTATAAGCCATAACTTCTTCGTTTGAGCTGCGTTTGGGTTGATTCTACTTCGAGGTGCTCCTTAGATGATCTGAGAGCATAGTCCAGGCAATTGTTGGTGATGGTTCAGAATCTAGGCTACATCATTCCCTCCCTCTTCAAGAGGTTTTGTCCTCAAAACAGATTTTCCTATACATAAACAAACCAAGTTAGTCCATTGTAGTACATGAGGGTGTAGGAGCTTACCTTGCGGTTGGATTTGTGGAGGCTGAGGGGGCTCCTATTCATCAGCATTGAGTTGGAGACGTCACATATTTGATCCCAAGGCCGAGCTTCACTAACATCTCTTACTTCGTCTTTTGTTTCTCCTTTATCTCCTACTTTGATTTGGGATTGTTGGTGTGGATCAGGAGGTTCTTCTTTGATTCGTAGAGTTGTTGTAATTAAGGGCTCATCATTACCTACATAAGTATACAATAGGTCAGAATCACATACGGTTAATGAGTATACATACTTACCTCGCGTATGTGTGTTGCTCGGATTAGCATGGTAGTTTGCTATCAGTTTTGTTATGGACTTAAGCTGTGCATCCGGTGGTTCTTCTTTGATCTGAACAGGGTCATCATCACTCTCATCATCTCTTGCAGCAATTCCGTTCAGCCTTGGTGTCATTTTTCCATGGACTTTGTTTCGGTCGAGAAACTCCTCTTTCATCAAAGCTTCTTCTTGATCTGTAATGGTCTCCTTAGCACCTGAAACTTTTTCAACCTTTTGGGCACTAGACAAGTGTGTTAAAACAGTCATGGAAGCACTGAAATCAGATGGAGAAATTTTAGTTTGATCTTTATCATTAGTATGTGAAATTACTTCTTCTTTTGGGCTTAAAACAATTTCTTGTATATGTTCAGTATCTAATGATTCTTTTTCCTTATTGGACATGTGTATTTGCAACAAAGACTCAAAGTTCTCATCCAAATTGAGAAGAGTATCTTTTGTACTTACCTGAAGAGGCTCCATCAATGTTTTGGCAATGACTTGCGGGTCACGGCTCAGATTTCGTTGCACTAGTGTTAGTGTTGATGACGTTTCTCTTGTGGGGCAGAACTTGGCAACGTGTCCTGGTTGGTTGCATCTGTAACACGTTAGTTCTAAAGATTTTAAGACACAACATGTACCTTCAGGTGTGCCACCATTATCCTCATGATCACTCCTTTGTTTCGAGACTACATATTGGAGCGGTTTTAATCCTTCTAAAGTTTTTGGCATATCCTTTTTTGAGTCCAACTCTTCCTTCGTACCTAGACCTGTCTCAACAACCTTTGGGCAAGACGAGCGTTTAATCATAGAAATGAGATGTTCAAAAGATTTATTTAACTCATCCATTTCTTCCTTGAAAGTTAAGGGCGTTTCCAGCTTTACCCTCTTCTTATTACCGTTTGTTGTTCGAATGGACGTTGTCGGGCTGTTCTTACTTGTTTGGTTTGGTTGCAGCAGCTCCTCTCGCGGATATCTCTTACACATCACCCACTTTAGTTCCTCCCATGTTCTGATTTTTGGCTCATTGTAATGCCATCGATTATACTCGTCACAATCCCACCACTTTAATGCTTCTCCCCTGAGTTGTCCAAGGGCAATTGACAGCTTCTCTTCATGGGGCGTTCTGTAGTACCAGAAGTACTTATGCATGTTGGTTTCTCATTATAGATAATCCAATCCTGAAAACAAAAAGAATACAGGCCCAAAAAACTTAGATCCATTGCTGTAATATAATCTGGTTTTGGATTTGTAAGTGGGATGAAAGATAGCCCGTGCTGAGGGGTTCCATGAAGTCCTTGGCTTTGGATATCTTGGTATAGTGTGGTTCAGGTCTGGAGGCTCTCCATGGGATAGGTAACCACGTCTACCACCTGCAAGTTCACAAAATTGAGACTCATTATCTGATTCATTATCAAGTTCATAAGTTATTTCAGATTTATGTGTGATTTGATAGGTGAGGCTCCATGTGTGGTCTGGTGGTTCATGTTCAAGCTCTTCTTCACGTCCAAGATCATCTCCACAACTGATGTTAGAATCAGTTTCATTACTCCATGTCTCAGCAGTGTAATTATCTTCTCTTTCCCAAGAGCGATGGCTTGCTTCTCCTCCACTCCATAACTCCTCTTGAAAATCACTTTCAGGTTCGAATTCTTTTTCTCCCCAATCAACTTCTGATGTGTTATAATCACTCATATCTCCTTCTTCATACTCCATAAATTCTGTTCCAAGTTGTACCTCACAAAAACAGAATTAAAATTCGCTTAGTTTTGTGGAAGTGAGACGTTTGTCACAAGTAATAAGTGTCCGAAAATTGCAATAAACAATCAACAGAAATAACTCATCACTACTTCAGCTCAGACATTTAACAATCTCTACTCTAAGGTGGTCGAATTTAAACTCTAATCAAAAAAATGGAAATTCAGATAAAACAGAAAAAGGAAATGCAGCTGAAACAGAAAAAGGAAACTGCACTTAATTCTCCTAAAACCCTAATTCCAAATTTCGTCTTCTCCTTTAGCAACCTAGCAGCCACGAAATTCAGACTCTAATGATGCAAACAACAGCTTAAGATGATGATTCAATTCAATTCTAATCGATCAAACAAGATGCAACAAAACAGTTCACAAAACAGAAGCAAACAAACTAACAAGGTGAAACACTCCAGCAAGTTCGATTTCTTCTATAGCTCTACCTTCTTTTTCTTTTCTTTTCTAGATTGCAGAAACAAAAAACTAACAACTCAAAAATATAAGCAAACTAACGATTCCAACAAAAGAAAGCAGCAGATTTTTATTTTGGTTTTTTGATTAATAAAACAGAAACATCAAAACAGAAAATTAAAGGGATAAAGGTTGGATGAATAAAACCTGATGGATAGGAGCTTTTGCTCTGATACCAAAATGATACACGCCTCAGGAGTCACACCAAAGAACAATAGCACAAGGCAGCAAAGGTTGGAGCTTGAAAGCTGAAGATGAGATTGGAGTCACACCAAGTCTTCTTCAACGGCGTTGTTCTTCTTCAATAGAGATGCTCGTCTTGAAGGAGAACGAATGGAACGATATGAGGTCACACAAGATGCGGAAGTCTTGTGATAAACACGTGGGATTCTCAGGCTTGAGAGTGCAATTACTCGATCAAAACAAGAGAAGAACGAAGGGAAGCGGCTGCTGCCTTTCTAAGAGAATAAACTCAATTTTCTTTAGGTTAAAACTTGCTTTATGATACAAGGTGCGACCTGAGGGTTTTTATAACATAAACTTAGGTGAAAAACGTCACAAATAAAGCAAAACAGCAAGTAGTTTCAATAGAAACAACAAGACGGGCAAGAAATAGGAAATAACTCAAAATTGGAATGTTTTGAGCAACATGGGCTCCTCTTTATTTTCGTGCATATCTCTTGATACTGAAGTATTGTTGGGCTTGTGGAGGATGTATTAGACTGAGAACAAACCCTGGAATGCGCACAAGGGTGTTGCCTCGTTAAAACCTTTCTCAGAAAAACCCAGTGGGAAAACTGAAGATAAGGAAAAAGAGTACAATTCCTTAACACGTCTTTGTGTGTCTTCACTATATGAGGACAGTGAAGACACTAGATGCACATGTCTTGTTGTTGATCCAGAGCATCTATTGACTTGATTACAACTCTCACGGCTTCGTCTTTGAGTCAAGATTCCAAAATAGGTCTCCACGTCACTTGGTTCTTCTTGGTTTATCCGGAATCCTCCGACGAGTGCACAGTGGTCCAAATCCGGCAGATTCTGGTATGTTTGTCTTGTATAAGCTATAACTTCTTCGTTTGAGCTGCGTTTGGGTTGATTCCACTTCGAGGTGCTCCTTAGATGATCTGAGAGCATAGTCCAGGCAATTGTTGGTGATGGTTCAGAATCTAGGGCTGCATCATTAATGCTAAGTATTCTCTTATGGGAGATGCTTAAGTGTACAACTGAATTTATTTGGTGTGGTTGTACTATTAGAGATTCCCTACACCACGAGAGTGGGTAGAGATATCAGATCTGCATAGTTGGGAGTATTAGCTATGGTCGAGTTTGTTATTTGATAGAGTAGCTTTATGCTTATCTAGCCCTGATCAAGTTAGGTAAAGATCTCAGGAGGACTTCACCACGAGAGTGGGATGGACTCTGGAAATAGATCTATCATTTACTTTGTGTCTTAGGCACGTTTTTACCAATACTGATCCTATTGGATTGCCTGGAGGTGTGACAACCCTTCCGATGTGTCTTTCTCTCATGAAAGTATTCGATGATGCAATTGTATGATATGCATGCTCATTCACCACGAGAGTGGGTTTGAATATAGAGACCAGCATACCACGAGATTGGATTTGAATATAGTAGGTATGAAAATGGTGGCTACAAGTGGATAAGAGATGAGTATGTGAATGAGTCTCGCTTTTCTAGTGAGATTACAAGTGATTATATAATATTAGGGTTTCTTAGATCTCTCTATTTTGTCCTTATCTTGTTCTTGGAAGCCTAAAACTCGAAATGACAAGTTGCCTGAATCATATCCTGCCACGTAAGGATTTTTCCATCTTTTTCGGAGGCCAGCATCGACCAATCAGGGTCGATGCTAGGATCGATACTGAGCTCCTTTCTCTGACGGATTGATTCTTCCTTTCAGGAAATTCTTTGGGCATGATATCGACCTGTGAAATCCTTCTCCGAATGTGTACGATCCAAGCAATATCACCTATCTTCCCGAAGGCTTTAGTAGGCTCCAAAAACATCTCAAGAACTCATGTTTAGCTCCAAGTACCTAAAAATATATAATCACAGGCAAAAACATTAATACTACACTAAATATTAATTATAAAGGCTAAAATTAACTTATTCTAAAGCATAAAAGCATGTAAAATACGATGTTATCAACTCTCCCACACTTATCTTTTGCTTGTCCTCAAGCAAACAAAAGCAAGCATGGTGAAGTTATTTTATTGAAAACAAATAAAAATAAAGAGAGTGAACTTGTACCTTGTCTCATTGTTGTGTTAAATGTTTTTCGTCTTTGTGGAAGTAGAATGGTCTCTAACGTACTCCATATATTTCACCATAAGCATAGCAACACACCTTAGTTCAGACCACTCCTCCTTCGAACCTTGACTCTTTATTATCAACTTCTCTTTTCATTCTAAGTATGAGCTCTCGATGTGGGAGTATTGATTATAAAATATGAACACTTACTCTTTCGGATTTCTGTAAGCTCAAGATCATCTTATTATAAATCCTTTCCTGTCTCTTTTCTCACATCAAGGTCGAATTGATTTTTCCCTCCTTTTCTGAGGTATTATTTTATTTTTTTTATCAATCACTTATTCTTTTCGTTACAATTACAGGTTTCCATTAGACGTGAATGCTAAAAGTGTTAGCTTCCGACACCCGGTTCACTTCTTTCTTACCTATATCCTTTTTTTTTTCTTTTTTTTTCTACTGAAGGGAAGGAAAAGGGGAAATGTAATCACATAGACGTGCCTTGCAGGGTCTCATAGAGGTATTATGTCTCATGCATCGCAAGCCCCAAATCGAGAATTTTAAGGTCCATTATAGTGAGAAGTCAACTCTAATTTGCCAAAGTCTTCGAAGGAAAGATCCTTTTGGGGTTTGTTGATCCACTCATGGGTTTGCCACGTTCCCTAGTAAAGTGCAAACATTATCCTTACAACATCTAAACATAAACACAAATAACACAATTAACAAGTTTAAATGCTAACCTTTTCACATGTTATTGAACTTATGAACGAGGGAAAGAGTGTAACAATCTCTCAAAATACAAAAAACTTATCGTAAAACTTACATCAAAAGATGTCAAGGAAAAGAATTACCTTCATTAATCGCAAGACTCCCCCCCACACTCATTTCACAATGTCCTCGTTGTGATATAAAACCTGTAAAAGGGCAAAACAAGAGTAATACTTACCATAATTATCTTATCAGGTTGTGGATTGGCAGCTCCCATGTATGTAAGTCCTGATTTTGTTTTTTTATTTTTATAGTGAAGAACACCTGAAAAGCAAGAAAAAAAAAAAAACCAAAAACTAAAGAAAAAAAAAATAAAAATCCTAAAATAAAATTGTATGTACAAAGGTAAAGAGATTTTTTAACGTCGTCTCAACGATTTTATAGAGTGGTCAGATGAATGTGGAGATGATGGCCAAGTGGTTGCGCGATGGTTCTTCAAATCGATCACTACGGAGTCGGTCTGGTGAATGGATTTCACCCCAGCAGGAGTGTAGTCATTCGTTAATGATCTCTTCACCAAGAGATTCCTTCCTTGATTGTGATCGTGGCGTCGAGGTAGCACTCTCAGTATCTTTAGAACAGGGATCAACCATGATTGGTCAATATATATGTCTGATGCTACGATCATCCATCATTGGTCAATATATATGTCAGTATCTCTATAACACGGATCAACCATGATTGGTCCAGTTGCTCTGGCAGCAGCAGTATCGGTCCAATTAGACCGATGGAGATGTCCAACTGGTCTAGAATCGACCTTGATACGTCGATGAATCTGTCTAGGATTTTGTTCTGGAAGTGAATCGACCTTGACAGGTCGATGTGGTGTACCGATGAGAAGGACATCGACCACATGGTCGATGTGTTTATCCGGGACAGTGCATCGACCTTGACAGATTGATGTGGTGGACCGATGGGCAGGACATCGACCCTGATTGGTCGATGCCCTTGTCCGGGACTTCATTCTGGAAATTTAGAATCAACAATATCGACCATGATAGGTCGATTCATAGGTCCGATATTGTCCACTGATGGGTTTGTTGATGTAATCTCCTCTAATCTCATTTCCCACTGATTAGCTTTGTCACCCAAGGAGAATGGGAATAAGCGTAGTGTCAAAGCGTCCTCTGAGACTCGGTTGATTTAATGTACCACAAAGTTTGTCAAACTGATCTAGTTGATCAGTAATGATCGTCCGAGCGACCTTTGGTTGGTGTGCAGCCGCCCGACGTGCATCACCATCTTGAGCAGCATTCCTATTAGGGTGAATGAAATGCCCTACCCCGAAACGACAAAAATGGAAACCGCGGAAAATACGAAATTTTTAAAACCTTTTCTAATCGAAAAAGTTAAGACTTACTTGCTATCCAAGTTAAAGACTCCACATCTAATACAATACAAACACTTAATACAATAGGGATCGATCGATCTCACCCTTCGATCGATCGATCTCATCTAGCCAAAATAGAGCACATTAAACTGAACAACGAAGATCGTTCGATCCTGATTACTTTCCAAAATTGTCCCAACTCTCTGGCCAAAATCGACCTCCCAGGATCGATCGATCTTACCAGGATCGATCGATCCCGAATCCTAAAAATGACTTACAGACTTTCTGGGCCAAAACGACACCATAGGATCGATCGATCCTACCTGGATCGGTCGATCCTCACCCTTGCCCTGCAACCCGAGAACAACACAACAAGCCCATTGCGAAAACAATTTCACATTCAACAAAAACACTCTTAACAAGCATTCTCATGAGTCTAAAACACACCACTACACATCATGGCAAGTTCAAACGTTAGCATCCTAAAAGCATGAGTTCATAAACAACACAAAAGATGTAAGAAGGGAACCCATTATGCCTAGATCATCCATCTTCTTTCTCGGCCTTGGTTCCACGAGCTCCATAACCTAAGACTTCTCTTTACCTGCACCAAAAGAGGCGCATAAGCATTGATAATGCTTAGTGAGGCGGTCATCCCATCCTCACGGCTATACACACACATGATCATTAAATTTAACGCAATCAACACATGCTTAAAGAACAAGTCAATACATACTGTGAAAGAGCTCAATCACACACAATCATCACCCATTGTGGCTAAGCCGTAATCACACCCAATGGACTAGTTCCTAAACACATATCAATCACGAAAATTCAAAGATCACACAGCTAAGCCGATGGTTACGCACTCACTTTTCCCTTGACGAAATGAAGAATACCCTTTCCCTTTTTGATAGCTTCAAGCCTTAAGCTTGATTCTCTTTGGCCTCTACTCAACCAACCACCAAGGTATTACCAATTTCCAAACAAAAACATCACCAATTACAGTCTCAAGACGATTCACAAGTTCGCAGTTGAATTACTTAACCCATCAATCTCGGATTTCGACTCTCAAGAACAGAGTTTACTAGGTCGATCATAACTCTTGTTCTAGATCATATTTTAGAAATTCCTTCTGTGAGTTTCAAGTTCATACCCTCAACAACCTATCTACCAAGTTTCGGCCCAAAAGAGCATGATTTGAGTGTCCAAACCTTCACTCAAAGTCAGCCTGCCGCTACAGTTCAAAAACAGAGCAATCTTGGGAGAAAATTCATATCTCCTAAACTACTCAACCTCTCTCGACGAAATTTGGTAGACACTTAGCTCGATCCGTGTCCGTTTGCTACCCCGACCGGACCCTTGACTCAGCTCACAAAACTCTGTTTTCAAGCTCTTTTCCCTCTTCTTCTTCTTCCTTTCTCTTCTCATTCTTCTTTTCCTTCTTTGTCTCTCTTTTTTCTCTCTTCTTCCCCCTCTCTCTCTCTCTCTAGATATTTCTCCCCTTAGCAAAAATGAGAAGAAGAGTGTAGAAGGATGTAGAAGAAGGGAGAGGAGGATACATATATATATATATGTATTTGTCGGTTTAATCCAATTAAACCAAACCAATCCAGAAATTATTAACCCGCAACTATTAATTATCTCGCTCGGTTTACTTTTGTAATTCCGTCAAACTCTTCGAAATATTTGAGATATTTCTCCGTCCCGAAATATTTATCCGTTCCCGCTAATTCCCCGGAATTTCTGATTAATTCCGTTTTAAACCGAACGACACGAATTAATTCCGAATAATTAATCCTTCGATTAATTCACCCGTTCCCCGCCCATTTGGCTGTGAATCGATCTCGATGTTCTCCACGTCACATTACATCTCATTTCCGTCAAACACTATTCATTCTGTAAAAATACTATTCTGAACCAAAGCAACCCGAATTGGTTCCGAAACGATTAATCTTCCAACTAATCAACCCAATCTCAACCCCGTGATCTATTAGCCGATCTTAACATTATTCCAATTTCTCTCAGGAAAAATACAACAAGGTACAAGACTTTTACAACAAGTAATAATTACTTGTTCAGTAAGAAATAACTTGGGATACGGATGTTACAGTGAAGGATGCTCTCAAGCTTAGCAGCATGTACTTCTTTTCATAGCTGCTCCATTCGATCTATTCTCTTCTTCCCTTTTTTTTATATATTTTTGGTGATCACCTAAAATTCAAAGAAGTAAACAGTTAATAAAAATAAAACAAAAGCTTAGTCTTTGATTCAGACCAAATCTCTATGGCTTTTGCTTCAATCTCCGGAACCGGCGCCAAAAATTTGATGAAGGATCTTCTTTCGATTATCCCGTTCTCAGGTTTCACCCTAGTCTACCCATAGGGTATTCTCGAGAGTTTAACAAATAAGACCGTCAGTGCACAATCATGCAGTTTTAGCAATTATGGAGTCGATCCACAGGGACTGAGAATAACACACATAGAGTACAAGTCTAAATCTAATCTAAAAATAATAGAGATATGGGGTGTTGGAAGCTACCACTTTTCGTTAGATTAGGAACCACACCCCATATCTCTGTTTTGCTTAGATTATATTTAGACTTGTACTCTCTGTGTGTTATTTTCAGTCCCTGTGGATCGGTCCTGTATGTACTACAATTGCATAACTGTGCACTTGCGTTGACATCGGGTTAAACTCTCGAGACTACCCTATGGGGGGCTTGTGTGAAACTTGTGAATGGGATAATCGAAAGAAAATCCCTGCATCAAGTTTTTGGCACCATTGCTGGGGACTGAAGCAATAGCCATAGGGATTTAGTATAGATCTGAAACTAAGTTTTTTTTTGTTTTTTATTCTTTGAATTTCAGGTGATCACCAAAAATATATTAAAAAAAAACAAAACCAGGACTTGCACACGTGGCAGCTACCAACCCACAACCCGATAAGAGAATTACTGTAAGTATTTCTCTTGTTTTTCCCCTTTACGGTCTTACATCACAACGAGGACGTTGTGAAATAAGTGTGGGGGGGGGGAGAGTCTTGCGATCAATGGAGGTAACTCTTTTTCTTGACATCTTTTGATGTAAGTTTTACCATAATTTTTTTGCATTTTGAGAGATGGTTACACTCTTTTCCTTGTTCATAAGTTCAATAACGTATGAAAAGATTTTTAATGAGATAGCAATAGAACTTGTTAATTGTGTTATTTGTGTTGACGTTTGGAGGCTTTGTTGGAGAGAGTTTGATTTGTATTAGGAAACGTGGAAAACCCATGAGTGGATCAACAAACCCCAAAATGATCTTTCTTTCAAAGACTTTGGCAAATCGGAGTTGACTTCTTACCATAATGAACTTTTAACTTCTCGATTTGGGGCTAGAGATACATGAGATGTGATATCTCTATGAGACCCTGCAAGACACGTCCATGCGAGTATATTTCCCCTCTTCCTTCCCTTCAATAAGAAAAAAAGAAAAAGAAAAGGATATAGGTAAGAAAGAAGTGAACCGGGCATTGAAAGCTACCACTTTTAATGTTCGCGTCTCATGGAAACATGTCTAAGAAAAGAAAAGAAAAGGTGATTGATAGAAAAAATAAAATGATACCCTAAAAAGTAGGGAAAAATCAATCGACCTTGAAGCAAGAAAAGGGAGAGGAAAGGAAATGTACCAAGACGGTCTTGAGCTTACAGAAATCCGAAGGAGTAAGTGTTCATGTTTTATGATCATTACTCCCAAGTTGAGAACTCACACTTAGAATAAAAAGAGAGGTTGACAATGAGGAGTCAAGGATCGAAAGATGAGTGGTTTGAACTAAGGTGTGTTGCTATGCTTATGGTGAAGTACATGGAGTACGGTAGGAATCATCTCACTTCCACAAGGACGAAAAAAATCTAACACAACAATGTCACAAGGTACGATTTCACTCTCTTTATCTTTACAGTTTTCAATAAAATAACTTCACCATACTTAGCTTTTGTTTGCTTGAGGACAAGCAAAGGATAAGTGTGGGGGAGTTGATAGTACTCATATTTTTAGGGCTTTCAGGTATGCCACGTCGTATTCCAGATTATCCGGATGCTTACTCCGATTCAAATGGCAGAGAAGTTTCCATATTTATACCTTTTCTTGTTGGAGGGGCGACCGTCCGTTGAACTACCAAAGAAAAAGGGTAAACCTATGTGATCATGACATTGTAGGTGCTTGCGATGGGACGGATGCGACTTCCCTTTCTAGCAACCTAAAACACTCTCATGAATAGGTTTAACCTAAGTTCATAGATTAAGTGATCAGTTTAATCTAAGCATTAAGTCTAACTATTGGTGAAGACAACATATATATGGATCCTATCTGTGCTCAAATTATCAACTCTCAAATACCATTGAAAACCCTAATCTAGCTAATGGAATTACTCAGCTATGGAAGAACAAATCACAACAATGGATAAAAAGGAAGTCATGAATAATATTGAAATAGAATAAGGTTCAGAATTCTTCTCAAACAAAGTAGTGGCTGATCCTCTCAATCTTACAAGCATGAACCAAGAATAAATCTCCAAAGTCTGATGAGAAATCCAGAGAAAAAGGAAAAACGATGTCACAGGGAAAAGAAGAAAACGATGGAATAGAATGAATGTCTCTAGGGCTCGTGCTTCTCTTCCTTTTGTTCTGGTGGCTTCTCCTTATTTTTGCCACATCAGCACGTCCAAAATTAGGTAAAAAGTCGAAACCTTAATAATTCTTCGGAGCACCCTGGCGAGCACGTGCTCCCGAAGCCGGACTGGGTGCTCCTCGTCTGGATTGTGCTCCATAGCTGTGATTTCGTCCCTTTTTGCTCCAGAAACTCATTTAGCTCCAGTCCATTCGATTCCATGCTCCAAGACTTCATTCTAACCTGATAAGACTCAAAAACGACTCGAAAGACACAAAAAGACTCAAAAAGGTTTAGTAAATATAAGCTAAAATCCTAACATATCACAAACCGAAGTTGTGAACCGCACATTTGGTACTTTGTTGAGAGCCACCATTGGTCGAAATGTGAAAACTTGGGTTGAGTGCATTCCTTGGGTCGAATTTGCTTATAACTCCGCCAAGCACCCCACCACCAATAAGTCACCCTTTGAAGTGGTCTATGAAGAGAATCCCAGCACACCACTAACCTTCACCCCATTGCCATCTACCGAAGTAATGGACATTGATGGAGAAACCAAAGCGGAAACTATGAAGAGGTTTTATGAGGAAGTGCGGGACAACATAGTAAAGCGGAATGAGAAGCTTGTGGAACGGTCCAACAAGAAGAGAAGACAAGTCCTATTTGAACTAAGAGATTGGGTGTGGCTCCATATGAGACCCGAACGGTTTCCAAGCAAGAGGAAAGATAAGCTAAGCGCGTGTGGGGATGGCCTTTTCAAAGTGATCGAGCAGATCAACAACAATGTCTACCATCTTGAATTTCCGGTAGTATAATGTATCTTCTTCCTTCAATGTGGCTGACTTGAATCTTTTTGATGTAGGAGATGATGAATTTTTGGGGACAAAAGCTCTTGAAGATGGAGGGAATAATATGGACATTGTACCGGTCTCTTCACAATCCGAACCCGAGCAACCCAAAGAGCTGAAGGTTCTAAGCTTATCCCCTACTATAAGAGTGACTCAAAGCATCTCAAAGGGCTATCAAAAGGCAGTGCAACTCTATCTACACGGCCTCAAGGAACACGGTCAAGAAACAGAGCAAACCGAGCCCACGGAGGTCATCATGAGCGGACAAGCCGAGTCATCGGATGTGAGCTTCCGGACATATAGCCTTGGAGAGAAGGCTTTGTGTTTCCTCACTCTACACTAAGTGAGGACACCCCCCAAGCCTCTAGGTAGTAGAATACTCTTTCCCTACTACTAAGTATTCCCACAGGGTTTTTACTAGGAAAGGGTTTTAACGAGGTGTGAAGACTAGAGCATCACAATCCGATCTCCATAGGCTAACCTCTTATAAATAGTCATGACAAGCTTGGTTAGTCTAGGATTGTCATCCTATCTCTAAGAAAAAATCTCTACTTATGTTTTCTCTTTCTTATAATTGCTTTTGAGACTTTGCCTTTTGTTGTGTTGGTTTTTGGGTTTTAATTTATAGCCTAAATATCTAAGTTGTCCTAAAAAGGGCTTAGACCCAAATTAGACTTACTAAACCTAATTGTAAGCCTATAAAAGGCAACTACTTTCTTTCTCATGAATTAAGCAACCATTATCTAAAAATATCTAAGTTTCAAACTTTTGTTCTCTCTCTAATCTAAGCAAGGCTCTAGATTAGGAACCCTAATAGGAATTGAGGTTGGGTCTCTTCCTTCTAGGTTTTGTTTATCAAGAGAGTCATCTCCTCTCTTGTGGTACCAACTATCATCCATCCTTCAATATCATCTCAAAGCTTCACCACGGGTAGAGTTGTCCTCGCCGTTGAGCCCCACCACCGATCCACTCATCTTCATCTCTTGGCTTTGCTCTTTGGTTGAGTTTTCCTGGAGGCGAGTCCCATCCACCTGTGTTCGTCCCAGCCTCAGCTCACCTCGATCTTTCCTTCAACAGCCCGTGTTCGCTTGATGACCTCGCCAAGACCAATGTTATCCCACCGTCGTCAACGTCTGAATTTCCTTATGGTCTTGAGCTTTGGATTTGAGGTCTATACCAATTAGCTAAAGGTGGGTGACAAGAACAATGCTTACTTTAAAAAAACGGCAATGGTCAAAAAGCAGAAAAATTCAATCAGGGAGTTTAGAACAGTGAAGGGGGAAACTTTGACAGAATCGGTGGCTATAAAAAATGAGGTTGCAAGGTACTTTGACAAGTTCTTTCATTATCGGCCTGATGAATTGAATAATATATCAGTAATTGATTTGCAGAAAAAGCTTCAGTTTTGTTGTTTCGAATTAGAACATGCAGCGCTAACAAAGGAGATTACCGATGATGAAATTCGACAAATCTTATTCTCAATGCCGAAAAATAAAATCTCCCGGTCCGGATGGATTCACCGTGGAGTTTTATCAATCAGCATCGTTAGTTACTGGGAAGGATTTAATCATTGCTATCAAAGCCTTCTTCATCACAGGATTTCTCCCGAAAGGAATTAATTATACGATATTGGCCCTAGTTCCGAAAAAACAAGATGCATCGAAAATGAAAGATTACCGATTCATCTCATGCTGCAATGTTCTCTACAAGATCATCTCAAAAAATTCTAGCTAATTGACTTAAGATTATGCTACCAAAAATAATCGCCAAAAATCAATCTGCTTTCGTCAAGGATAGATTGCTAATGGAAAATGTTTTACTTGCTTCTGAAGTGGTAAAAGATTACCATAAGGACTCAGTATCTCCTCGCTCATCTATGAAAATCGATATATCTAAAGCTTTCGATTCTGTGGAATGGTCTTTTTTAGAACAACACGTTAAGCTCTTAGGTTTCCGGATAAATTCATTCACTGGATTAATCTCTGTATATCTACTGCATCTTTTTTAGTTCAGGTGAATGGGGAACTTGCTGGTTATTTTGGGAATTCAAGGGGATTACGTCAGGGATGCTCTCTATCATCTTACCTCTTCGTGATATGCATCAATATTTTGTCGAGTATGATTGATGAAGCTGCGGTTACCAAGAAAATAGGATATCATCCGAAGTGTAAGATTATAAATCTAACAACTTATGTTTCGCAGACGATATATTGGTGTTTGTGGAAGGAAGAAAAAGATCAATTGAAGGTGTATTGAGCGTTTTTGTTCAGTTTGCTAGATATTCTGGTCTTCGGATAAGCATTGAGAAATCTACAATTTTTCTTGCTGGTGTTTCAAACCAAGATCGAGCTTAAATCATATCGGACTTTCCGTTTAATAATGTGTTTTTGGGGTTACTGCTTCTTACGAAAAGGTTAACTCATGCATATTATAATGTGTTTTTGGAGAAGATTAGATCGAAAATGACCTCTTGGACTGCAAGTTATCTATCTTATGCTGGGCGGCTTCAACTAATTAATTCTGTTATTTTCAGTCTAACAAATTTATGGTTATCAGCTTTTTGATTGCTAAAGAGCTGTATACGGGATATTGACAAGTTATGTGCATAATTCCTATGGTCAGGACCGGATCTCAATCCAAGAAAATCGAAAGTTACTAGGGAAGTTGTTTGTAGACCACTCAGATAATTATACTCTCATAGAAACAACAATGTCTATTATGTTCTATCAGATATTGAAGATAAGCATGTTTGGAAACATTCAGCGGACTCTTACAAGCCAAAATTCACAACGAATAACACTTGGGATCTGATTCGAAATCTTCATCCGCCAGAAAGTTGGTATAATTTATTTGGTTTCCAAATGCTACGTTGAAGTTCTCCTTCATTTTGTGGTTGGCTATTCAAGATAGACTAACGACAACAGATCATATGAAACAATAGAAAGTGAATCTTAGCGATATATGCGTTCTCTATAATTCAGCAGCAGAATCAAGAAATCATTTATTTTTCGATTGCAGATTTTCAATGGAAATTTGGTCTAAACTGACGCAAGGCATTTTGGAAACGTTATCTACTACAAAATGTAACCAACTTCAGCCACTACTACATCATTCATCGCTGCCTCAGTTAAAAATATATCGTCTTAGATATGTTTTCCAAGCAACGATCTACCATCTATGGCGGGAAAGAAATTAAAGAAGACATGGCGAAGTCCAAAAGACATCGGTAATTCTCAGCAATCAAATGGATAAGCATACTCAAAATTTCCTAACATCTATCCGTGAGCAAGGCCACAAAAAATTTTATGAAGCTCTACAAGTATGGTTCTCAACACAAGGAGGATAATACATGTTCCATGTTTTTGCAATCATTTAAAATTTCTCAGTTTATTTTAAATCTATGAAAGCATTTATTGTAAAAACAATCTTTTTTGAGAAATAAAATTTAACATTTTATTCAAAAAAAAACAGGAAAGAGATAAACTAAATAATGATGGCACGAGGATGGGTCATATATAAAAATGTCAGATCAAATTTCTTATAATGTGTTTTTCGAGAAGATAAGATCGAAAATGAACTCTTGGACTGCACGTTATCTATCTTATGCTGGGCGGCTTCAACTAATTAATTCAGTTATTATCAATCTAACAAATTTATGGTTATCAGCGTTTCGATTACCAAAGAGCTTTATACGGGAGATTGACAAGTTATGTGCATCATTCATATGGTCAGGACCGGATCTCAATCCAAGAAAATCGAAAGTCTTTTGGGAAGTTGTTTGTAGACCAAAGCGAAAGGGTGGATTGGGTATCAAAAATCTTTTTGATTCCAACAAAGTAAGTTGTTTGAAACTCATTTGGTGAATAGTCTCTCGGCAATCATCACTATAGGTTACCTGGATATGGCAAAACATAATCAGGAAACATACATTTTGGTCATTGAAGGAGAGTGTGACCATGGGATCTTGTATGCTGAAATAACTTTTGAGCTACAACCTCATTCTGGTTCGACTTATTGATACACACCTAGAACCTCCAAGGAAAGACCGACCCAAGCTTGATAGACTCAATGGAGCCAACGGCGACAAACTCGGGGATTTTGGGCCCGAATGAAACTAACGGATGGTGGGGCGAGTGTTGGGGCTAAGGTGATGTGGAGGACGAAGGTGATGGTGGAAGAGGAGTTAGAAAATACGAGCTAAGAACCAGGGAAACCACAGGGTAAATGGAGATGAACGGCCGAGCTAACTTTGGGATAGGATTCACTAGAGATAAGCAAGCGGCAGAGATGGAAGATGGGTGAAGCAATCGGCGGTTTGAGGGCACCACAAAGGTTCTGGAGAGACTTTTGATACAACCACCTTAAAGCTGAGGACAAACCTCAAAGCTCTTAGGGATTTCTCACTCTAAGCTCGATTAGAGAAGAGAGACAAGTAGAAACCTTAGGTTTTTATATAATGATTGCTTAACCTTAATGAGAAATGATTCTTTGCCTTTATAAGCTACAAATTAGGACACTCATGTGCTAATGGACCTGATAGGAGGATCTGTTTCACCTCGTCTCAGGTTTCACTCGAGCGCTACTAAAGAGTAGTCTCGAGAGTTTAACCCATAGAACCGCAAGTGCACAGTCATGCAATTGTAGTACGTACGAGATCGATCCACATAGAGAATAGAATAACTACACAGAGAATGCAAATGCAAATCTAATCTAGGCAGAATAATAAGATGGGGGTTTGTGTCCTAAGCTATATGATGCAATAAAATAAATTACTTAAATTAAATAACATAATTTATATTACATAAATAAAATACTTAAAAATAAATAACATAATTAAATTGCATAAAAATAAAGTACTGAAATTAAATTACATAAAATAAATTGCATAATTTAAAGTGCAAAAATTAAAGTGCGAAAAAGTAAATTGCAGAAATGTAAAATGCAGAAATTAAATTGCAGAAATTAAATTGCATAAATTTAAAGTGCAGAAATATAAATTACTAAAAAGTAAATTGCATAAATTAAATGGCATAAATTAAATTACAGAAATATAAATTATAGAAATATAAATAACATAAGTAAATAAACATAAATAAAATAACATAAAATAAAATACTAAATTAATTATTTACAGTTAATTGGGTGATAGTCGATTTTAGAGATTTCAGATTACAAGATTCATGTTCTACCTTTTAAGTTTATGTTGTCAATCTAGGGATATTCGAAGTAGGGTAGTCCACTCTTGTGGTATACTAGACACTGTGTCAGACCCACTCTAGTGTGACCTTCACGTATTAAACGCATCCCATCATCGATTACTCTTATGTGTGAGAGACACATGGATTGGCGTTGTCACACTAGCAACCGATTAACCAAGGGTTTAGCTTGCGTTAGAAGGGTGTCTAAAACGAAGAGTGAATGACAGATCTATTTCTAGAATACAATCTCACTCTCGTGATGATGTATTTCTGAGATCAGTATCTAACTTTGGCCACAATTAGACAAGCATTAAGATATTC
The DNA here is from genome assembly GCA_026770425.1 of Boechera divaricarpa. Classification (NCBI taxonomy): domain Eukaryota; kingdom Viridiplantae; phylum Streptophyta; class Magnoliopsida; order Brassicales; family Brassicaceae; genus Boechera; species Boechera divaricarpa. Next base: position 14,529,822 of record CM049182.1, on the reverse strand, counting down.
TATCACACAACAAACTCAACCATAGCTAATACTCTCTAATATGCAAGTCTAAAATTTTAACCCACTCTCGTGGTGCTAATGGCTTCTATTCGTATAACCACATCTACTGATTTGGTTATAATCTTAAACACATCCCATAGGACATGACTTAGCATAAAGAGCGCATATTAAAGTAGCTAGATTGATTAAGAACAATCAGACATATTGAATTCTAAATCTTCAATCCCATCATCGACCACCATCCTAGTGGTCTGAAGGATCTACTCTCTTGTCTCTCCGAAGGTAACGGCAAAGACAAGGATTAGGTTCATAAAACAGTAAATAAGAAACTAAAGAACAAGAGCATAAATATGAATCAAAGCATAAACAAAAGCATAAGAAAGAAATAAACCTAAAGGAAGAACTCTTTATTGAAAGTGAGACAAAAAGTGGCTGGAGAGTCTAAGCTTGTTTCTAGTGAGAATAATGAGTTTATATAGAGTTTAGGTGGCTTGGGAGAGTCTAGGGCATCCATAGAAGGCTCTGGAAGGTCAAAACTCTAGATCCTAAGCTTCTATAACTTGCAAGTTTGTATTAACCGAAGTTTCCTTTTCTGCACAATGACTCAGCATCGATAGCCCAGGGTCGATGCTTGTGGTCGATGGGCTTCTCCATGATGAGCATTAACCACTCCTGGTTGATGTTTGCGTTGATGGTCTTCGTCTTCGGCTTCAAGTTCGGGTTCGTGGCTGAGCGTCGACCCCTCCTAGTCGATGGTCTCTGTCGATGGTCTTCTCGGGTCGGGCGTCGATGCCCTCCTGGTCATTGCTCTTGTCGATGCTTCATTCGGAAAGCTCTCGAATAGTTCTTCATGATGTCTTGGCCCCAACAAGTAGTTCCAAGGTCCCTATAGCTTCTAAAGGTCCCAAAATGCTCTGAAAGTATATGATTTCCTCCAAGTACCTATAAACACATAAACAAATGCAAATGCACTAACACTATCCTAAATGCAAGTTAGAAACATATAAAACGAAGCTAAATGTATGGAAGAAAACATGTAAAATACGATGCTATCAGGACCCAAGACAAATTGGGCTTAGTTTACAACATAAGAAAGACCCTACAAACAACTCAAAGGCTAAAAGTCTTAATTAAGCAAAAATAGACTAAAGTAGGAGAGAAACATTTGTAATGGTTTCTCTTAGATATGATTACCTCTCTTGGATGCTTGTATTTGTCATAAGAGTATTTCCAAGCAAGCCATCCAATGGAACCAAGAGGCAATGTCTTAGACTGTTTTTGCCTCATTAAAACTCTTTTCTAGAAATCCGATGTGGTAAAACTAGAGTAGGGAAAGAATACAATACTTCATATAAGGTCTTTGAAGGGTGTCCTCACTAATGATGAGTGAGGACACAAGAAGCTTTGCTGCCAAAGCTAAGTATCCATGGACCCTTGCTCCGAGTTTGGTGGAGCAGTTCCAGTCCATGTATAGCGGTCTTGACTTGGTCTTGAATCTCGGGACTTGGCTCAATCATGTTGAGTAGCTCTCCTTGGCCTCCCTCTGATCGCGGACTTGGCACAGGTCTCACCCGAGCACTACTAGAAAGTAGTCTCGGGAGTTTAACCCGATTATACCGCAAGTGCACAGTAATGTAGATGTAGTACGTATGGGATCGATCCTAAGAGACTGAGAATAACTACAAAGAAACTGCAGGAGTGAATCTAATATAGGCGACATATAAATGTTTTGGGGGTTTTAATCCTAAATCCTAAAATGCGTAAAATAAATTACAGAATTTAAATTGCATAAATTAAATAACAAAAAGTAAATTTTATAAAGTAAATTGTGTAATTTAAATAACAAAAAATAAATTACGTAAATTAAATAGCGGAAAATAAAGTGTGTAAATTAAAGTGCATAAATCAAATTGCATAAAATAAACGTACTTAAATTAAATTGCAGAAAGTAAATTGCATAAAATAAAATAACTTAAATTAAATGGCGTAAATTAAAGTGCATAAATTAAATTACATAAAATAAAATGCATAAATTAAATTGCTTAAAATAAATTACATAAATTAAATAGCAGAAATTAAATTACATAAAATAAAATAACTTATATTAAATAAAGATTAAACAATAATAAAAAAACTATCCCAAGGATGAATGGGAACGAATCAGGAAATTTTCTAATATGAGAATGGATGTTCTTTACCCCTTCGTTAATATCCACCAGTCTAGAGATTTCGTATATAAATTTGTCCACTTTCGCAGTATACTAATTTCTCTGTAAAAACCCACTCTTGTGGTTCTCTACAAGTATTGAGAACGATCTCGTCATCGATCGGATTGATTAGCAATTGCAATTCTACAAAGTAGTCAATCTTCTAACGTGTTTAATTTCGAGATCTTAATCCACTCTCATGGCATCAAGACCCTAAGATGCTAAACTAACTTGATCAAAGCTAATTTAGATAAGTTTACAAGTTAGAAATAGATTCATCGATTAACTATATATTATTCCGAGTATGTAGATCCGAAATCCTCTACCCACTCTCATAGTGTAGAGAATTCCTGAAACACTTGGTCACGCCTTTTAGATTGGACCAAGCTCTTAGACAACTCCCAAGGGAGTAAATCTAGCCTTAGGAACACATACAAGGTAGTTAATCGGTTAAAAACACAAATCAACAATCTTTAATTAGTAGATCCCATCATCGATCTCCACCCCAGAGATTTAAAGATTCTACTCACTCATAACTCCGAGGATGACGGCAATATATGAGATAGAAGACATGATAAACAATAAACAAAAACTGTAAATAAAACAATAGAAGAACAAGAATAAGAACTAGAAGAATTGCATAACAAAAACTTAAGAAGAAAGCGTATTTGAGATTTCTCTCTAAATGGTGGCTACAAAAGTTCTGCAAAAAGTGGAAACCCTTTCTAATGAGCATTACATGTGTTTATATAGAGTTTATGAGGCTTGGGGGAGTCTTAGGGCGTCCTTAGAAGCTTCTGAAAGGTATAACTCGAGATCCAAAGCTTCCATATCTTGTATTTTGCATTAACCGAAGTTTTCTTTTCTGTCCAGCGAGTCAGCATCGACGGCCCTGGGTCGATGCTCTTGGTCGATGTGGATTCTCAGGATGAGCATCGACCGCTCCTGGTCAATGCTTGCATCGATGGTTATCATCATCAGCTTTAAGTTCGGGTCCGAGGAAGAGCATCGACCGCCCTGGGTCGACACTGTATGTCGATGGCTTGCCAAGGATGATAATCGACCACTCCTGGTCAATGCAAAGGTCGGTGCTTCCTTCTTGAGGCTCTTGAGATGTCTTTCCATGATGTTCTTGGCCCCAGCAAGTACCTTCAAGGTTCCTATGGCTTCTTAGGACTCAAAAACATTCCAAATTCATAGATTTTACTCCAAGTACCTATAAACATATAAACACATGCAAATGCACTAAAACTATCCTAAATAAATGTTAGAATGCATAAAACTATATTAAATAAATGCATGAAAACGTGTAAATATGAGCTCTATCAACTCCCCTACACTTATCCTTTGCTTGTCCTCAAGCAAACAAAAGCTAAGCATAGCAAAATTATTTTATTGAAATATGATAAAGAAAAGGAGAGTGAACTCGTACCTTGTGCCATTGTTGGGCTAGTGCTTTTCGTATTAGTGGAAGCCGAATGATCTCTAATGTACTTCATGTACTTCACCATAAGCATAATAACTCGCTTTAATCCAAGCCGCTCCTCCTTCGAACGTAGACTCCTCATTGTTGACTCCTCTTTTTCATTCTAAGTGTGAGATCTCGACTTGGGAGTATTGATCAAAAGATATGAACACTTACTCTTTCGGATTTCTGTAAGCTCAAGACCACCTTAGTACAATTCTTTTTCCCTTCCTTTTCTCATTTCAAGGTCAATCGATTTTTCTCTACTTTTCTAAGGTATCATTTTTTTTTTTATCGATCGCTTTTTCTTTTCAGCTCTCCCCTTTCCTTAGGACAAGTTTTCATGAGATGCAAATATTAAAAGTGGTAGCTTCCAACACCCGGTTCCCTTTTTATCACCTATATCCTTTTCTTTTCTTCCACTTGGGACAGGTTTCCATTAGACACGAATGTTAAAAGTGGTAGCTTCCAACACCCGGTTCACCTCTTTTATTACCTATATCCTTTTCTATATTTATTAAAAGGAATGAAGAAGGGAATTACACTTACTTAAACGTGCCTTGTAGTGTCTCATAGAGGTATCACATCCAATGTATTTCAAACCCCAAACCCCAAACCAAGAAGGTTAAAGTTCATTAGGGTGAGAAGTCAACTTTGATTTGTCCAAGTCTCCGGAATAATGATTCTTTTGGGGTTTGTCGATCCACTGATGGTTTTCCACGGTTCTTACCAAAGATCACACACAATATCCAAAGAGCATCCAAACCATAGCACAATTAACACAATTAACAAATTCTATCGCTATCTCATTAAAAACCTTTTCATACGTTATTGAACCTATGAACGACGAAAAAAGTGTAACAATCTCTCAAAAATACGAAAAACTTACGGTAAAACTTCTATCAAAAGATGTCAAGGAAAAAGAAGTACCTCAGCTGATCGCAAGACTCCCCCCACACTTAAATTACAACGTCCCCGTTGTGACATAAAACCGTGAAAAGTGATAAGAAGCAAGAAAATTCATATCGTAATTCACTTACCGGGTTCGTGGGTGGCAGCTCCCACAGTTGCAAGTCCTTGATTTGGTTTTTGTTATGGTGAAAAACACCTAAAAATTAAAACACATAAACAGAAAACAGAAAAAACGAAAAATACCGAAAAAAAATCTAAAAACTGAAAAATAAAAACTGAAAATTGAAAATTGAAAAAGGTATTTACAAGGGATAGATTGCTTTTTTAACGTCGTGAGCTCGACGATGTTACCTTTTCAGTGATCCTGAGACTCTTCCGGAAGGTCGGGTGGATCTTCCAAATCTATGATCTCCCATCCGCCAACGATTTCAGAATTAATATACGGCTTTAATCGTTGTCCGTTCACCTGTAAAGTGTTCTACACTTTATCTTGAAGGGTCCAGACCAACGAGATCGGAGCTTTCCCGGAAAAAGCTTCAAACGAGAGTTGAATAGTAGAACTTGATCGTCTTCTCCTTGTATATCCAGGCATTCATAACCATCTCGGCGAATCTCGTCTAGCTTATTCAGTTGCATTAGGCGCTTCTCCGCAGCGATTTTTATGTCGTAGTTCAGCATCTTGACAGCCCACATAGCTTTGTATTCTAGCTCAACCGGCAAATGACAAGACTTTCCATAGAGAAGGTTGAAAGCAGTTGTACCAATGGGAGTCTTGAAAGTTGTTCGATAAGCCCGCAAAGCATCGTCTAGCTTAGCGACCAGTCTTTTTGTGAACTATTCACCGTGTTCGCCAAGATTGCTTTTATTTCTCGGTTTGAAACATCCATTTGTCTGCTTGTTTGAGGATGATATGTTATTGGCACCTTGTGTCTAACGCCATGCTTCTTTAGGAGTTTATCAAAAGTTTTGTTAATGAAGTGCGTTCCTCCGTCGCTAATAACCACTCGCGAAACTCCAAAACGTGGAAAAATGATGCACTTAAAAAGTTTCATAACTACCTTCGCATCGTTTGTTGGACACACCACAGCTTCTACCCATTTAGATACATAATCAACTGCCACTAAGATGTAGTTGTTACCATGAGAGTTTGGGAAAGGTCCCATGAAATTGATGCCCCACACGTCAAAGACTTCTACCTTCATTATCAGCTTTTGAGGCATCTCGTTCCTTCGACGTATGTTTCCTCTTCTTTGACATGCATCACAAGGTAGGATGAATCGATGAGCATCTCTAAATAAATTTGGCCACCAGAGTCCAACTTGTAAAATTTTAGCTACCGTTTAGAATGTAGCGAAATGTCTTCCATACATAGATCCATGGCATCCCGTCAAAATCCCATGTACTTCATTTTCGGGAACGCACATTCTATAGATTTTATCCATACATAACGTGTAGAGGTTTGGGTCATCCCAATAGTATCGGTTGATCTCTTTGAAAAACTTCTTCTTATGATATCCGATGAGATCAGGCAGTTTCTCTCCATAAGCGAGATAGTTGACGATGTCAGCATACCATGGTGATTTATCCTTGATGGCGTTGATGCTCATTAGTTCCTTGTTGAGGTAGGGCTCTCCAATAAGTACTCTAATAGCGTAGACTTGCTCTATTGGTAATGAATCATCAATAGGTATCTCATCCTCGATCCTCACCGAGAAAGATGATCAGCCACTCCGTTTTCTATTCTCTCTTGTCTTTTATCTCAAAATCAAACTCTTAAAAAAGTAGTATCCATTGTAGTAGCCTCGGCTTCGCATCTTTCTTTGCAAGTAGATACCTTAATGCCGCATGGTCTGTGTGAATTATGACTTTTGAGCCGACTAGGCATTAACAGAACTTCTCAAAAGCAAAGACGATCACTAGAAGCTCTTTCTCTGTAATAGTGTAATTCATTTGTGCTTCGTCTAGTGTTCTACTCGCGTAATAGATGACATTCAGCTTCTTATCCTTGTGTTGTCCTAGCACAGCTCCTACCGCATAATCACTAGCATCACACATAATCTCAAACGGTAATTCCCAATCCGGCGGTTGTACTATCGGTGCACTCACTAGCTCTTTCTTGATTGATCAAAATGCCTCGTAACATGTGTCATCGAAGTTAAACTCGACATATTTGCATAGCAGGCTGGTGAGTGGTCTTGCTATCTTAGAAAAACCAAGGAAACTTCGTATGTCTTTCACCATTTTTTGAGGACCTAGACTTGCCACCACATCGATCTTGGCCTTGTCGACTTCAATCCGTCTTTTCGATATCTTATGTCCGAGAACGATTCCTTCTCTCACCATGAAATGACACATCTCCCAATTAAGTACGAGGTTTGTCTCTTCACATCATTTAAATACCTTGCACAGATTAGACAAACAACCACCAAACGAAGAACCATACATAGAGAAATCATCCATAAACACATCAACTACTGATTCAATTAGATCTGAAAATATCAACATCATACACCTTTGCAAGGTTGCAGGTGCATTTCATAGTCCAAACGACATTCTTTGATAAGCAAAAGTACCGTAAGGACATGTAAATATCGTTTTTTTTTTATCTTACAGGTGTATCGGGATTTGAAAGAATCCAGAATACCTACCTAAAAAACAATAGTGAGAGTGATTTGCTAATCGTTCAAACATTCGATCAATAAACGGAAGAGGAAAATGATCTTTTCTAGTGGCAGCATTTAATTTTCTAAAATCAATACACATCCTATGTCTCGTGATAGTTCTAGTAGGAATTAATTCGTCATTTTTATTTTTTACCACAGTGATACCACCCTTTGTAGGAACTACATGAATAGGTGATACCCAATTACTATCGGATATAGGATAAATAATTCTTCCATTTAGAAGTTTAAGAATTTATTTTCTTACGACATCATGCAAATTTGCGTTTAAGCACCTCTGAGGTTTAATGAAATTCTTAGACTTATCTTCTAAATGTATTCAATGCATGCATTAGGATGGGGATATGCCCTTGATATCATCTAAAGAATATCCTATAGCTTTTCTATACTTTTTCAATTCACAAAGTAAAATAAAAATTTTATCATCATTAAGTTCATCACTTACTATGACAGGATATGTTGAATTAGGACCGAGAAAAGCGTACCTTAGCCCTTTCGAAAGTGGTTTAAACTCCACTTTCGGCGCTTTGAGTTCGCTCCAATCGCCTTTATCACCAGTCTTACCATCGCTTGCTTTGTCCTTGGTTTCTTCTTCTTCATCACCTTTGGTTAGACTCGCGTAAGCCATCTCACGAGCTATCATGTCCGCCACGTCTCCATTTTGTAGCGTTTGGAACTCTTCACTTAGCTCCTCGCTTTCAAGCTCAACTTCGTCCAACACACCATCAGCCAACAAGTCGAGATAGTCTATGTAGAAGATGCGGTCTTGTTCTTCGGGTTTTTTCATCACTTCGTCAATATTAAATTGCATAACTTCGTTGTTTAGATGAAGATCGATTTTTCTGTTTTTGACATCAATGATGGCTCCCTAGGATGAGTGGATCTTTGGACTCGTGATCCATCTTAAGTACCACAAAGTCGGTTGGATTTTTGAAATACATCGATCCCTCCTGGTTGATGGTGTTGTTCGATGGTTCTCTCTGAAAAAGCATCAATTTCCTCTAATTGATGTCGTCCTTGACGGGTTCTACTGAGAGATTTGCATCGACGGTGTACGCTCGATGTTGCTGCTTGATGGTGCTACTAGGAAGACCGTCGACCTCATGTGGTCGATGGTGTTATTTTTTGCGATGTTTTAACGGAGGGAAATATTTCGCCGATTTCATAACCTCATCTAATTTTTCATGTAGATCCTCCATGGTCAGCTTCTCCTCGTCTTCATGTATGTCAGCGTGTTCGTCTATTCGATCGTAGTCTCCTCCGTAGTTCGTATCACTCTCGATTAGATTATCCAACTTCCTTCCACGTTGTTCGTCTTGCCCCAAGAAAGCTCTGCAGCTTCCTACATCGAGTAATGTACGATACTTAGGAGTCACTCCCCGGTAAAATATGCTCAGCAAGGACTCATCGCCAAATACATGATGAGGGCATTGTCTTGTGTTCTCTACAATTCTCTCCCATGCTTCTCCAAATCTATCAGTGCCTCGTTGTGCGAAGTTTGATATCTTATTTCTCCAATGAACTGTCCTAGCATTCGAGTAGAACTTTTTCAGGAACACTTTCTGGCATTGAGTCCACGTTGTAATGGTGTAACATCCGTGTTCCTTAGTCATCCTCTCGAGTTGTATCGTAATTGATGTTTATTGTAATGAATCCTCGGGATTGTTGTATTTGACGAGAAATTATTAATATATGAATGTTTACCGAAATTGTCGAGGAAAATTAATACATAATGTGGTATTTTATGTATTAAGGATGTCGAGTACATGATGTGGTATATCATGTATCGACGGATTTGACATATGATGGGGTATTCATGTGTTGCGGAGTTGGGAGCGGTATTTTGTTCCGTCTTTGTTCGGGGATTTTTGGGTTTATGTCACTAGATCATAATACGTGGTCGGGGTCAATAGGATTATGCAATATTTAATCCTATTGATGGGTCATTGGGGTTATGCGATATGTAACCTTAATGATGCGTCATTAGAGTTATGTGATACGTAGCTCTAATGATGTTGGTTGGGATTACGTGATATTTAATCCTAACCGAGGGTTTACCGATTAGGATCATGGGGTATTTGATCCTAATAGATCAGTAGACCGGAATCCGGTGATAATTGGATTTCGACGGGTTAGCCGTTGGGTGACCACGTACGATCTTGTGATGTTAGACCCGGGGATGTTATTAGACCGAGTAGGGAACAATACCGAGCTTGATTGGTGGTTCTAACGGCGATAAACGGGTTAAATCGATCAATGGATCGATATCGAGTAGCAATCCCGAGCGGTTCGGTTTAGCGGAATTAAGCGAAAAAGTAATTATTTCAGAATCGCTTTCGGATTGTTGGTGTTGAGATGAAGAAGCAGGGGGACGTTTTAGAACGCATATCTGATGAGGAGGTCCGAAATGAAAGTTGTAAAATGAGTAGGATGACGATTCGGAATGCATATCTGATGAGGAGGTCCGAAATGGAAGTTGTAAAATGAGCAGGGTGACGTTTCGGAACGTATATCTGACGAAGTGATCCGAGATGGGAACTGTAAAAAGGAGCAGAGCAACATTTTGGAACGCATATCGGACGAGGAGGTCCGAAACGAAAATACTAAACCAAGAAGAAGAGTCTAATTAAATTTCGGTTAGCTTAACCAAATTAAACAAAACACTTAAATATCTTCTTCTTCTCCAATGTTCTACAAGCTTCTTTATTTTCATCACTTAGGGAGATATTTTTTGTGAGCTAGAGAGAGAAAAAAGAGAGGGAGAGAAAGGAGAGAGCTGGAGAAGGAGAAAGAAGGAGAAGAAGAAAAGAGTGAAAAGCTTCCCAAAAACAAAGTTTTGGAGCTGTGTTGAGAGGTTCGATCAGGGTATCAAAAGGTCACAGATTTCGTTGAGATTTTGTGGGGAAGTTTTTCAATCTCTTGCCTAGTTATCTACCAAATTTCGTGGGATTATGTTGAATGGTTTGGGAGATATGATTTTTCTCCCTAGACTACCATGTGATTGGGCACTCAATTCTTGTTTGTTTGGGCTGAGATTTGGTAGATAGGTTTTTGAGAGTCTCATCTTGAGTTCCACCGAAGTAATTTGCAAGACGTGGTCTAGGGCAAGAGATATGGTTGAATTACTAAAGCTCTGTTTTGGTTAAGGGAATCCGAGATTGAGGGGTTAGTCAAGGGAGTTTTGGAGCTTGTGATCAATTGATTGAAGTGTGTGATAATCTCTTGTTAGGAAATTGGTGACCTTGGTATTGGTTGAGTAAGAGCCAATAAGAAGAACCAAGCTTAAGGCTTAATGCTATCGAGAAGAAAATTATGTTCTTCATTTTCAATCGTCAAACCGAGGTGAGTGCGTGACCGTAGCGTAGTCATACATTCATTAGACTTTTCGTGACTAATGTGTGATTTAGGACTCAACCATATGGGTGTGATTTATGGCTAGTCCAAGTTGTGTGTTGTGTGTGTGACGATAGAGCTCTATCATGATATTGCTTGATTGTTTGCATTGCATGTTGATTGCGGTAATTTTTGTGATTGTATGTACATATCGCTGTGGAGATGGGATGACCGCCTCACTAAGCATTATCAATGCTTACGCACCTATTTTAGTGCAGGTAAAGAGAAGTCTTGAGGTTGCGGAGCTCGTGGAACCGAGGCCAAGGGAGGAGGATGATTTAAATGATCTTTAAAAAGGGGTTTGATATCTTTTGTGTTGGATGTGTATGATGTTATGTGATGATGATGTTATGGACGTGTTGATATGCTTATTAGGATATATGAAGGTTGCTCTTGGATGTTAAGGATGTGTATGTTCTGTTTCGTATGTAAATATCTTGCTTGCTATGTGTTCTCGGGATAGGTCGTTTCAAATGGTGTCCGATGAGATGTTCTTCTCCCACTGATGTGCTTCACCCCAAGTGAGAATGAGAATAGACGAAGTTTTAGTGCATCTTTAGAGAGGCTGTTAATGTGTACCGTCTCTCATAACTTGTCGAAGTGATCCAGATGATCCATAAGGTTCTTCGTTGATAGGACTTGGAACTTTTCTCCTTGGATCATGTTAATCAAGTCGACCTTGATTTCGAACTCGATATCTCCCACTTGTGGTAGTTGTATGCTCGTGCGGTTGGCATGGCTTGTTGGCTCGTCGGCCATGCCTATTGTTCGTGTTGCTCTTCACATACGCATCACGTTCTCGTCTATCCAGTCCCGCAACTGGTTCATTTTTTTTTACCTGAAAAACAAAAAAACAAAAATAAATTAAAACTAGAAAATTAAAAGAAACCTAGTCTCATATTCATACCAAATCTCTATGGTCATTGCTACAGTCCCCGGCAACGGTGCCAAAAACTTAATCACGGAAGGCTTGTTACATCTTCTTTCACAGGTTTTGATATAGGTCAATTCCTTACTAGACCAAGTTTTCGTTGTAGTAGTAAGGTGTCAATCCATATGGGTGAAGATATTAACCAAAAAGGATGCGATCAAGCAATTCAAGTCAAGCTAAGCAAATAGCGTATTGGGGTCTAGCAACCTAGACAAAAACTGAGAATGGACACTAAAACAGGTACCGTATAGGACTAACAAGAACTAGCAGAAACCAAGCAATAACAGAAATAACATATGGGGGTAAAGAGCAGCGTGTAGGACTAACAGCAAATTCAACAATGCAAGAGAAGTTCCTAAGGATGGGGGTAATCGACTCAGTGTGTCCTCTTAGCCTATTCAAGTGGTTTAACAAAACTCAATCAAGCTATTCCCTAGACATCAAACATCAAAACCAGTTAAGTCCACTCCCGTGGTAAGTAACCTCAAACTAGACCAGTTCCAGACCCAATCCCTTGGCGAAATCTACCCTAGCAGGCAATACGATTCAGTTCAATATTGTCGATAAACACCCTAGACAACTAATCCCTTAGGCTAGGTATGCAAATCTCTAACATCGGTTCATTCAAGCATTTTATCAAACACCTTCTGGGTGGAAAAACACCTAAGTTCTAATCCCAATTGATCAGAAAGAAACTAGCATTAAGAACACTGATTTAGAAGGAAAATCAAACGATCTACACTTAAACCACCTGAAAGACCAAGATTCTACACCTAATCTATCCCATCCTCAAGAACCCTAATGACTACTCAAAACTCATGAAGAACATCAAGAACACAAACCCAGAAATCATAAAAACTTGCATAATGATAGAAATAGAAGTAGAAATGATAGAACAGAAGGAACAAACTAAAAATAACAAGTAGAAATCAAATTACAAGTTCTGGAAACTAAGAACAGAGAAGAACACAAGGAAAAACTCGAAATATTAGAGATAAAAACGTTGTCCTTAGTATTAATCCCCTTTAGGTATTTATACTAAGTCTTAAAAACCCTAAAACGTCATGCACAAAATAGTAAAAAATGTGCAGGATAAGGTCCAGCTCGGCTAAGTCTTGGTCGAGTGCTGTGCTCAAATAGACGAAATCAAGACTGCATTTTTCTGAGATGAGCTTGAGTAGTCCACTCGATTGCAGGGGCTCGAGCTGGGTTCTGAAACTTCAAGACGCCACCTTTTGTCTCTGCTTGATCACACAGCTCGAGCATGGGTACTCGAGCTGAGCTTCTGCTCCATCTCCTGCTCAGACTCGATCACGTCTGCATGGGTATCCTGCATGGACTCAATCAGCATGTCCCAGACAGCTTCTGCTCAGCACGGACTCGATCACAACTACTCTGTATGGACTCGAGCAGCACGTCCCAGACAGCTTCTGGTCTGCACGGACTCGATCACAACTGCTCTGTATGGACTCGAGCAGCACGTCCCATACAGCTTCTGGTCTTCTCCAAAATCACCCGAAAGTACCTGTAACAAGCCAAATATGCAGGATGTATGCGGACCTAATGCAAAACACTCTAAGTATGCAAAACTCGGAATAAATAACAAGAACGGGGTGAATAACACGTCAAAACGTATGATTTATGCAAGCTAAAACGATGCAAAATGCAAACATATCAGGTTTTACCCGAGCGCTACTAGAAAGTAGTCTCGGGAGTTTAACCTGATTATACAGCAACTGCACAGTAATACAGTTGTAGTACGTACGGGACCGATCCACAGAGACTGAGAATAACTACACAGAAATTGTAGGAGTGAATATAATCTAGGCGAAATATAGATGTTTGGGGGTTTAAATTCTAAGTCCTAAAATGCGTAAAATAAATTACAGAATTTAAATTGCATAAATTAAATAACAGAAAGTAAATTGCATAAAATAAATTGTGTAATTTAAATAACCAAAAATAAATTGTGTCAATTAAATAACATAAAATAAAGTACGTAAATTAAAGTGCATAAATTAAATTGCATAAAATAAAAGTACTTAAATTAAATGACGTATATTAAAGTGCATAAATTAAATTGCATAAAATAAAGTGCATAACTTAAATTGCATAAAATAAATTGCATAAACTAAATTACATAAATTAAATAGCAGAAATTAAATTACATAAAATAAAATAACTTAAATTAAATAACGATTAAACAATAATAAAGAAAATGATCCCAAAGGTGAATGGGAACGAATCCGGAAATCTCCTAATATGAGAATTGATGTTCTTTACCCCTTCGTTAGTATCCATCAGTCTAGAGATTTCGTATATAAATTAGTCCACTTTCTCGGTATACTAATTTCTCTGTAAAAACTCCACTCTCGTGGCGCTATAGAAGCATTGAGAACGTTCTCGTCATTGACCGGATTCACTAGCACTTGCAATTCTACAAAGTAGTCAATCTTCTAACGTGTTTAGTTCTGAGATCTTAATCCACTCTCAGGGCATCAAGACCCTAAGATGCTAAACTAACTTGATCAAAGCTAATTTAGATAAGCTCACAAGTTAGACATAGATTCAGTGATTAACTATTATTCCGAGTATGTAGATCTGAAACCCTCTACCAACTCTCATGGTGTAGAGAATTCCCGGAACACTTGGTCACGCCTTTTGGATTAGACTAAGCTCTTAGATAACTCCCAAGGGAGTAAATCTAGCCTTAGGAACACATACAAGGTAGTTCATCGGTAAAGAACACAAAACATCAATCTCTAATCAGTAGATAACATCATCAATCTCCACACCAGAGATTTAAAGGTTCTACTCACTCATAACTCCGAGGGTGATGGCAGTATATGAGATAGAAGACATGATAAACACTAAACAAAAACTGTAAATAAAGCAATAGAAGAACAAGAATAAGAACTAGAAGAATTGCATAACAAAAACTTAAGAAGAAAGCGTATTTGAGATTTCTCTCTAAATGGTGGCTACGAAAGTTCTGCAAAAAGTGGGAACCCTTTCTAATGAGCATTACATGAGTTTATATAGAGTTTATGAGGCTTGGGGTGTCTTAGGGCGTCCTTAGAAGCTTCTGGAAGGTATTAACTCGAGATCCAAAGCTTTCATATCTTGCATTTCGCATTAACCAAAGTTTTCTTTTCTGTCCAGTGAGTCAGCATCGACGACCCTTGGTTGATGCTCTTGGTCGATGTGGATTCTCAGGATGAGCATCGACATCTGCTGGTCGATATTTGCGTCGATGGTCTTCATCATCAGCTTCAAGTTTGGGTCCGAGGAAGAGCATCAACCGCACTGGGTCGATGTTGTCTGTCAATGGCTTGCCCATGATGAGCATCGACCACTCCTAGTCGATGCTACGGTCGATGCTTCCTTCTTGAGGCTCTTGAGATGTCTTTCCATGTTGTTCTTGGCCCCAACAAGTAGCTTATAGGTTCCTATGGCTTCTTAGGACTAAAAAACACTCCAAATTCATAGACTTTACTCCAAGTACCTATAAACATATAAACACATGCAAATGCACTAAAACTATCCTAAATGAATGCTAGAATGCATAAAACTATACTAAATGAATGCATCAAAACATGTAAATATGAGCCCTATCACCCTCCATGCTCCATTGACTCTTCTCAAAAACCCCAAGTGGTACAAGTGTCCCCATTCCAAGACTTGATCCTTCTTTCTCTGAAGTGGTGATGGAATCCGATGTGAGGATCGCATCATCCCTTCCCTTTCAAAAGGTTTGGACCTCCAAACAACCATTGTAACTACACCAAAATGGTCCAATTTAGGCTCATAGAAGGTAGGAAGAAAATTAGACTTACCTTGGGGGTCAAAGTATTTGGCTCGGTGAGAGTCCCTCATTTCTCCCGTGTTCGTTCCATTTAGATCCGATAGCTTTTTGGGCTGTTGTCCCGCCCTTATAGGTATCCTAAACCATTCTCTAAGCTGTAAGAAGAACTTTCCCTTCCTCTGGTTAGATTGCACTCCAACTTGCCTGGTCTTAACTCCAATTGTACCCCATATCTTCTCAAAAAGCTTTGTCATGATTTCAGCTTTACTAACCCTTCTTCAGTCATTCTTCTCATATAGGGGCAGAAGTGTTGAACTCAAAGTAGGATGAAGAGTAAGAGTGTGATCACCCCTATTTATTAGCAGCTTGCATTTCGTTGGTGTAGATTCGAGCAAAGTGACCTTTCCGATCGATTTCTCACAACCCGTTTCAAGAAAAGGTATAAGGGAGATAGCTTGGGACTTAGAGCTTGACATGAGATGAACCTTCTTGAATATATCTTATAGCATAGCAAAGATCATCCTCTCATTTTGAATCTTGGGCATCATCAAAGTAAGATCCATATTAGCTTTGTACCATGGCTTCACAGATCCGGTGGGTGGTGAAACCTCGCCGTGAATTGATGCTTGTGACCCAGATGGTTTGGGTATAAGGCATTTAGCAAAGTAGATGGTCACTATGCTCTCCTTATTAGGTCCATAAGAATGCTCCTTCATGACTATCCAAACGTTTTTAGTACAATAAGACTTCTTTTGACCCTACCCCCAGTCATCTTTCTTTATGAACTCCTTTATGGTATCTTTTAGTATGTTCATTTCCCCCGTCTTATGTGAGGCACCTTCATGGTTGCAAGGCATGTTTGAGACCCTTTTACTGTGCTTAGCAGTATCCGAGGATAACTCCTCAAGATTTAGACCCGTAAAACATCCATTGTCAGAATTCTTCAAGTTCTCGACGATAGTGTGTGCGGAACTCCGACATAATGTCTCCACTGGGTGCTCTCCACTCTCTTATCATGAGCGACCCATGGAGTATAGGTTTCATTTCTCCCAGCATGAGACTGATACAGAGATTTTCTTTTGATTATCCCATTTTTAGGTTTCATTCAAGTCTACCCATAGGGTAGTCTCGAGAGTTTAATCTGACGTGACTGCAAGTGCACGGTTAAATGAATTGTACTACATACGAGATCAATCCACAGGGACTGAGAATAACACACAGAGAGTACAAGTCTAAATCTAATCAATGAAAAATAGAGATATGGTTTAAATTTATTAGTAGCTTGCATTCTGTTGGTGTAGATTCGAGCAAAGTGACCTTTCCGATCAATTTCTCACAACCCGTTTCAAGAAAAGGTATAAAGGAGATAGCTTGGGACTTAGAGCTTGACATGAGATGAACCTTCTTGAATATATCTTCTAGCACAACAAAGATCATCCTCTCATTTTGAATCT
The DNA here is from genome assembly GCA_026770425.1 of Boechera divaricarpa. Classification (NCBI taxonomy): domain Eukaryota; kingdom Viridiplantae; phylum Streptophyta; class Magnoliopsida; order Brassicales; family Brassicaceae; genus Boechera; species Boechera divaricarpa. Next base: position 14,512,974 of record CM049182.1, on the reverse strand, counting down.
TGGACATCATCAAAGTAAGATCCATATTAGCTTTGTACCATGGCTTCACGGATCCGGTGGGTGGTGAAACCTCGCCGTGAATTGATGCTTGTAACCTAGATGGTTTGGGTATAGGGCATTTAGCAAAGTAGATGGTCACTATGCTCTCTTCATTAGGTCCATATGAATGCTCGTTCATGACTATCCAAGCCTTTTTAGTACAATAAGACTTCTTTTGACCCCACCCCTAGTCATCTTTCTTTATGAACTCCTTTATGGTATCTTGTAGTATGTTCATTTCCCCCATCTTATGTGAGGCACCTTCATGGTTGCAAGGCATGTTTGAGACTCTTTTACTGTGCTTAGCAGTATCCGAGGATAACTCCTCAAGTTTCAGACCCGTAAAACATCCATTGCGAAATTCTTCGAGTTCTCGACGATAGTGTGTGCGGAACTCCGACATAATGTCTCCACTGGGTGCTCTCCACCCTCTTATCATAAGCGACCCGTGGAGTATAGGTTTCATTTCTCCCAGCATGAGACTGATACAGAGATTTTCTTTCGATTATCCCATTTTTTGGTTTCATTCAAGTCTACCCATAGGGTAGTCTAGAGAGTTTAACCCGACGTGACTTCAAGTGCACGGTCAAATACACTTGTAGTACATACGGGATCAATCCACAGGGACTGAGAATAACACACAGAGAGTACAAGTATAAATCTAATCAAAGCAAAATAGAGATATGGTTTAAATTTATTAGCAGCTTGCATTCCGTTGGTATAGATTCGAGCAAAGTGACCTTTCCGATCAATTTCTCACAACCCCTTTCAAGAAAAGGTATAAGGGAGATAGCTTGGGACTTAGAACTGGACATGAGATGAACCTTCTTGAATATATCTTCTAGCACAGCAAAGATCATCCTCTCATTTTGAATCTTGGGCATCATCAAAGTAAGATCCATATTAGCTTTGTACGATGGCTTCACGGATTCGGTGGGTAGTGAAACCTCACCGTGAATTGATGCTTGTAACCTAGATGGTTTAGGTATAAGGCATTTAGCAAAGTAGACGGTCACTATGCTCTCCTTATTAGGTCCATAAGAATGCTCTTTCGTGACTATCCAAGCCTTTTTAGTATAATAAAACTTCTTTTGACCCCACCCCTAGTCATCTTTCTTTATGAACTCCTTTATGATATCTTGTAGTATGTTCATTTCCCCCGTCTTATGTGAGGCACCTTCATGGTTGCAAGGCATGTTTGAAACCCTTTTATTGTGCTTAGCAGTATCCGAGGATAACTCCTCAAGATTCAAACCCGTAAAACATCCATTGTCGGAATTCTTCGAGTTCTCGACGATAGTGTGTGCGGAACTCCGACATAATGTCTCCATTGGGTGCTGTCCACTCTCTTATCATGAGTAACCCGTGGAGTATAGGTTTCATTTCTCCCAGCAAGAGACTGATACAGAGATTTTCTTTCGATTATACCATTCTTAGGTTTCACTCAAGTCTACCCATAGGGTAGTCTCGAGAGTTTAACCCGACGTGACTGCAAGTGCACGGTTAAATGCAATTGTAGTACATATGGGATCAATCCACAGGGACTGAGAATAATACACATAGAGTACACATCTAAATCTAATCTAAGCAAAACAGAGATATGGTCTAAATTTATTAACAGCTTGCATTCCGTTGGTGTAGATTCGAGCAAAGTGACCTTTCCGATCAATTTCTCACAACCCGTTTCAAGAAAAGGTATAAGGGAGATAGCTTGGGACTTAGAGCTTGACATGAGATGAACCTTCTTTAATATATCTTCTAGCACAGCAAAGATCATCCTCTTAGTTTGAATCTTGGGCATCATCAAAGTAAGATCCATCTTACTTTGTACCATGGCTTCACGGATCCGGTGGGTGGTGAAACCTCGCCGTGAATTGATGCTTGTGACCCAGATGGTTTGGGTATAAGGCATTTAGCAAAGTAGATGGTCACTATGCTCTCCTTATTAGGTCCATAAGAATGCTCCTTCATGACTGTCCAAGCCTTTTTAGTACCATAAGACTTCTTTTGACCCCACCCCGGGTTATCTTTCTTTATGAAGTTCTTTATGGTATCTTGTAGTATATTCATTTCCCCCGTCTTATGTGAGGCACCTTCATGGTTGCAAGGCATGTTTGAAACCTTTTTACTGTGTTTAGCAGTATCCGAGGATAACTCCTCAAGATTCAGACCCGTAAAACATCCATACTCGGACTTCTTCGAGTTCTTGGCGATAGTGTGTGCGGAACTCCGATATAATGTCTCCACTGGGGTGCTGTCCACTCTCTTATCATGAGCGACCCGTGGAGTATAGGTTTCATTTCTCCCAACAAGAGACTGATACAGAGATTTTCTTTCGATTATCCCATTCTTACATTTCACTCAAGTCCACCCATAGGGTAGTCTCGAGAGTTTAACCCGATGTGACTGCAAGTGCATGGTTAAATGCAATTGTAGTACATACGGGATCAATCCACAGGGACTGAGAATAACACACATAGAGTACAAGTCTAAATCTAATCTAAGCAAAACAGAGATATGGGGTGTGGTTCCTAATCTAACATGCAATAAGTAAAAGCATAAAATAAATAAAGCAATAAATTAAACTAAATAAGCATAAATTAAATAACATAAATTAAATACATAAAATAAATAAACTGAAACATTAAATAAAACCTAAACTAATATTTACAGACGATTGGGTGATAGTCTTAATTTTGGGAATCTAGATCTAGGGTTTATGTTTTATCTAAATAATTTGTGTTTGTCATTCTAGAGATTCTCCATGTCTCGCTGGTTCACTCTCGTGGTATGCTAGTCTCTATATTCAAACCCAATCTCGTGGTAAATGAACATGCATATCATACAATCCTATCATCGAATACTTTCATGAGTGATAGACACATCACAAGGGTTGTCACACCTCCGGACGATCCAATAGGGTCAGTATTGGTAAAAAAATGCCTAAGACACAAAGTATATGATATATATATTTCTAGAGTCCATCCCACTTTCGTGGTGAAGTCCTCCTGAGATCGTTACCTAACTTGATCAGGGCTAGATAATCATATAGCTACTCTATCAAATAACAAACTCGGCCATAGCTAATACTCCCAACTATGTAGATCTGAGATCTCTAACCACTCTCGTGGCGCATGGAATCTCTAATAGTACAACCACACCTACTGGATTCAGTTGTACACTTAAGCATCTCCCATAAGAGAATACTTAGCATTAAGATGTATAGAAAGGTAGCTAGATCGATTAAGAATAATCAAACATATATTAAACCCTAAAAATAGATTCCATCATCGACCACCACCCTAGTGATCTAAAAGATATACTCTAAAATAGAAGAAAATAAGTAAAAAAAAAAGAACTCTTTATTAGGGTTTTTAGAAGTGGTGGCTACAAAAATTCTCTATTCAAAGTTGTGTTTTCTAGTGAGATTACAAGTGATGATAAAGTCATAGGGATTCTTAGAACACTCCATTCCGTCCTTATCTTGTCTTTGAAAGCTTAAAACTCGAGATGACAAGTTGCCCGAATCATGTCTTGCCACTTACAAAATTTCCCAGCTTTCTCGGACCTTAAAATCGACCTTGATTGGTCGGTCAGGAAGGAATTGCATGAGGTCTAGTGGTTTTGGGTTGCAGGACAGGAAGGATCGTTCGATCATACATCAGGATCGATCGTTCCAGGGAAACGGATACTCTCGACATAGAATGTCCCATTCAGATCTATTGATCCAACGGATGGATCAATCGTTCGAGGAGAGGATCGATCGATCCTCGATGCGATCGATCTGTCCAGTTTTCCAGCGAGTCTTGGTACACGTTTTTGCAATTGAGATCGATCGATCCAATAGGGGGATCGATCGATCCTTATCAATCGGAGTCTCGGCTCAAATTTGTGTCATCGAGATCGATCGATCAGACAGAGGGATCGATCGATCGTAGGGTGGATCGATTGGCCGGCCGGATCGATCGATCATGTTCGCTGTTCTGTTTTGCTCTGTTTTTTTCTAAAGTGGACATTGATTGGTCTGTCGGAGGGATCGTTCGATTCTAGTTCTTATTATAAGCTTCTAAGGTTATGAGCTCATTCGATTGGTTGATGTTGGCCTTGTTAGATGGTTTTAAGATAATTAAATGAAATTTAAAAAAATATTTTCGTATTTTAGAGCAGAAGCGGTTCTATGATTTGTGTGGTTTCTTGCTTGCTTCATGATTAAATGTTGTTGATGCTTGTGTAATTTAATTGTTTGGTTGGGTTAGAATCATCCTCTTCTGCCAAATGAAAGGTTCCACGGTAAGACTTTTTTCGTGTTTTTGTTTTGTTAAGTTTTGGGAAGTTGAATAATCTGTTGTTTGTGTAGACGGTGAGAAGCACAAGCAGAAGAGGAAGGGTGGCAGGGACTGATCCCGCTGAGCAGGTAGAAGATGTGAACCCAATTGGTAAAGATCCAGCCGGTGTTGAGAATATTGCTGACGATGAGAATGTTGGAGCTGCTGGTGATGCGGCTCAAGCGGTTGGAGTTGAACCGCTAATTGAGGCTCAGCAACAGGCGGGTCAGGACCAGATGGGGCAAATGTTGTGTCTATTGACTTATCTTTTGGAGAGGTTACCAAGGGAAGTACCAGCTCCAACTCCTATAGTGCCACCCAGAGTTGATGAACCACCGAGAGTGGTGAATCCCGATGTTAGGGAAGAAGTTGCGGTTGGAGAACCAATGATTCCATCGTATCTCACCGTGATGGATCATATGCAGAGGTTTGGCACTAAATTATTTTCTAGAGGTACAAAGCCGGTTGAGGCTGATGAGTGGAGGCCGAGGTAGGAGAGAAACTTTGTTTCGGTGATATGTCCTAAAGAGTATAAGATTTATCTTGCGGTGCATCACTTGGAGAGAGATGCACACATGTGGTGGAGAAGCGTATTGGCTAAAAGAGCCAATGGTGTAGATACTTGGGGAAGATTTTGTGAAGAGTTCAACCTCAAGTATTTCTCGTAGGAGGCGATGCATAAACTCAAAGGAGAGTTCCTAGACTTGCTTTCGGGAACTAAGACAGTTTGAGAGTATGAGACGGAGTTTAACCGACTCTAAAGATATGCGGGAAGGGGTCTCGAGGATGAGCAGGCCCAAGTGAGAAGGTTTTTGCGTGGTATACGCTTGGAGTTGAAGAATAGATGCATCATGAAAACTTATGCATCGGTGGCTGAGCTAGTTGAGAGAGCGGCCATGATAGAGGATGGCTTAAAGGAGGAGGCTAAGGTAGCTAACTCGGAGGCTCAAGCTAAGAAGTCCTTTAGTTCGGGTTCGGGAAAGGGTAACAAGTTCAGGAAAAGGCAAAAAAGGAAGTGGGAGAGCATTTCTGAGAGTGCTACAAGTGTACAATCCAGATGTTTTAAATGTGGAGGCATAGATCATCGGGTTGCTAATTGCCCTAATAAAGATATGAGGACTTGCTATTATTGTGAAAAGGTGGGGCACATGAAGACGTCGTGTCCTAAGTTGCAGCAAGGTGGAGGAAAGTCAGAAGCACCACCATCTAAGCGAGCGACGGTGACACCTCGAGCTTACTCCTTGAGCATCGAGTCTGGAGAAGGGAGTAATTCTAAGCCGATCACTGGTTATAATTATTACCTTATCAAATTATTTTCTTTGTGATTATGAATTCGTCGATGTGTTTATTTTTGGAGGTCTTGGCTTATAGATTATGCGTAGGGACCTTAAATGTGGGAGGGGTTAAGTCTCACGTGTTGTTCGACTATAGAGCATCTCATAGTTTTATTACTCCGGAATTAGTTAAAGAAGGAGTGTTCTGAGAGGAGCCTAGTGGGCATTTGAGAATGGTGAAAGTAGCGGGTGGACAAGTTTTCGAAGCCCGTAGTTTGGTGAAGGATGTGGATATTCATATTGCTGGGGAGGTTAATGATGTCGTCATCACATCAGAACCTATCGACAACACCATGGGCCGAGAAGGACGTAGCTGTGGACCGAGCTCGAGTATGAGATTTGGAGATGCTGAGATGATGGCTTGGAGCACAAGGGAAGATGCAAGAGAGAGATTTATCGACGCCAAGCCATTCCATGATAGAGACAAGACCATAGACCGAGCCGAGACACTAGAGAGCGGTTCGGGGGCACTTGACTTTGGAGGTAAAGTCTTATGTGTCCTTACTACTCATCAGTAAAGACACAATCAAAAAGACCTTAAGCTAAGTAGGAACTCTTTCCCTACCTCCAGTTTACCATGATGGGTTCTAAAGAAGGGTTTTAACGAGGTCCGAAACACTTAGGGCATCACACTCTCTATCTTATATGCATCTCGCTTGGAACCTTTTGATGACAAGTATAGGTGAATAGAGGTGTTATTCTATCTAGGGAAGCCTCTACAAATGCTTCCCTCCCTTAGTTTTTGATTTGCTTGAGTTTTGCCTTGTATTTCGTTTTTGTTGACTTTTGGTCAAACTGTTGACTTATGTTGACTTTTTGTAGTCTTTTGTCTTAGGCTTATTTTTGGGGTTATGTTTGTTAATGGGCTTAAGTCTCTTATGACCCATTAGGAAACCCTAGATTTGTAGCCTATATAAGGCAAACTATTCCTCATTAATCAAGAAGGCAATCATTGAAGTAAAATATCAAAGTTAGAAACTTTGTCTCTCTAATCTATTGAGTTTGTCTCTAGATTGGGAAATCCTAGGATATTTGAGTGTGTCTCATATCCCTTGGGTCGTGGCAGTATCAAGGGACTTTCACATCCTTTGTGGTTCGCCATTCATTCCACTCCACCCCTCCACCGCCGCTCCATACTTCACTCCACCGCCGTCGTGTTCATTGATATATCATGGATTTTACCCGTTTTTAGCCATGATATAAGTCGTTTTATCGAGTCTTTCTAGTGCTTTTTCTATCATTTTAGAGTCTTTTCAGGTTTTAGCACGTTTGGGACGAAATTGGAGATTTTGGAGACATTTGGAGCCTTTTTGGAGCAAACCGAAGAAAGTACCCGTTTTGAAGCTTTAGCATCGATCGACACCATCATGGTATCGATCGATACCGACGTAATCAACGCGCAGAAGAGATTTTCAAGGAAACCCATAAGAAGCCCAATCATCCCCTTTATTTACATAAGAAGCCCAGCTCGTGATTTTAGGTTTATTTAAGCAAACTTTTAGTCACTAGGTTGAAGCAGACTTTACTTTTGACTATTATTCTTGAGCCACCATTGAGATTTGAGAGCTTTTGTGAGGGAGACGGATCCAAGACTTTGTTCATCATAGAGAAGATCCCGAACCCTTGTTTTTATTCCTTTGTTTAATTTCATGATTTATTCAGTTATGTTATTTGTTTCATCTATCATGTCTGAGTAGTCTCATTTTAGGTTTAGGGATTTCTCATATGGATTTCTCTGATTTATGATAATTGATTTGTTAGGGTTCAAAATCTGAATAGTTCTTCACCATAGGTTGTTCTCAAAGCTATTTCTAACCTGATCACTTAGAACATAGAACCTAGATTAATCGATTAGGCACGACAGTGCAATTGAGTAATCTGATAAAACCTAGGGTGAGCAATTCGGTTATCTGCAAAGAGATTTGGTTTAATCGAATTGTGAACATATCAAACTTGAATTAATTGCTGGTTTAATTTGTAGGATTTGCAAAGAGATTTGGAATTCTAGATTTTAGACTTAGTTAGTTTTCGCAACGACAGTTGGTTGACTATATTATCGTGTTTGAGTTCAAGAACGGCGCTTAATTGAATTGAACCTTAATTGATTTATTTATTATCTATCATTGATTTCCTGAGAATTTCCCTGAGCCTAGCTCCCATCCATATTAATTCAACCTAAGTTTAATTTGATCATTTGTTTTCTCGTCATTCACTGTTTGCTTAGCACAATCTGCATCTTTCATCTACTGAGTGAGTTTTCTTGAGTTCTTGTGTTCGACCCCTAACTTTACTGCAGCAACTGCTTTAGTATCATCATAGGGTATTAATTTGAGCATATCAAATTTGGCACCGTTGCCGGGGACTCTAAAAATTCACCATTAGAATTTTAGTTGTCGATTTTGGCTAAGTTCGTCGTCAGTATCGATCGATACTCCATTGGTATCGATCGACACTGAACGTCTGTTTTTGAATTTTGGTTACTTATTTTCTCGTCTTTTGATTTTCAGGTGTGTGCATCAGCGTGCTACCAGGAGAAAGAAGGACACACCACTGATCAATCTCTCCCTCACAGAGCTAGCAGAGCTTGAACGCACAAATCGGACAACGAAGAGGACTACGGTTGAGATGGATCTTCCACATGGTTTGGTGCATGATGAGGAAGGTGGACGCCAACTTCCTGCCGAGGCTGGACGTCAACCTCAGCAACCTCACGCCGAGGCTGAACGGACGCTTGGCGAGTACAACCGACCGGATCAATTCTATGCCAATCGTGCAGCGATCCGTATTCCGACTTTCCAGAGGAATGACTTTGAGCTGAAGCCTGCTTACTTCGCTCTTGTTGGACAGCACCCTTTTACCGGTCTCTCTCATGAGCACCCTATGGATCACATCGAGAAATTCGAGGACTTGGTCACCAGTATGAAGTACAATGGAGTACCACATGAATACCTCTTTTGTAAGCTCTTTCCATACTCTCTTGGTGGAGAGGCAGCCTACTGGCTGAAGCAGCTACCTCCCGGATCTCTCACTACTTGGAACGAGACAAAAAACGCATTCCTGAACAATTTCTATGACGATGCGAGGTCGGAGGAGCTCAGGAACAAGCTCTCTCAGTTTTCTCAAGGTCCAACAGAAGCACTCAAGGCTGCTTGGGTGCGATTCAGATCCTACCAGAGAGACTGTCCTCATCAAGGTGGTTGCAAGTCTGGAGGTAACCAATCTGGTTTTGGTGCCACTCAATTCGCCCAAAAACCACTTCAAGGCGGTGATTTTACTCGCCAATACGGTAATTCAGCTTACCAACCGCATTCTCCGAGGGCTGCAGAGAGTAAGACAGAGATCCTCTTGGAGCAGATTCTGCAAGGACAAGAAAAGATGACTGGGGATTTCAATAGAAAGCTGGATAATTTATACACTGATCTGAATGGGAAAATCGACGCTCTCAAAATTCATCAGAAGATGCTGGAAAATCAAATAGCTCAGACATCAGCAGCTGTCAAGGGAAAGATAGTTCAACCACAGCATGGAAATGTCAATGCAATCACCTCGAGCACTAGAGAAGAGGATTTTGAGCCTGAGATGACTGTGTTCGTATCCAGTGATACTAGCATCGACCGATACCTGACTGGTATCGATCGATACTTCCCGAGACCTGCTGTAGATTCGAAGGTCGCTGAAGATGAAGATAAGAATTCTGATATTCCACGCGTATCGATCGACACCCCTACCTGTGTCGATCGACACCAACCTGCAGAGACGATACAAAACTCCAGTATCGATCGACACTCATCTGGTATCGGTCGATACCCTTCGCAGGCTGAATCAATAACTGCGAAAAGGACAGAGATGGTTGAGAAACGGGTATACAAACCAAAGCTACCTTACCCTGTTCTTCCCAAGCTGACAAGAGAGGAGTGGGCAGCTGCTAGAAGCAAGTTTTTGTCAAAAAAAATGGTTGCAGGACCTCCCGTTGCTGATACATCACCACCGCTGAGACAGTTGACAAAGACGGAAGACCCAGGGAAATTCTCAGTTCCATGCTCCATCTCTAGAGTAAACTTCAAGGAGTCTCTCGTTTACTCAGGGTCTAGTGTCAACGTCATGTCGAGGGCAATTGCAGAGAGATTGAAAGCTGATATGAGATCTCCTAACACGCTTCTCACATACGCGGATTCTTCTAGCTCACTCCCTTACACTACAATTCTTGATTTACCTGTTAAAATAGGAGATTGTCTGATTCCTACTGATTTTCAGGTTGTGGAGATGAGCCAAGGATCCAAGGTGCCCTTGATTTTGGGAAGACCATTTATGGCTACTGTTGGCGCGATCATGGACACGCCTAATAAGAGAATCTCTTTCTCTTGCATTGACGGAGACGTTTTCTACGATGCCATTCCTTCTAGAGGAGCACCCAGACATGTCTCGTGCATCACCATTGCCTCGGGCGAAACTCTGATGATCGATCTGCTCGATGAGTCTTATGATGAACCAAAAGTCGCAGTTGTTTCAAATGAACCCCCCCAACACCCCAAGAAAGTTGTGGAGAAGACCAAGGCAACAAAGAGGAAAGCGACGCGCAAGAAGATCAACAGTGCTGTTAATTTCACTTTGATTCCTCAGAAGTGTGATGGAGATTCGATCGAATATAAGGTGACGTGCAAGGGAACCTCGAAACCTTTCTCTAAGGCTAGAATTCTCATTCCTACGAAGATGAAAGAGAAAGAAGAGGATATGATGAACACAACTTTGAAGCTGGAGATGTCTGGTTGTGGAGCTTATTTCGGAGTGAGTTCTCCACCTTGTCCTGACTGATATCTTAGCCAAAGTCAAGCTCGTGACATTAAACAAGCGCTTAGTGGGAGGCAACCCACTGGTAAGTCTATAAATATGAGTTTTTGTTTTTGTGTTTTGTTGTGTCTTGCGAATCAGGTCGGAAGAAGGATGGTCGTTTTTGTTCCGTATCGATCGACACCACCTTGGTATCGATCGACACCCCCGCTCTATGGTAACACCTCTTGTTCTTGACCTATTTCGTTTTGTTCTTTTGATTTCTTTCACCTTCTCTGGGCTTGATAAACACTGGGGACAGTGTTACTTAAGTCTGGGGGAGGTAGTCACTGACATTGACTTTTTGTTTTCTTATTTATTATATGTTTTTATTGAGTCAAAACCACTTGAAGATCTGTCTTTTGCTTGTTTTTGTTATTCTGATTTTGCTTTTGAGTAACCACTGTTACAGGATTAGTTTCAGTTCGACTAATGAAAAATCCAAGGGATAACCAGCCAGCTAGAAATCACTCATGTCTCCAGCAAGGTTCTTCACAAGCTTTAGCCAAATTTTGCACTTCATCTACGCGGTTAGTGTTCTTAGAGCTTGATTCATCATTCATATCTGGCTAAGGAACCCATCATGCTTGAAAATTGTGGTATATCTCTCCCGTGAAAATTGTTGGATACATATTTGCGTTAAAACAGGTAAAATCATTATAAAAGATGAAATGATTTCCGCCGAGTAGAGGGGTAGGAAAATTTCCTATGACCCCATTATTCTACTTGGATAAGGAATGATCACACAAAGGCCTGAAGTGAGGGGTAGGAAAATTTCCTATGACCCCATTATTCACCTAAGACTTTTGATACATTGAGAGGGTAAGAACCGGGGATTCGGTAGCAAACACTATCAATACTCGCGTTTCGGACCTTGATTTGTATTTGCTGTTCAGATAAACCTGCGCTGTTGAAATCCAATTAGAACTGATTATGAAATAAGTCTGGGGGAGATAAAGAATACCGGAGAGCAATAAATGTTGTTGAATAAATGGTTCCTTAGCTATGATATTGTATGGGCAAGAATCTAGAAGGTTCTTGAACACTGATTGCAGCGATGAAACTGGCGATGAGAGCTTGGATGAATATTGGTGTGAGATAATAAGTGAAGACTTGGGAAGTTGGGGTTCCTACGGAGAAGTACATGATGGTTAGATCTGGAGCTGATCAGGCAGCAGTGGGCACTTGGGAAAAGGATCATTACAGCGATTTCAGTAACAGGTCAGGTCTCTAAGGTTTTTTAAACCTCTTTCTCTAACTTAGTTTTCTGTTTTGCTTGAGGGCAAGCAAAAGGCTAAGTCTGGGGGAGTTGATATATCATGGATTTTACCCGTTTTTAGCCATGATATAAGTCGTTTTATCGAGTCTTTCTAGTGCTTTTTCTATCATTTTAGAGTCTTTTCAGGTTTTAGCACGTTTGGGACGAAATTGGAGATTTTGGAGACATTTGGAGCCTTTTTGTAGCAAACCGAAGAAAGTACCCGTTTTGAAGCTTTAGCATCGATCGACACCATCATGGTATCGATCGATACCGACGTAATCAACGCGCAGAAGAGATTTTCAAGGAAGCCCATAAGAAGCCCAATCATCCCCTTTATTTACATAAGAAGCCCAGCTCGTGATTTTAGGTTTATTTAAGAAAACTTTTAGTCACTAGGTTGAAGCAGACTTTACTTTTGACTATTATTCTTGAGCCACCATTGAGATTTGAGAGCTTTTGTGAGGGAGACGGATCCAAGACTTTGTTCATCATAGAGAAGATCCCGAACCCTTGTTTTTATTCCTTTGTTTAATTTCATGATTTAGTCAGTTATGTTATTTGTTTCATCTATCATGTCTGAGTAGTCTCATTTTAGGTTTAGGGATTTCTCATATGGATTTCTCTGATTTATGATAATTGATTTGTTAGGGTTCAAAATCTGAATAGTTCTTCACCATAGGTTGTTCTCAAAACTATTTCTAACCTGATCACTTAGAACATAGAACCTAGATTAATCGATTAGGCACGACAGTGCAATTGAGTAATCTGATAAAACCTAGGGTGAGCAATTCGGTTATCTGCAAAGAGATTTGGTTTAATCGAATTGTGAACATATCAAACTTGAATTAATTGCTGGTTTAATTTGTAGGATTTGCAAAGAGATTTGGAATTCTAGATTTTAGACTTAGTTAGTTTTCGCAACGACAGTTGGTTGACTATATTATCGTGTTTGAGTTCAAGAACGGCGTTTAATTGAATTGAACCTTAATTGATTTATTTATTATCTATCATTGATTTCCTGAGAATTTCCCTGAGCCTACCTCCCATCCATATTAATTCAACCTAAGTTTAATTTGATCATTTGTTTTCTCGTCATTCACTGTTTGCTTAGCACAATCTGCATCTTTCATCTACTGAGTGAGTTTTCTTGAGTTCTTGTGTTCGACCCCTAACTTTACTGCAGCAACTGCTTTAGTATCATCATAGGGTATTAATTTGAGCATATCATTCATCATCTCTCCGCCGAGCAAGATTGAGCCATATCTCTTGTAAAGCTCCATCCCTTGCTGTTGGCTCGTGATTCTCCAGCAAGTCCACTCTATCTTCACTCCATCATCACGTCCATCCATTGATATGTCGACATTTTATATGGTTTTAGCTTGCATTATTCACTTATTTAACCTTGTTTAATAGCTTGTTCTTAGCATTTATCTCTAGTTTTGCACACTTATAATGTTTTGCATTAAGATTGCATGCATTTTGCATTTTGGACTTATTTCAGGTGCATTCAAGGGACATTGGAGATGTTGAAGTCAAATAAAGAAAAAGGAGAGCTTAACTCGACCAGAAACTCGAAGGAGACTGACTCTAGCACCCAGCTCGAGCAAGCAGGTCGAGCTAGTGCATTCTGCACCAAGTCAATTACCCCATCCTTAGGACCTGCTCCGTTCTTGATTGATTTTCGTGTTCTGTTTTCGTTCTGTTTCTATTCTGTTTATTGTCTCAGCTTTACTCTGTTTCTGTTCTGTTTTCATTCTGTTTTATGTTCTGTTTTAGTTTCTGTTATTGCTTTTGATTTCCTTTTGCTAGGATGATAGTTTTACCTTCTCACTGCTTGTTTGGCTTGACTTAGACTATTTGATTGCATCCTTCTTGGTTAATATCGCGCCCATTTGGATTGACACCTTTCTGTATTACAATGACATGAATATGCATTAAGACATTTGACAGATAGCAAAAACCTAAAAACCAGCTATTTTAAATTGGCGCCGTTGCCATTTGGGTGTTGTTTATTACAATTTGGATTTCAAATCGTTTTAGATCAAGTTCTTATTCGATCTACTCTGTTACTGACTTAGTTTTTTCTTTCTGTCTCTTTGCATTTGAGGTACAAGTTGACTCGATTTCACTAGCTCGACCACCCCAGATCGAGCTAGCCTAGCTCAACCAAGCCTGCTCGAGTCCGCCCATCGAGTTAGCTCCCTCTGCATGCAAACGAGATCAAAAGGCAGTCACAACCTCATCCGCTACCTCGACAATATTCACAAGTTACCACAACAGTTGAGAGAGCAGAGAGAACATCTCAGCGTAGATCACCAGGATCCGATAGATATGGCTGACGATAATCCACCACCACAGCCTGAAAATATGCCCCATCCAAGGAGGCTACGTCTGATTGGTGCGGGCGATGCTCCCAACACTCACACCAACAGGCAAGGGATTGTACCCCCTACAGTCCAGAACAATAACTTTGTGATCAAGAGTGGATTGATAGATATGGTACAAAGCAACAAATTTCATGGGCTGCCTATGGAAGACCTTCTTGATCATTTAGATGAGTTTGATAGGCTCTGCAGCCTTACCAAGATCAATGGAGTCAGTGAAGATGGTTTCAAGCTGCGACTCTTTCCATTCTCTCTTGGTGACAAAGCCCATCTCTGGGAGAAGAATCTACCCCATGGCTCCATCACTTCATGGGATGACTGCAAGAGAGCTTTCCTTAACAAGTTTTTCTCCAATGCTCGAACCGCACGCCTCTGGAATGAGATATCTGGATTTTCTCAGAAAGATGGGGAGAGTTTCTGTGAATGCTGGGAACGATTCAAGGGCTACACCACTCAATGTCCTCACCATGGTTTCAGCAATGAGTCCCTACTCAGCACACTTTATAGAGGGGTTCTCCCTAAGGTCCGAATGCTTCTTGATACAGCCAGCAATGGTAACTTCCTCAACAAAGATGTTGATGACGGCTGGGAGCTTGTGGAGAACCTTGCTCAATCTGACGGTAACTACACTTCTGAGTATGATAGGAGTGTCCGACCAAGTGTTGCTACAAATGATCAGACTAGGGCCATCAAGGCTTTGACTGCTAAGTTGGATCAACTGCTACAGCAGAAAAAACAGGTTCACTTTGCTTCTGAGGATACAGTTTTTCAGGTTCAAGATGGGGAGGATGATGGCATGGAAGAGGTCAACTATGTTCAGAATCAGGGTGGCTACAACAAAGGTTTCATCAACTACAAGAACAACCCAATTCTCTCTTACAGGAGCACTAATGTTGCTAACCCTCAGGATCAAATCTACCCGCCTCAGCAATCACCGCCCCAGTCTAAGCCTTTTGCTGCTTACAACCAGAATCAGAATTTTGTCCCTAAGCAGCATTACCAGACCAGCTATCCGCAACAGGGAATCATGGGTGCCCCACCTGGTTTCACATCTCACCAAGCTCAGCCTTCTACCGTTCCAGATCAACAGACAAACAACTTGCTGCAGCAACTCCTACAGGGTCAAGCAGCTAGTGCAATGGAAAATGCTAAGAAATTTGGTGAAATCAAAACCCAGATGGACTTCACATACAATGACCTCAACAGCAAGATTGAGTCATTGAACTCCAGAATTAAGTACTTGGAGGGCAAAACTGCATCTACTTCCTCCACAGCACCTATTGGACAACTTCCAGGAAAAGCAATTCAGAACCCCAAGGAGTATTGCAATGCCATCTTTTCAATAGAATCAAGTCCCATTGCTGATCATGAAGCTGCAGTTAGAGAAAATGAGACTTTGCTTTATGGTTCAGATGCTAACACCAATGCAATCACCTTAAGGAGTGGAAAAGAGTTACCTGAGAGGGAAGGATCAGTTAAAGTCACTGAGGACAGTGAGATTGAAGAAGGGGAGGATTTGAGCTGCAAAGAATCCGAAAAACGTGTCTAGAAACTGACTCTAGCACCCAGCTCGACCAACTTGGTCGAGTCAGCCCTCTACCTGCTGCAAAACCTGTTGTTTCAGAGAAAAAGAAAGCACCCTTTGTCCTTCCTCCTTATAAATCCAAACTGCCTTTCCCAAAACGATTCAAAAAGGAGATAATGGATAAGTACAGAGCGCTTTTTGACAAGCACATGAAGGAAGCAGAGATTAGGATACCTCTCATTGACACCTTCTCAATGTTTCCTGCATATCAGAAATTCTTGAAGGATGCAGTAAACGAGAAAGCCAAGGAGATTCAAGATATGGTGGTCTTGACAGAAGAATGCAGTGAAGTCGAAGATGGGGAGGATTTGAATTGCAAAGAAGATCAAGAAACTCGACTGGAGACTAACTCTATCAAGCAGGTCGAGTCAGTAGGTCGAGCTAGCACACTACCTGCTAAAAATTCAGTTTCTTCTAAGGAAAGAAAATCACCCTCTGCCCCCCTCCTTATAAACCTAAACTTCCATTCCCAGGAAGATTCAAGGAGGATAAGGACGTAACCATGGTTGAAAACAAGGGTAATGTCGTTTGCCTTGATTCACCCAGCAAGACAAAGATTGAGCCTAAGTCTCTCCCCAAGCTTAGCAATCCTGGTATGTTCTCCATAGCCTGCTCTCTTGGTGATCTGGAAATTAAGGATGCTCTATGTGACTCCGGTTCAAGTGTGAATGTCATGTCCCATGAGATGTTAGAAAATCTAGGGATAAGACACCTCACTTATCACTCATCACCCATCACTTTTGGAGACGCTCATTCACGAAAGCCACTTGGTCTTCTGGAAGATTATCCACTTAAAGTTGGGGATTGTCTAGTCCCAACGGACTTCGTTATCATGGAAATGAAGAAGGATAACAAGCTCCCACTCCTCCTTGGAACTCCCTTCCTCAACACTACTGGTGCAAACATAGACTTCAAGAACCAAAGGGTAGTTCTTATGAATGTGGATGACAAGGCTTATTACCCACTAAAAGCTTCTCCTAATGAGCTATATGGCACAATGACTATCAAAGATGATGGCTACCGTGATGAGAAAGTACAGTACATTGGCACAATTGAGAAGGTCGATGAAGCTCCACCCCCAAAGGTCTATGACGAGAAAGAGAAGTCTCTGGAACGAAAGGATAGAGCTGAGAGTACAATGAATGAGCAAGAGGTCAAGCCATTCATACTTGGTCAGATCATTGCAGAAAAGACCTCAGCTCCCTACCATGAACCACCCTAGACCCAATAAAAAGGAAGTCAAGCTTAGAGACTTTAAACAAGCTCACTTGGGAGGAAGTCCCATGTCTATCCTTGTATATATTGCTTTAGTTTTCTTTTCAAAGTCTAAATAAGTGTGCTAAGTTCTTGTTTTTGGCTTGCTGGTATGATTTCAGGAGAGTATGAGCATTGAATCACGAAAAAGAGAAGATATGTGAGCAGACAGTCTAGCTCGACCAGGATGGTAGAGTCAGTGGTCGAGTCAAGCTCCCACGCTGTTTACACTCTGGAGAGCATGGAGGATTCAATCTCCTCCTTCTTCTCCAACCCTTGAGGTACCTGTTCTATCCATTCTTGTATATATCATATGCATTTTGTTTAGTGTTTTTTGTTGTTTCTTAAACCATCCTTCAAATTTTTATTACACAAGGGACTGTGTAATTTAAGTTTGGGGGAGGACTTAAGATATATTTGATCTGTTTTCTGTGTTCTTATTTTTACTTTGTGCATATTTAAGTCTGCATGCATCTAAGGCATAGAAAAAACCAAAAAAATTTTGAAAAATTTTCGAAAAAGATTACAAAAACAGAGTGTTCATGTAGTTGTATTTACATTTTAGGATTGAGTCTAGATTGTTTTCATATAGGGTTGTTGCATATGCATAGGGGATTATGATGATTTAAACCCTGTAAGCTTGCTGATTCAATTGTATGATTTTAATGCCCTCGTTTCTAGTTGTCTAATGCATCGTTAATGAACTTGAAGTAAGACTGCACCATGCTTTGAATGCACAACTAGATTATGTCTCAATTGAAGCATGCTGTGATTTGATACCATTCCCTACAAATTTGAACCTGAACTTGAGTTAAAATTATCATGTCTATGCACTGCATTTGAACTCATGGATATCATATACATACTTGGATTTTCTTTCACCTGTTTACCACTCTTGCTAATCTAATTAGTTGTTCTCATCATTAAAACAGTTTTACCATGCCCTTAGCCTAGCCTTCTTTCAAGCCATGTTATTACTTTATTGAGTGTGTGAGGCCTATTTCTGAATGAGCTTGGTAGAAAGTGTTAGGTTTGAGCCGACAAGGATAGAATCTCATGTAGTTCTGGTTTACAATTTTTGAATCAGATAGGACTAGGTGGGATCTTGATCATTGAGTATAGGGTTTTGTTCTGTGCAAAGAAAGAAAGAAAACTTGGAGAAAGATGAAAGAAAAAGATTAAGAGTTCTTAGGAGAGAGAATAATCTGAAAGTATGTTATTCTAGTAAAGGATTTGGGGGTGTGCTAAGTATAAGAAAAAAAATGGCAAAAAGCTTAAAGTCTGAAAAACATAGAAAAATGCCTAAGCTGGTCATGAAAAACCATAAGAAAAACCCCAATCCGCTAGAAGTATTGTATAACCTCTCCTAGAACAAGAACAAAAAGAAGAAAAAAAAAATGATGAATCTAATCCAAGGAAAATTCAAAGGAAAAGCCTAAGGGTGAAGGGTAGAATTAGGATGACTTTCTGGGTTTTAGACTTAAGGGTTAAGAACACTTGTGTATGGCTGGGTAGATGAGAGTCTATTCTTGTATGCATAGGTTGGTTCTTACCTTTAGCATTCTGCTAAATCTCATTCCTTTTTCTTGAGAGATCCCTGCTTTGAAATGATTAACCATATGGAAGGGACCATCTTTGTCTCTTGACCTTACCCTTAGCCAAATGAGTTCATAGAATGTGCATAGCTTGATTCATGGTTTCTGCTTAATTGAATGTTAAAGGGATTGATAGATTTGAATGCATGTCTAGATTGAGATTTAATTGAAATTGTGCTGTGAAGAGTATGGCTAAAGTTTTTAAGTAGAGTTCATATACTTTGCATTCTAGAACTAGCAACTTGGACATTGAGATCATCTATTTTATCTGCAAGGTTTGGTTCTGAATTCCCATTTTCAAACCTCTTCTCCATTCTTATTCTTCTGTTTGCTTGAGGGCAAGCAAAGACTAAGTTTGGGGGAGTTGATATGTCTACATTTTATATGGTTTTAGCTTGCATTATTCACTTATTTAACCTTGTTTAATAGCTTGTTTTTAGCATTTATCTCTAGTTTTGCACACTTAGAATGTTTTGCATTAAGATTGCATGCATTTTGCATTTTGGACTTGTTTCAGGTGCATTCAAGGGACATTGGAGATGTTGAAGTCAAATAAAGAAAAATGAGAGCTTAACTCGACCAGAAACTCGAAGGAGACTGACTCTAGCACCCAGCTCGAGCAAGTAGATCGAACCAGTGCATTCTGCACCAAAAACTGCACTTTGAGACTGACTCTGGCAAGCAGCTCGAGCAAGATGGTCGAGCCAGTGCATTCTGCACCAAAAACTGCACTTTTCACCCAGCTCGACCAGGGAGCTCGAGCAGGCTGATCGAGCTGAAGATAAAAATCAAGTCTTGAAATTTTGGACCAGATAGGGCAAATGTTGGGTCTATTGACTTATCTTTTGGAGAGGTTACCAAGGGAGGTACCAGCTCCAACTCCTGTAGTGCCACCCAGAGTTGATGAACCACCGAGAGTGGTGAATCCCGATATTAGGGAAGAAGTTGCGGTTGGAGAACCAATGATTCCATCGTATCTCACCGTGATGGATCATATGCAGAGGCTTGGCACTAAATTCTTTTCTAGAGGTACAAAGCCAGTTGAGGCTGATGAGTGGAGGCCGAGGTAGGAGAGAAAATTTGTTTCTGTGATATGTCCTAAAGAGTATAAGATTTATCTTGCGGTGCATCACTTGGAGAGAGATGCACACATGTGGTGGAGAAGCGTATTGGCTAGAAGAGCCAATGGTGTAGATACTTGGGGAAGATTTTGTGAAGAGTTCAACCTCAAGTATATCTCGTAGGAGGCGATGGATAAACTCAAAGGAGAGTTCCTAGACTTGTTTTCGGGAACTAAGACAGTTTGAGAGTATGAGACGGAGTTTAACCGACTCTAAAGATATGCGGGAAGGGGTCTCGAGGATGAGCAGGCCCAAGTGAGAAGGTTTTTGCGTGGTATACACTTGGAGTTGAAGAATAGATGCATCATGAGAACTTATGCATCGGTGGCTGAGCTAGTCGAGAGAGCGGCCATGATAGAGGATGGCTTAAAGGAGGAGGCTAAGGTAGCTAGCTTGGAGGCTCAAGCTAAGAAGTCCTTTAGTTCGGGTTCGGGAAAGGGTAACAAGTTCAGGAAAAGGCAAAAGAGGAAGTGGGAGAGCATTTCTAAGAGTGCTACAAGTGTACAATCCAGATGTTTTAAATGTGGAGGCATAGATCATCGGGTTGCTAATTGCCCTAATAAAGATATGAGGACTTGCTATTATTATAAAAAGGTGGGGCACATGAAGACGTCGTGTCCTAAGTTGCAGCAAGATGGAGGAAATTCAGAAGCACCACCATCTAAGCGAGCGACGGTGACACCTCGAGCTTACTCCTTGAGCATCGAGTCTGGAGAAGGGAGTAATTCTAAGCCGATCACTGGTTATAATTATTACCTGATCGAATTATTTTCTTTGTGATTATGAATTCATCGATGTGTTTATTTTTGGAGGTCTTGGCTTATAGATTATGCGTAGGGACCTTAAATGTGGGAGGGGTTAAGTCTCACGTATTGTTCGACTATGGAGCATCTCATAGTTTTATTACTCTGGAATTAGTTAAAGAAGGAGTGTTCTGAGAGGAGCCTAGTGGGCATTTGAGAATGGTGAAAGTAGCGGGTGGACAAGTTTTCGAAGCCCGTAGTTTGGTGAAGGATGTGGATATTCATATTGCTGGGGAGGTTAATGATGTGGTCATCACATCGGAACCTATCGACAACACCATGGGCCGAGAAGGACGTAGCTGTGGACCGAGCTCGAGTATGAGATTTGGAGATGCTGAGAAGATGGCTTGGAGCACAAGGGAAGATGCAAGAGAGAGATTTATCGACGCCAAGCCATTCCGTGATAGAGACAAGACCATAGACCGAGCCGAGACACTAGAGAGCGGTTCGAGGGCACTTGACTTTGGAGGTAAAGTCTTATGTGTCCTTACTACTCATCAGTAAGGACACAATCAAAAAGACCTTAAGCTAAGTAGGATACTCTTTCCCTACCTCCAGTTTACCATGATGGGTTCTAGAGAAGGGTTTTAACGAGGTCCGAAACACTTAGGGCATCACACTCTCTATCTCATATGCATCTCGCTTGGAACCTTTTGATGACAAGTATAGGTTCATAGGGGTGTGATTCTATCTAGGGAAGCCTCTACAAATGCTTCCCTCCCTTAGTTTTTGATTTGCTTGAGTTTTGCCTTGTATTTCGTTTTTGTTGACTTTTGGTCAAACTGTTGACTTTTGTTGACTTTTTGTAGTCTTTTGTCTTAGGCTTATTTTTGGGGTTATGTTTGTTAATGGGCTTAAATCTCTTATGACCCATTAGGAAACCCTAGATTTGTAGCCTATATAAGGCAAACTATTCCTCATTAATCAAGAAGGCAATCATTGAAGTAAAATATCAAAGTTAGAAACTTTGTCTCTCTAATCTATTGAGTTTGTCTCTAGATTGGGAAACCCTAGGATATTTGAGTGTGTCTCATATCCCTTGGGTCGTGGCTGTATCAAGGGACTTTCACATCCTTTGTGGTTCGCCATTCATTCCACTCCACCCCTCCACCGCCGCTCCATACTTCACTCCACCGCCGTCGTGTTCATCATCTCTCCGCCGAGCAAGATTGAGCCATATCTCTTGTAAAGCTCCATCCCTTGCTGTTGGCTCGTGATTCTCCAGCAAGTCCACTCTATCTTCACTCCATCATCACGTACATCCATCCATCTCTCTAGATTCTCAAGTATTGAACCACATCTCCTTGAAAGTCATCACCTTTCTTCCACCGGTTTCAAGCTTGTAAAGGTCCTATCTTTGAGTCAAGCTAAGGGGTTCTTATCATTTGGTATCAGAGCCTAAAAGTCCTAAAGGTTGCATCTTTCCAACTCAATCTCTTCCTTTAGCTTGCTTAAGTTTGATTTTGGCCTTGAAATCGAAAAAGTTTGCATATTTGAGTATCTTTGGTGTTTGTTTGCTGCTAAGGTGTTTAGATCTGTTTTGTTTGAGTTGTTTTGCATCATTTAGGTTGTCTAGATTCGTTCATGTGTGTGTGTAGGTTGTTACTTGCATCTCATTTTTTTTCTTTTTTTGTTTTGCATCAAAAAGAAAACTCATAAAAATTTCATCTTTGCATCTGTTTTGTGTTTGAGGTCTTAGATTGAGTCTAGATCTGTTCTTGTGCTTGTTTAGGGTGTTAAAATCTTGTGTCTTGATGTTAAGTAGCCATTGAAGTCGTGCCTCCATTGTTAGTCTTAGAGAAGAGGGTGTTTTTGCTATATTTTGAAAGTCTTTTGTTGTACAAAGGCGCTTTATTCCTTTTGCCTAGCTTTTGTGTGGTCCTTCTTTTGCTTTTGTGACAGCTCATATTGGTGTTTCAATTTGAAATTTTGGCTCTTGATTTAGCAATAAAAACGTGCCTCTTTGATTACTAATAGCTGAACCAAAACTAAGAACCAATTTGAACTTTAAATTTTTGGTTTGAGTTCTTAAGCGTTTTCTTTTGTATCTCTTCTTTTCGTGCGAGGTACCTATATAAACTTGAGCCATGGATGATGAGGAAGAAGATATGAGTGAGTTTAGTACCTCAGAAGTAGATTGGGGAGAACAAGACTATGAGCTTGAGAATGAAGAAGCTTTTGAATCGTGGTACCAAGGTGTGAAGAACAAGAAGAAGAACTTCAAGATGAACCGCCTATCCGCTACTCCTCTAAGAGTTGTGTACTCAAGACTAGCTTACCTCAATCCACCACATCTTGGAGACCACCAAGTCACCATGAAGGACAATATCATATATCAAGTCGATTATCTAGTAATGAACGGGTTTCCAAACGGACGAGCACAACGACAAATCACAATTCATCTCATGTGGTAACCGGCTCTCTCATCTTCTCCGGATCTAGCAAAGATCCGGACGTCTATCTAAGGTGGGAGACCAACATGGATAAGTGGCTGCGAGTCAACTACATTCCCAAGGAACGTGCATTATCTTATGCTATTGGGGGTCTAGTAGGAGGCGCTTACAAGTGGTGGGAGCAAGAAAGGACTCTCCACAACGAGCCGATAAGTGATTGGGAAGAGCTAAAAGCCAGAATGTATAAGGAGTTTATACTCACCGCCTCCCTCACAGCTATTCAGGTCCAGCTCGAGCTTTTCAAATATAGCCTTCTAAAGATAGCACAACCACCACCGGAGCAAACCGGGAAGCCGAGTCAAGGACCGGTTTTTGTCCGACAAGGAAGAGAGTCCACCAACACCACCAAGTAACATGTCCCTAGCATTGAACCAAGCCACTGAGGAGAGTGCACCTATGGTGAAGATTACCATGAGCCTTGTTCAGCCCCAAAAGAGTTCACCGGAAGAAGTTATCGACTCATCAAACGGGGTGAATTCGGGGATTCTATATGGAGTCTTGACAACACAGCTGCGTGGTGTTGTTTCTTGAGGCCATGAGGGATTCAATGAATCCTTCTAGATTAAGGAAGAGCCACCAGATCAGAGGGTAGTCGCACCACCCCACACTAAGGCAGCTCAACAACAAGAGTGCCACCAAAGCTTAACCGAGGAAGCATAGACCGAGCCGAGACACTAGAGAGCGGTTCGGGGGCACTTGACTTTGGAGGTAAAGTCTTATGTGTCCTTACTACTCATCATTAAGGACACAATCAAAAAGACCTTAAGCTAAGTAGGATACTCTTTCCCTACCTCCAGTTTACCATGATGGGTTCTAGAGAAGGGTTTTAACGAGGTCCGAAACACTTAGGGCATCACACTCTCTATCTTATATGCATCTCGCTTGGAACCTTTTGATGACAATTATAGGTGCATAGGGGTGTGATTCTATCTAGGGAAGCCTCTACAAATGCTTCCCTCCCTTAGTTTTTGATTTGCTTGAGTTTTGCCTTGTATTTCGTTTTTGTTGACTTTTTGTAGTCTTTTGTCTTAGGCTTATTTTTGGGGTTATGTTTGTTAATGGGCTTAAGTCTCTTATGACCCATTAGGAAACCCTAGATATGTAGCCTATATAAGGCAAACTATTCCTCATTAATCAAGAAGGGAATCATTGAAGTAAAATATCAAAGTTAGAAACTTTGTCTCTCTAATCTATTGAGTTTGTCTCTAGATTGGGAAACCCTAGGATATTTGAGTGTGTCTCATATCCCTTGGGTCGTGGCTGTATCAAAGGACTTTCACATCCTTTGTGGTTCGCCATTCATTCCACTCCACCCCTCCACCGCCGCTCCATACTTCACTCCACCGCCGTCGTGTTCATCATCTCTCCGCCGAGCAAGATTGAGCCATATCTCTTGTAAAGCTCCATCCCTTGCTGTTGGCTCGTGATTCTCCAGCAAGTCCACTCTATCTTCACTCCATCATCACGTCCATCCATCCATCCATCTCTCTAGATTCTCAAGAATTGAACCACATCTCCTTGAAAGTCATCACCTTTCTTCCACCGGTTTCAAGCTTGTAAAGGTCCTATCTTTGAGTCAAGCTAGGGGGTTCTTATCAGTTAAGCCAGCAAATTTAATCGTATGGCCAATAGAGCTCTATGACATTATTTTGGGCATGGATTAGCTTGGGAATTTAAGGCCCATTTGGATTGTCATAGAGGACAGGTGTAGTTTGAGACGGATCTCGGGAAAGTGGTTTAGCAAGGTGAGAGACCTACTTCAGGATGTTTGGTGATCTCGATTATTCAAGCTGAGAAGATGATTGAGAAGGGGTGTGGAGCGTATCTTGCAACCATTTCGGTACCCGAAGAAGTTGGAGAGTTGACGCTTCAAAACTTCCGATGATAAGAAAGTTTGAGGATGCGTTTTAAATTTCAACCTTTAAAAAAGTTACCACCGGCAAAATCCGATCCTTTCACAATTGAGTTGGAACCAGGAACGGCTCCCATTTCTAAAGCTCTATATCGTATGGCTCCCGTAGAAATGGCAGAGCTTAAGAAGCAATTAAAGGAGTTATTTGATAAGGGATGCATAAGACCGAGTTGTTCACCGTGGGGAGCACCAGTCTTATTTATGAGGAAGAAAGACGGGATTTTTCGGTTGTGTATAAACTATCGAGGTCGAAACCGGGTGATGATTAATAACAAGTACCCTCTTCCAGGGATTGATGAGTTATTGGATCAATTGAGAGGTGTTACTTGGTTCTCGAAGATTGAATTAGCTTCTGGATATCATCAGATTCCTATTAAGGAGTCGGACATTCAAAAGAGGTCTTTAGAATGAGGTACGAGCATTATGAGTTTGTGGTAATGCCATTTGGCTTGACGAATGCACCAGCGGCATTTATGAGATTGATGAATGATGTGTTTCAGAAATATTTGGATGAGTTCGTGATTATCTTTATTGATGATATCCTGGTGTACTCAAAAAGTTCTAAAGAGCATGGTGATCACTTGAGAAAGGTGTTAGAAAAATTAAGGGAGCAGAAGTTATTTACCAAGTTGAGTAAGTGTAGCTTTTGGCAAAGGGAGATTGGATTTTTGGGTCATGTGATTTCAGAGAATGGAGTTTCAGTTGACCTAAAAAAAATTAAGGCTATTAGAGAATGGCCTAGACCTGAAAATGCAATGGTGATAAGAAGATTTCTTAGGTTGGCTGGGTATTACATGAGGTTTGTCAAGGATTTTGCGAGTATTGCTCAACATATGGCAAAGTTGACGGGGAAGGATGTTCCATTTGTGTAGTCTAAAAAGTGTGAGGAGCGTTTCTTGAGACTCAAGGAGTTGTTGACTACTTCACCGGTGTTGGCGTTACTCGATCCTAAGGAGCCATATGTGATTTACGGATGCTTCAAGGTTAGGATTGGGATGCGTATTGATGCATCATGGGAAGGTGATTACTTATGCTTCGAGGCAGTTGAGGAAGCATGAAGGCAATAATCCTACGCATGAAGGCATCAATGGTGTTCGCTCTTAAGATATGGAGATCATATATGTATGGTGGTAAGGTCCACTGTTTACGGACCTAGAGATATCTTCGAGTACAGAGAGAGGCGATGAGGACTTGGTAAGTATGATCAGTGCTTTGCAGTTGTGTGTTGTTTCTGATGAGTCAGAACTACTGGGGTTAGAAGCTGCTAATCAAGCGGATATTCTAAGTAAAGTGCGAGCTGCTCAAGAAAAAGATGAGGCATTGATTAAGGCTTCTAAGGAGGAGAAGTCTGAATACCAAGTTTCGAGCAATGGGACCATTCCAGTGAAAGGCCGAGTTTGTGTGCCTAACGACGAGGAGTTGAGGAGAGACATTCTACACGAGGCATATCAGAGTCAATTTTTGATTCATCCCGGAGAAACCAAGATGTATCGAGATTTGAAACGGTATTATCATGTGGTTGGGATGAAGAAGGATGTAGCCAAGTGGGTGGCTAGTTGTGAGACTTGCTAATTGGTGAAAGCCGAGCATCAGGTTTCGAGTGGATTGTTGCAGAGTTTACCCATTCCTAAATGCAAGGATGTGTGTATTGGATTGGGGTGGCCATTGCGTGGACTACCTGAATTTAGTGGAGTTCACT
Organism: Boechera divaricarpa; assembly: GCA_026770425.1. Classification (NCBI taxonomy): domain Eukaryota; kingdom Viridiplantae; phylum Streptophyta; class Magnoliopsida; order Brassicales; family Brassicaceae; genus Boechera; species Boechera divaricarpa. The sequence continues at coordinate 14,486,382 of CM049182.1, read as the reverse complement.
TTTAATAATAGCTACCAAGCTAGCATCGGGATGTCACCATATGAAGCTCTTTATGGTAGGCCATGCAGGACGCCATTATGCTAAACTCAAGTGAGGGAGTGAAGCATGTTTGGCGAGAATATTGTGCAGGAGACTACGGAAAATATCCGAATCTTGGAGCTGAACTTGAAAGAAGCTCAAGAATGGCAGAAGAATTATGCCGTGGGAGATAAGGTTTATCTCAAGATGGCGATGTTTAAGGGTTCTAACATGTCCATTATTGAGAGTAAGTTGAATCTGAGGTATTTAGGACTGACAGGAGGGATTTTGTTTCACCTCGTCTCAGGTTTCATCCGAGCGCTACCTACAGGAAGTCTCAAGAGTTTAACCCGATGTGATCGCAAATGCACGGTTAAATGCAATTGTAATACAAACGGGATCGATCCACAGAGACTGTGAATAACACAAAGAGATTGCAGAAATGAATCTAATCTAGGTGAATTATAATTGTTTTGGGTTTTTATTCTAAGTCTTAAGATGCATAAAATAAATAGACAATAATTTAAATAAACAATAATTAAATAAGCGATAATTAAATTACAAAAAACAAATTGCGTAAGGTAAATTGCAGAAAGTAAATTGCATAGATTAAATTGCGTAAAATAAAGGTGTAGAAAGTAAATTGCGTAAATTAAATAGCGGAAAATAAATTACGAAAATATAAAGCACGAAAATATAAATTGCAAAAATGTAAATTGCAGAAATTAAAGTGTATAAATTAATTATCGTAAATTAAAAGGCATAAATTAAATAACATAAAATATAGGTGCATAAATTAAATAACAAAATTATAAAATACTTAAATTAAAATAACTTAAATAAATAAATAACAATAGATCTTTAGGGTGAATGAGAATGATTTCAAGGAGTTTGTATTTAGATTTATGTTCTACCTAATATGTTTATGTTTGTCATTTTAGGGATATCGATTATAAACTAGTCCACTCTCGTGGTATGCTAGTTACTATGTCAGACCCACTCTCGTGGTGCTAAGGGCTTCTGTTCATATAACCTCATCTACCGATTTGGTTATAACCTTAAGCACATCCCGTAGGACATAACTTATCATTAAGATTGAATTTTAGAGTAGCTAAAAAATCGATTAAGAATAGAAAACATATGAAATCCTATAACATAAATCTCATCATCGATCTCTACCCGAAAGATCTAAAGGATATACTCACTCATACCTCTGAGGGTGACAGCAGGGTGACAGCAGGGTGACAGCAACATATGAGTAGGAAAACATGATAAACAATAAACTAAAGCAGTAAACAAAATAAAACAACAAGAAGAAGAAGAACTAAAGAAATTTTATAACTTCATAAGTGGTGGTTCGCAAAAGTGGCCAAAGGAGGCCAATAGAGAGGAGGGGGCCTTTACAATGAGGTAAAATGTGTTTATATAGAGTTTAGGTGGCTTGGAGGGGTTTAGAGCGTCCTTAGAAGGCTCTGGAAGCTCTTAAACTCGATCCAAAGCTTTCTTTAAGTTGCATTTTGCATTAACCGAAGTTTTCTTTTCTACACAGTGACTCAGCATCGATGAGCCACAGTAGATGCTTGTGTTCGATGGGCTTCTACAGGCCGTGCATCGACAAGCCCTTGTCGCTTGCATCGATGGTCTTCGTCAAGCTTCAAATTCAGGTCTGAGGCAGAGCATCTACAGGCCACGGTCGATGCTGACTGTCGATGGCTTACTCAGGGATGGGCATTGATATGTCTGCATTTTATATGGTTTTAGCTTGCATTATTCATTCACTTAACCTTGTTTAATAGCTTGTTCTTAGCATTTATCTCTAGTTTTGCATACTTAGAGTGTTTTGCATTAGGATTGCATGCATTTTGCATTATGGACTTGTTTCAGGTGCATTCAAGGGATATTGGAAATGTTGAAGTCAAATGGAGAAAAAAGAGAGCTTAACTCGACCAAAAACTCGAATGGAGACTGACTCTAGCACCCAGCTCGAGCCAGCAGGTCGAGCGAGTGCATTCTACACCAAAAACTGCAATTTTAGCCCAGCTCTAGCAGGAAGGTCGAGTGGAGCACAAATCAGACATTTTGGAAGCTGACTCGACCAAGGGGCTCGAGTATGAGGTCGAGCTGATCAAGAAAAATGCAACCTTGGAGTCCTGAAGTCTGGCTCGACCAAGCCAAGTCGAGTCCGTTGATCGAGCTAAGCATAAAGGTGGAGTCTTGAAGTTTTTGGAGCTAGCTCGACCACACATGGTCGAGCTACTATCTCGAGCTGAAGAATAAAAATGCAATCTTGATGTTTAGCCCAGCTCGACCATAACACTCGACCACCCATGGTCGATTTCCCCCAAAAATTAGCCTATTTTGTCTTTTTGTGATTTAGGGTTTCTATCTCTTAGTATAAATACCCCATAATAGCTTAACACTAAAAACTCGTTTTAAGCTTTGTTCATCTGTTCTTGCTTCCTGGATCCTATTACTTTGAATCTACTTGTTATTTTTGTTTGAATCTTTCAATTCTATCTATTCTCTTCCTTATCTTTCTACTTATGCAAGTTATTATGATTTCTGGGTTTGTGTTCTGAGTAGTCTTTAGGGTTCTTAAGGATGGGGTAGATTAGGTGTGGAATCTTAGTCTTCTAGGTGGTTTAAGTGTAGATTGCTTGATTTCCCTTCTGTTTTAGTGTTCTTAATGCTAATTTCTCTCTGATCAATTGGTATTAGAACTTAGGTATTTCCACACCTAGAAGGTGTTTGATGAAATGCCTGACAGAACTAATTTCAGAGATTTGCATTCCTAGCCTAAGGGATTAGTTGTCTAGGGTGTTTATTGGCTTTATTAAACTGAATTTTAATGCCTGCTAAGCTAGATTTCGCTAAGGGATTAGGTCTGGAACTAGATTAGCCTGAGGTTATTTATCATGGGAATGAACTTGACTGCTTATGAGTTTAATGTCTAGGGAATAGCTTGATTGAGTTTGTTAAACCACCTAGGTAGATTAAGAGGATACACCAAGTCAATTACCCCATCCTTAGGAGCTTCTCTTGCTTGATAGATTTATGTTTCATTGTCCTTGCTAGTTTCTGTTAGTAGCTATCGCTCTATTTTCGTTCTGTTAGCCTCTATTAGTTTCTGTTATTGCTTTTGATTATTGCTTTCTTAATTTGATAATTTCACAACCTATTGTTTGCTTGGCTTGACTTAAACTGTTTGATTGCATCCTTCTTGGTTAATATCGCACCCATTTGGATTGATACCTTTCTGTATTACAATGACATGAATATGCATTAAGGCATTTGACAGATAACAAACCACAAAATCTGCTATTTTAGATTGGCGCCGTTGCCATTTGGGTGTTGTTTGTTACAATTTGGATTTCAAATCGTTTTAGATCAAGTTCTTATTCGATCTACTCTGTTACTGACTTAGTTTTTTCTTTCTGTCTCTTTGTATTTCAGGTACAAGTTGACTCGATTTCACTAGCTTGACCACCCCAGATCGAGCTAGCCTAGCTCGAGTCCGCCATCGAGTTCACCTCCCCCTGCATGCAAACGAGATCAAATGCAATCAGAACCTCATCCGCTACATCGACAACATTCACAAGCTACCACAACAGTTGAGAGAGCAGAGAGAACACATCAGTGTAGATCACCAAGATCCACTAGATATGGCTGATTATAATCCTCCACAACAGCCTGAACATGTGCCTCACCCGAGAAGACGGCGTCTGATTGGTGCGGGAGATGCTCCCAACACTCACACCAACAGGCAAGGGATTGTACCTCCTACAGTCCAGAACAACAACTTCAAGATCAAGAGTGGCTTGATAGCTATGGTGCAGAGCAACAAATTCCATGGGCTGCCTATGGAAGACCCTCTTGGTCATTTAGATGAGTTTGATAGGCTCTGCAGCCTTACCAAGATCAATGGAGTCAGTGAAAATGGTTTCAAGCTGCGATTTTTTCCATTCTCTCTTGGTGACAAAGCCCATCTCTGGGAGAAGAATTTACCCCATGGCTCCATTACTTCATGGGATGATTGCAAGAGAGCTTTCCTTGCCAAGTTTTTCTCCAATGCTCGAACCGCTCGCCTCCAGAATGAGATATCTGGATTTTCTCAAAAAGATGGGGAGAGTTTCTGTGAATGCTGGGAACGATTCAAGGGTTACACCACTCAATGTCCTCACCATGGTTTCAGCAATGAGTCCCTACTTAGCACACTTTACAGAGGGGTTCTCCCTAAGGTCCGAATGCTTTTTGATACAGCCAGCAATGGTAACTTCCTCAACAAAGATGTTGATGACGGCTGGAAACTTGTGGAGAACCTTGCTCAATCTGATGGTAACTACACTTCTGAGTATGATAGAAGCATGCAGAGTAGTGTTGATTTAGATGAGAAGACTAGGAAGGAAATCAAGGCTCTAAATGCCAAGATGGATCAAATACTCCAGCAGAGGAAGCAAGTTCACTTTGCTAGTGAGGATACAGTCTTTCAGGTTCAATTTGGGGAGGATATGGTATGGAAGAGGTCAGATATGTTCAGAATTAGGGTGGCTACAACACCGGTTTCATCAACTATACGAACAACCCCAATCTGTCATATAGGAGCACCAACGTTGCCAACCCACAGGATCAAGTGTACCCACCTCAGTAACAACCGCATCAAAACAGGCCATTTGTTCCTTATAACCAACAACAAAGTTTTGCCCCTAAGCAGAACTACCAGGGTAGCTATCCACAACATGGAGTCACGGGTCCACCACCTGGTTTTACACCTCACCAAGCTCAGCCTTCTCCTGCTCAAAATCAACAGATGACAAACATGCTGCAACAAATTCTACAAGGTCAGGCAGCTGGTGCACTGGACGTAGCTAAGAAATTTGGTGAAATCAAAACCCAGATGGACCACACATACAATGATCTCAATAGCAAGATTGAGACATTGAAATCCAGAATCAAATACTTGGAGAACAGCACTGCCTCAACTTCTTCCACAAAACCTATTGGACAACTTCCAGGAAACGCACTTCAGAACCCCAAGGAGTATTGCAATGCCATCTTTTCAATGGAATCAAGTCCCATTGCTGATCATGAAGCTGCAGTTAGAGAAAATGAGACTTTGCTTTATGGTTCAATTGCTACCACCAATGCAATCACCTTAAGGACTGGAAAGGAGTTACCTAAGAGGGAAGGATCAGTTAAACCCGTCTGGAGGCTGACTCTAGCACCCAACTCGACCAACTAAGTCGAGCCAGCCCTCTACCTGCTACAAAACCTGCTGTTTCAGAGAAAAAGAAAGCACCCTCTGCCCCCTCCTTATAAACCTAAATTTCTATTCCAAGGAAGATTCAAGAAGGATAAGGACGTAACCATGATTGAAAACAAGGGTAATGTCGATTGCATTGATTCACCCAGCACGACAAAGATTGAGCCTAAGTCTCTCCCCAAGCTTGGCAATCCTGGTATGTTCTCCATAGCCTGCTCTCTTGGTGATCTGGAAATTAAGGATGCTCTATGTGACTCCGGTTCAAGTGTGAATGTCATATCCCGTGAGATGTTAGAAAATCTAGGGATAAGACACCTCACTTATCACCCATCACCCATCACTTTTGGAGACGCTCATTCACGAAAGCCACTTGGTCTTCTGGAAGATTATCCACTTAAAGTTGGGGATTGTCTAGTCCCAACGGACTTCGTTATTATGGAAATGAAGAAGGCCAACAAGCTCCCACTCCTCCTTGGAACTCCCTTCCTCAACACTACTGGTGCAAACATAGACTTCAAGAACCAAAGGGTAGTTCTTATGAATGTGGATGACAAGGCCTATTACCCACTAAAAGCTTTTCCAAATGAGCTATGTGGCACAATGACGATCAAAGATGATGGCTACCGTGATGAGAAAGTACAGTACATTGGCACAATTAAGAAGGTCGATGAAGCTCCACCCCCAAAGGTCTATGACGAGAAAGAGAAGTATCTGGAACGAAAGGATAGAGCTGAGAGTACAATGAATGAGCAAGGGGTCAAGCCATTCATACTTGGTCAGATCATTGCAGAAAAGACCTCAGCTCCCTACCATGAACCACCCTAGACCTAATAAAAAAGAAGTCAAGCTTAGAGACTTTAAACAAGCTCACTTGGGAGGAAGTCCCATGTCTATTCATGTATATAATACTTTAGTTTTCTTTTAAATCGTCGTTTAAATATGTTAATTCGTATTTTTGGCTTGCTGGTATGATTGCAGGAGAGAATAAGCATTGAATCACAGAGAAAAAGAGGAATCACGCAGAATTGGCCTGGCGCGACCACCCAGCTCGAGAAAGGGGATCGAGCCAGCCATCTCTCCATGCTTGGCGCGACCATGCAGCTCGACCAGGGTGGTAGAGTCAGTGGTCGAGTCAAGCTCCCACGCTGCTTACACTCAGGAGAGCATGGAGGATTCAATCTCCTCCTTCTTCTCCAACCCTTGAGGTACCTGTTCTATCCATTCTTGTATATATCATTTGCATTTTGTTTAGTGTTTTTTGTTGTTTTTTAAACCATCCTTCAGATTTTTATTAAACAAGGGACTGTGTAATTTAAGTTTGGGGGAGTTAGGGCTTAAGATGTGTTTGATTTGTTTTCTGTGTTCTTATTTTTAATTTTTGAGTCTGCATGCATCTAAGGCATAGAAAAAACCAAAAAATTTGAAATATTTTCGAAAAAAAAAAGATTACAAAAACAGAGTGTTCATGTAGTTGCATTTACATTTTAGGATTGAGTCTAGATTGTTTTCATATAGGGCTGTTGCATATGCATAGGGGATTATGATGATTTAAACTTTGTAAGCTTGCTGATTCAATTGTATGATTTCAATGCCCTCGTTTCTAGTTGTCTAATGCATTGATTAATGAACTTGAAGTAAGAGTGCACCATACTTTGAATGCATAACTAGATTATTGTCTCAATTGAAGCATGCTGTGATTTGATACCATTCCCTACAAATTTGAACCTGAACTTGACTTACAATTATCATGTCTATGCACTACATTTGAACTCATGGATATCATATACATACTTGGATTTTCTTTCACCTATTGACCACTCTTGCTAATCCAAGTAGCTGTTCTCATCATTAGAACAGTTTTACCATGCCTTTAGCCTAGCCTTCTTTCAAGCCATGATATTATTTTGTTGAGTGTGTGAGGCCTATTTCGGAATGAGCTTGGTAAAAAGTGTTAGGTTTGAGCCGACAAGGATAGATTCTCATGTAGTTTTGGTTTGCGATTTTCGAATCAGATAGAACTAGGTGGGATCTTGATCATTGGATATAAGGGTTTGGTTTTGTGAAAAGAAAAGAATGAAAAAACTTGGAAAAAGATGAAAGAAAAAGGTTAAGAGTTTTTAGGAGAGGAATAATCTGAAAGTGTATTAATCTAGTAAAGGATAGGGATGTGCTAAAAAAGAGAAAAGAAAGGCAAAAAGCTTAAAATCTGAAAAACATAGAAAAATACCTAAGCTGGTCATGAAAAACCATAAGAAAAACCCCAATCCGCTAGAAGTATTTGTATAACCTCTCCTACAACAAAAAAAAAAAAAAAATGAATCTGATCCAAGGAAAATTCAAAGGAAAAGCCTAAGGGTGAAGGGTAGAATTAGGATGACTTTCTGGGTTTTAAACTTAAGGGTTAATAACACTTGTGTATGGCTGGGTAGATGAGAGTCTATTCTTGTATGCATAGGTTGGTTCTTACCTTTAGCATTCTACTAAAGCTCATTCCTTTTTCTTGAGAGATCCTTATTTTGAAATGACCAAAACCATGTGGAAAGGACCATCTTTGTCTCTTGACCTTACCCTTAGCCAAATAGTTCATTGAATGTGCATAGCTTGATTCATGGTTCTTGCTTAATTGAATGTTAAAGGGAATGGTAGATTTGAATGCTTGTCTAGGTTGAGCCTTGATTGAAATTGTGCTGTGAAGAGTATGGCTAAAGTTTTTAAGTAGAGTTCATATACTTTGCATTCTAAAACTAGCAACTTGGACATTGAGATCATCTGTTTTATCTGCAAGCTTTGGTTCTGACTCTCCATTTTCAAACCTCTTCTCCATTCTTATTCTTCTGTTTGCTTGAGGGCAAGCAAAGACTAAGTTTGGGGGAGTTGATATGTCTGCATTTTATATGGTTTTAGCTTGCATTATTTATTCACTTAACCTTGTTTAATAGCTTGTTCTTAGCATTTATCTCTAGTTTTGCATACTTCGAGTGTTTTGCATTAGGATTGCATGCATTTTGCATTTTGGACTTGTTTCAGGTGCATTCAAGGGATATTGGAGATGTTGAAGTCAATGGAGAAAAAGGAGAGCTTAACTCGACCAAAAACTCGAATGGAGACTGACTCTGGCACCCAGCTCGAGCCAGCAGGTCGAGCCAGTGTATTCTGCACCAAAAACTGCACTTTTAGCCCAGCTCTAGCAGGCAGGTTGAGTGGAGCACAAATCAGACATTTTGGAAGCTGACTCGACCAAGGGGCTCGAGTATGAGGTCGAGCTGATTAAGAAAAATGCAACCTTGGAGTCCTGAAGTCTGGCTCGACCAAGCCAGGTCGAGTCCGTTGATCGAGCTAAGCATAAAGGTGGAGTCTTGAAGTTTTTGGAGCCAGCTCGACCACACATGGTCGAGCTACTATCTCGAGCTAAAGAATAAAAATGCAATCTTGAAGTTTAGCCCAGCTCGACCATAGCACTCGACCACCCATGGTCGAGTGCCCCCAAAATTTAGCCTATTTTGTCTTTTTGTGATTTAGGGTTTCTATCTCTTAGTATAAATACCCCATAATCGCTTAACACTAAAAACTCGTTTTAAGCTTTGTTCATCTGTTCTTGCTTCCTGGATCCTATTACTTTGAATCTACTTGTTATTTTTGTTTGAATCTTTCAATTCTATCTATTCTCTTCCTTATCTTTCTACTTATGCAAGTTATTATGATTTCTGGGTTTGTGTTCTTGCTGTTCTTCATGTGTTCTGAGTAGTCTTTAGGGTTCTTAAGGATGGGATAAATTAGGTGTAGAATCTTAGTCTCCTAGGTGGTTTAAGTGTAGATTGCTTGATTTCCCTTGTGTTTTAGTGTTCTTAATGCTAATTTCTCTCTGATCAATTGGAATTAGAACTTAGGTATTTCCACACCCAGAAAGTGTTTGATGAAATGCTACAGAACTAATTTCAGAGATTTGCATTCCTAGCCTAAGGGATTAGTTGTCTAGGGTCTTTATTGGCTTTATTAAACTGAATCTTAATGCATGCTAAGCTAGATTTCGCTAAGGTTGCTGCTTCTTTTGTGAGGCTCTTGAGATATTTCTTCCTAATCTTCTTGGCCCCGACAAGTAGCTCTAAGGTCTCTATAGCTTCTTAAGATCCCAAAATGTTATGAAAGTGTATAATTTCCTCCGAGTACCTATAAACACATAAACAAATGCAGATGCACTAAAACTATCCTAAATGCATGGTTAGAAGATATAAAACTACACTAAATGAATGCATGAAAGCATGTAAAATACGATGTTATCAACTCCCCACAGTTACCTTTTTGCTTGTCCTCAAGCAAACAAAAGCTAAGCATGGTGAAGAAATGCTAAAATAATAAAGATAAGGAGAGTGAACTTGTACCTTGTGACATTGTTATGCTTAACGCTTTTCGACCTTCTGGAAGTGGAATGATCTCTACCGTACTTATGTATTTCGCCATGAGCATATTAACTTACCTTAGTTCAAACCGCTCCTCTTTCGATCCTAGACTCCTCATTGTTGACTCCTCTTTTTATTCTAAACACGGTTCTCAACTTGGGAATATCGATCAAAAGACATGAACATTTACTCTTTCGGATTTCTATAAGCTCAATACCGTCTTATTATAATTCCTTTCCTCTTCCTTTTCTCACTTCAAGTCGATCTATTTCTCTCTACTTTTCAAGGGTATCATTTTTCTTATCGATCGCCTTTTCTCTTAAGTTCTTTTAGGATAAGTTTTTTGAGACGCGAACATTGAAAGTGGTTGCTTCCAATGCCTGGTTCGCTTCTATATCCTTTTTCTTTCTTTTCTCTTTTTCTTTTCTTTTCTTTTCTTACTAATCGAAGGAAAGGAAGAGGAGAATCATACTTACTTAGACGAGCCTTGCAGGGTCTCATAGAGGTGTCATGTCTGATATATCTCAAGCCCCAAATGGAGAATAATTAAATTCATTAAGGTGAGGAGTCAACTCTGATTCGTTCAAGTCTCAGGAAGAATGATCTATTTGGGACTTGTCGATCCACTCATGGATTTTCCAAATTTCCAAACAGAAAAACAGAAAAACAAAGGAAAAAAAACCATAAAAACGAAAATTAACAAAGAATAAAATAAAATGGTTTTTATTTATAATTAAAAACAAAAATTTAAATATAAATATATTTATTTAAAAATATAAAAAAGTTTATACATTATACTAATTTTAAAAAATATAAATGTCTAAATTAAACAAATATAAAAATTAAACATAAATATTTAAATATTTATAAGTTAAATAGAAAACGAAAATACAATTATATAAATATGTATATATTTTAATGGTGAAAGTCACATGAAAATTAAAACACAAAAACGAAAAAAGAAACACGATATAACCATTTTTTTTATTATAACTTAAAAACGAAAATAAATATATATTTATTTATTTAAAGATATAAAAGCGTTTAAAAATTACACTAACTAAATATAAAACTTTTAAATTATACTTTTTATAATTAATAATTAAATAGGTAAATATTTATTAGTTGAAAACGAAATAACTTGTAGCATCGACTGCGTATGGTCGATGTACTCGTCGATGCTTGAAGCCGAGAATGTGCATCGACCACATATGGTGGTTCTGGCGGGGGTTTTGGTGAAGGTCTATTAATCGGGATCGCATTATAGAGCACATCCTTACTCACGAATGTGTGCGAGACTTCCCGTTTAAACCTTTTGCTCACCGCTCTCATCGTGATAAGGAGTGAACCTCCAAGGATGTTGTCATGAAGATGGTTCAAAACTTCAGAAACCATCTCAACAAGTTCCAGCTGTGTATCGACTTGGTGTGGTCTATGCAAGCGATTGATGGCAGTTTCTGAGAGTTCATTGGTCCTTTCTGCTCTATGTGAAAGCTCAGTGGCTACTTTTGGAAGAGCATCGACCTCCTCGACTTCTGGTTCCTTTTCGAATAGCTTGGGATTCTCCTTCTCGACTATTGGTTCGTCCCTCTCTATCATGATAGGACCGTCTTCTTTCTCGATGTTAGCTCCTTCGTTTTTCTTGTTAACTCGCTGCTTAGGTGGAATTGGTCTGAGCTCCTTTCTACTCTTTCAGGTTATTGCTTTGACTGATGGTGACTCTTCCTTTGCTCGCGTTTCTATATTTTGGACCTTAGAGGCAAGGTCTTTGAATTTCTCATCTAGCTTGTTCCACTGTTGACTCATGATTGTCAACCCTTCACCAACCTTCACTTCGGTGCTCGTTTCTATGGCCGTGTCGATAGCACATAGTCGATGTTCCTCGCCGTTTGCTTGTCTTGAAGACAATCGACCACTCTCGGTCGATGGTGTTATCCTTCATGCCGATTTGAAACGGTGAAAAGATGTGCCGATTTCAAAAACATGTCCAATTTCTCGAGTAGTCTTTGCAGGCCCTGCTTCTCTTTGTTTTCGCGGTCGTCGGCTCGTTCGTTCACCATATTATAGTCTTCTTTATAATATTCATCACTCCTGGCTAGGTTCTCTACTAATGTTCTTCCTTGATGTGCATCTTGTCCTAGAAAAGTTTCGCAGCTTCCTACATCAAGTAGCATACGGTACTTAGGAGTGGCTCCTCTATAGAATGTGCTCAGCAGGAACTCGTCGGGAAACCCATGATGAGGGCATTGCCTTGTGATGCAATCCTAAGATCTGATGCATCACCAACCACCACCTGGACTTCACTCAAAGCTCACCTAGAGAGCACCTCGAAGTGGAATCAGCCTAAAAAAAGCTGCCAAGAAGAAGTTATGACTAATACGAGACGAACTGATCAAAAGCTGCCAGATTTGGACCAACTTGCACTTACTGGAGGATTGCAGCCAGACCAGGAGGAACCGAGTGAGGAGGTAACCTATCTGGAAACTTACCTCAACCACATAGCTCAGAGAGTTGGAATCAGGCCAAGATCTACTTTGGTTTGAGACATATGATGTTTACAAGTCGACAAACTCTCCACTGGCCTATATTAAGAGCTGACGGATCCGGAGGGCTTCAATCGTTTGTGTGGCATCCAGGAGAGCATCAATGCAAGCTTCTAAGCACTTAGAAGCCATGGGAGGATGGCATAGTGTGTCTTCACCACCAAGCTTAGGTGAGGACACCCCCAAAACTGTAGGTGAGTAACATATTCTTTTCCTACTCCTAGGTTTTCCACCGGGTTTTACTAGGGAAGGGTTTTAACGAGGTGTGAAAGGTTTAGAGCATCATAATCCAATCTCCATAAGCTAATTACTTAGAAACATTCATGATAAGTTTAGTTAGTCTAGGATTGTGATTTTATCCTTAGGGAAAACCACTTAATAAGTTTTCCCCTTCTTTTGTATTGTTTGTTTTGAGGCTTTGGGACTTAAGTGTTTTAATGTTTTAAGGCCCAAGTATCAAAACTTGTTCTAATTTGGCTTGGGCCCATTTAGAAATTAAGTTGTCCTAATCTTGTAGCCTTTACAAGGCAAACTCCTTCTCATTTTACAATTAAGCAATCATTTACCAAAATATCAAAGAAAGGTTTCTCCTTTTGTATCTCTTCTCCTATTGTATCTTGGAGCTCTAGGATTGGAAAACCCTAAAGATATTGAGGTTGGTCCTCTATCTCTAGGTTGGCTGTATCAAGAGATCCTTCATCTCTCTTGTTGTGCAATTCGATTCACACCTTCATCACCATCTCTCCGCTTCACTCCGGTTCGAGCTTCTCACCGAGGTCTAGCTCCGCCATCTCTTGGATCTCCTCAGTTTGGGTGCTTCCTGAGGATCCAAGCTTCTATCCATCATCATCCATTGAAGGTCTTGAGTTCGAGCTTCTCGCCCATTTCCTTCCCATCTTCAACACCATCTTCCGCTTCACCCGGGTGGAGTTTTTCTTCGGATCTAGCTCCATATCTATCCGGTTTGATCTTTGTAGTCTAAAGGGCATGCTCATATCACCTTGTGTATTCTTCAATCCTTCCCCATGCTTCTCTGAAACTTTCAGTGTTTCGTTGCATGAAGATTGATATTTTATTCCTTCAGTAAGCTGTCCTGGCGCTCGAGTAGAATCTCTTTAGGAATGTTGTCCGACATTGACTCCATGTCGCCACGGTCTCCGATGGAATGCTCTTCTCCTAATGACAAGCTTCACCTTCGAGTGAGAATGGGAATAAACGCAGTTTCAAGGCGTCTTCAGGGAGACCTTTTATGCGCACCGTATCGCACAACTTGTCAAATAGATTAAGATGCTCTATAGGGTTCTTTGTTGATAGACCCTAAAACTTTTCTTTCTTGACCATGTTAATCAAATCGACCTTGATTTCGAACTCTACATCTCCCACTGGTGGTGGTTGTATGCTCGTGTGGTTGCCATGGTTTGTTGGCTCGTCGACCATTCCTATTGTTCGAGTACCCATCGGTCTATGCATCCATCTTTCGTCAATCCAGTTCAGCAATATATTATTATTTTTTTTATCTTTTTAACCTGAAAAATCAAAACAAAAATTAACTAATTAGGAAAATAAAAAGAAAACTAGTCTCAGAATTAGACCAAATTGATATGGTTATTGCTACAGTCTCCGGCAACGGCGCCAAAAACTTGACAGGAGGGATTTTGTTTCACCTCGTCTCAGGTTTTACCCGAACGCTACCTTCAGGGTAGTCTCGAGAATTTAACTCGATGTGACCGCAAATGCACGGTTAAATACAATTGTAATACAAACGGAATCGATCCACAGAGACAGTGAACACACAGAGATTGTAGAAATGAATCTAATCTAGGTGAATTATAATTGTTTAGGGTTTTTATTCTAAGTCTTAAGATGCGTAAAATAAATAGCCAATAATTTTAAATAAGCAATCATTAAATAGGCAATAAATTATTGAAACTAAATTGCGTAAAGTAAATTGCAGAAAGTAAATTGCATAAATTAAATTGCGTAAAATAAAAGTGCAGAAAGTAAATTTCGTAAATTAAATAGCGGAAATATAAAGTGCATAAATGTAAATTACAGAAATGTAAATTGCAGAAATTAAAGTGCGTAAATTAAATAGCTTAAATGAAAGGGCATAAAAAATAAATAACAGAAAATAAAAGTGCATAAATTAAATAACAAAATTATAAAAATACTTAAATTAAAATAACTTAAATGAATAAATAACAATAGATCTCTAGGGTGAATGAGAATGAATTCTAGGAGTTTATATTTAGGATTTATGTTCTACCTAATATGTTTATGCTTGTCATTCTAGAGATAACGATTATAGACTAGTCCACTCTCGTGGTATGCTAGTCATTATGCCAGACACACTCTCGTGGTGACTAAGTGTTCCTAAACTTCCGTTTGGTATGTCATAACCAAACAGCCTTGTGTTTTCGGATACACGCAGTGATTGATAAATCTATTTCCGAAACATAGCCCACTCTCGTGATGAAGTGCTTCTAAGATTTTAATCTAACTTAGCTAAGGCTAGTGGTATAGGTCAATTCCTTACTAGACCGAGTTTTCGTTGTAGTAGTAAGGTGTCAATCCATAAGGGTGAAGATATTAACCAAAAAAGATGCGATCAAGCAATTCAAGTCAAGCCAAGCAAATAGCGTATTGGGGTCTAGCAACCTAGACAAAAACTGAGAATGGACACTAAAACAGGTACCGTATAGGACTAACAAGAACTAGCAGAAACCAAGCAATAACAGAAATAGCATATGGGGGTAAAGAGCAGCGTATAGGACTAGCAGCAAATTCAACAATGCAAGAGAAGTTCCTAAGGATGGGGGTAATCGACTCAGTGTCTCCTCTTAGCCTGTTCAAGTGGTTTAACAAAACTCAATCAAGCTATTCTCTAGACATCAAACATCAAAACCAGTTAAGTCCACTCCCGTGGTAAATAACCTCAAACTAGACCAGTTCCAGACCCAATCCCTTGGCGAAATCTACCCTAGCAGGCAATACGATTCAGTTCAATATTGTCGATAAACACCCTAGACAACTAATCCCTTAGGCTAGGTATGCAAATCTCTAACATCAGTTCATTCAAGCATTTTATCAAACACCTTCTGGGCGGAAAAACACCTAAGTTCTAATTCCAATTGATCAGAAAGAAACTAGCATTAAGAACACTGATTTAGAAGGGAAATCAAACGATCTACACTTAAACCACCTAAAAGACCAAGATTCTACACCTAATCTATCCCATCCTCAAGAACCCTAATGACTACTCAAAACTCATGAAGAACATCAAGAACACAAACCCAGAAATCATAAAAACTTGCATAGATGATAGAAATAGATAGAGATAATGATAGAACAGAAGGAACAAACTCAAAATAACAAGTAGAAATCAAATTACAAGTTCTGGAAACTAAGAACAGAGAAGAACACAAGGAAAAACTCGAAATATTAGAGATAAAAACGTTCTCCCCTTGGTATTAATCCTCTTTAGGTATTTATACTAAGTCTTAAAAACCATAAAACGTCATGCGCAAAATAGTAAAACGCGCAGGATAAGGTCCAGCTCGGCTATGTCTTGGTTGAGTGGTGTGCTCAAGCAGACAAAATCAAGACTGCATTTTTCTGAGATGAGCTTGAGTAGTCCACTCGATTGCAGGGGCTCGAGCTGGGTTCTGAAACTTCAAGATGCCACCTTTTGTCTCTGCTTGATCATACAGCTCGAGCATGGATGCTCGAGCTGAGCTTCTTCTCCATCTCCTGCTCAGACTCGATCACGTCTGCATGGGTATCCTACACGGACTCGATCAGCATGCCCCAGACAGCTTCTGCTCAGCACGGACTCGATCACAATGTCCTAGACAGATTCTGCTCAGCACGGACTCTATCAGAATGTCCCAGACAGCTTCTGCTCAGCACGAACTCGATCACAACTGCTCTGTATGGACTCGATCAGCATGCCCCAGACAGCTTCTGGTCTAACTTCTCCAAAATCACCCGAAAGTACCTATAACAAGCCAAATATGCAGGATGTATGCGGACCTAATGCAAAACACTCTAAGTATGCAAAACTCGGAATAAATAACAAAAACGGGGTGAATAACACGTCAAAACGTATGATTTATGCAAGCTAAAACGATGTAAAATGCAAACATATCAACTCCCCCAAACTTAGTCTTTGCTTGCCCTCAAGCAAACAAAGGAATGAGAAAGGAGAAGAGGGTTGAAAGTGGGGACTCAGAACCAAAACTTGCAGATAATAACGGATGACCTCAATGTCCAAGTTACTAACTGTAGAATGCAAAGTTTATGAGCTCTACTTAAAAGCGTTAGCCATACTCTTCGCAGCACAAGTTCAATCAAACCTCAACCTAGTCATGCATTCAATTCTATCATTCTCCTTAACATTCATTAGAACAAACACCATGAATCAAGCTAAACATATTCAATGAACTCATTTGGCTAAGGGTAAGGTCAAGAGACAAAAATGGTCCCTTCAGTACGGTATTGACGTTTCAGAACAAGGGTCTCTCAATGAAACGGAATGAGCTTTAGTAGAATGCTAAAGGTAAGAACCAACCTATGCATACAAGAATAGACTCCCATCTACCCAGTCCTACACAAGCGGTCTTATCCCTTAGTCTAAAACCTAGACAGTCATC
This sequence comes from Boechera divaricarpa, assembly GCA_026770425.1. Lineage (NCBI taxonomy): Eukaryota > Viridiplantae > Streptophyta > Magnoliopsida > Brassicales > Brassicaceae > Boechera > Boechera divaricarpa. The sequence continues at coordinate 14,469,512 of CM049182.1, read as the reverse complement.
CTAATTCTACCCTTCAGTTTCATCTTTTCTTTTTGTTTTTTTGGTTCTAGGAGGGGTTATGCACATATACATCTAGCAGATTGGGGTTCTTTTCTTAACTTAGCTTAGGCGTTTTTGTGTTTTTTTTTTTCAGATTTTTGAGCTTTCTGCCTTTTCTTTTTCTTTTGCTATGCACATCCCCCAATCCTTTACTAGATACTCAAACATTCAGATTATTTCCCTCCTAAGAACTCTTACCCCTTCTTTTTTTTTTTCCAAGTCTTTCTCATTCTTTTCTATCCACAGAACTAACCCCAATACCCAATGATCAAGATCCCACCTAATTCTTATCTGATTCAAAAATTGCAAATCAGAACTACATGAGAATCTATCCTTGTCGGCTCAAACCTAACACTTTCTACCAAGCTCATTCAGAAATAGGTCTCACACACTCAAGAAAATAACATCATGGCTTGAAAGAAGGCTAGGCTAAGGGCAAGGTAAAACTGCTCTAATGATGAGAACAACTACTTGGATTAGCAAGAGTGATAAACAGGTGAAAGAAAATCCAAGTATGTATATGGTATCCATGAGTTCAAATTCAATGCATAGACATGATAATTATAAGTCAAATTCAGGTTCAAATAGATGGGGAATGACAGAAAATCACAGCATGCTTCAGTAAAGACTTAATCTAGTTGTGCATTCAAAGCATGGTTCAGTCTTACTTCAAGCTCAATAACAAGGCATTAAACAATTGGAAACTAGGGCATTGAAATCATACAGTTGAATCAGCAAGTTTACAAAGTTTAAATCATCATCATCCCCTATGCATATGCAACAGCCCTATATGAAACAATCTAGACTCAATCCTAATATGAAGATGCAATACTACATGAACACTCTGTTTTTAAAGATTTTTCAAAAAAATTTTTTAATTTTTTTTGGTTTTTCTATGCCATAGATGAAGACTCAAGGATGCACAAAATCAAAATAAGAACAGAGAAAACACATCAAACAAATCTTAACTTTTCCCCCCAAACTTAAATCACACAGTCCCTTGTGTAATAAAAATTTGGGAAGAAAGATTAAGAATCAACAAAAAACATGAAAATAATGCAGCTAATATATACAAGAATGGATGGAACAGGTACCTCAAGGCTTGGAGAAGAAGGAGGAGATCGATTTCTCGTCTTGAGCATGGGGGCTCGAGCTGGTGGCTCGAGTCAGACGAGTGCAGGTGTCTGGCTCGATCTCAGGGCTCGAGTTGGGTGCTCGAGTCAAGTCATTCCTGTGCGTTTTTGCCTCTTTTTCATGATTCACCTCTCATACTTTCCTGAAATCACACAATCAAGACAAAATCAAACAGCTAAGCACACTTATTTGACGTTTTTTTTAAAAAACTAAAACAAAGAAATATGTACAGAGATAGACATGGGACTTCCTCCCAAGTGAGCTTGTTTATAGTCTCTAAGCTTGACTTCCTTTTTCTTAGGTCTATGGTGGTTCATGGAGGGGAACTGAGGTCTCCTCTGCAATGATCTGACCAAGTATGAATGGCTTGACCCCTTGTTCATTCATTGTACTCTCAGCTCTATCCTTTCGTTCCAGAGACTTCTCTTTCTCATCATAGACTTTTAGGGGTGGAGCTTCATCAACCTTCTCAACTGTGCCAATGTACTGCACTTTCTCATCACGGTAGCCATCATATTTGATAGTCATTGTGCCACATAGCTCATTAGGAGAAGCTTTTAGTGGGTAATAGGCTTTGTCATCCACATTCATAAGAACCACCCTTTGGTTCTTGAAGTCCATGTTTGCACCAGTAGTGTTGAGGAAGGGGGTTCCAAGAAGGAGTGGGAGCTTGTTGGCCTTCTTCATTTCCATAACAACAAAGTCTGTTGGGACTATACAGTCCCTAACTTTAACTGGGTAATCTTCCAGAAGACCAAGTGGCTTTCGTGAATGAGCGTCTCCAAAAGTGATGGGCGATGGGTGATAAGTAAGGTGTCTTATCCCTAGATTTTCTAACATCTCACGGGACATGACATTCACACTTGAACCGGAGTCGCATAGAGCATCCTCAATTGCCAAATCTCCGAGAAGGCAGGTTATGGAGAACATACCAGGATTGCCAAGCTTGGGGAGAGACTTAGGCTCAATCTTTGTCGTGCTTGGTGAATCAATGCAATCGACACTACCCTTGTTTTCAACCATGGTTACGTCCTTATCCATCTTGAATCTTTTTGGGAATGGAAGTTTAGGTTTGTAAGGAGGGGGAACAGAGGGTTGTTTCTTTTTCTCTGAAATCACAGTTTTAGGTGCAGGAGGTAGGCTGTCTTGACCCTTCTGGTCGAGCTGTGGGCTCGAGTTGGACGTCTTGGGGGTCTCAGCTCGAGTAGGTGGGTCGAGTTGGGGTGCTCCAGTAGGCGTAAAACTCTTGTCGTGGTCGTTTTTGGAAACCAAATCCTCCCCATCTTGATCCTCACTGTCCGCAGTGACTGGAACTGATCCTGCCCTTACAGGTAACTTTCTGCCACTCCTCAAAGCGATTGTAGTGGTGTTAGCATATGAACCATAAAGAAAAGCTTCAATGTCTCTAACATCCGCTTCATGATCAGCAATAGGACTTGATTCCATTGAAAAGATGGCATTGCAATACTCCTTGGGGTTCTGAATTACTTTTCCTGGAAGTTGTCCAATAGGTGCTGTGGAGGAAGTAGATGCAGTGTTGCCCTCCAAATACTTAATCCTGGAGTTCAATGTCTCAATCTTGCTGTTGAGAACATTGTAGTTGTAGTCCAGCTGGGTTTTGAGTTCACCAAATTTCTTAGCCGCTTCTAGTACACCGGCTACTTGACCCTGTAGGAGCTGCTGCAGCAAGGCATTTGTATGTTGATCTGGAGCGGTAGAAGACTAAGCGTGGTGAGTCTGAAAACCTGGTGGTGGACACAGGGCTCCCTGTTGTTGCGGATGACTCGGATAACACGGTCTAGGGGTGAAGTTCGGCGGCTGATTGTAGGGAATAAAAGGCTTGGACTGAGGTTGTTGCTGAGGTGGGTAGACTTGGTCCTGAGGGTTAGCAACGTTGGGACTCCTGTAGGACAGATTCGGGTTGTTCGTGTAGTTGATGAAACTTTTGTTGTACTGACCCTGATTCTGCACATAGCTGACCTCCTCTAGACCATCATCCTCCCCATCTTGAACCTGAAAAACTGTATCCTCAGAAGCAAAGTGGACTTGTTTCTTCTGCTGTAGCAGTTGATCCAACTTAGCAGTCAAGGCCTTGATGGCCCTAGTCTGATCATCTGTAGCAACACTTGGCCGAACACTCCTATCATACTCAGCAGTGTAGTTACCATCAGATTGTGCTAGGTTCTCCACAAGTGCCCAGCCAGCATCAACGTCTTGGTTGAGGAAGTTACCACTGCTGGCCGTATCTAGAAGCATGCGGACCTTCGAGAGAACTCCTCTGTAGAGAGTGCTAAGGAGGGATTCATTGCTAAAACCGTGGTGAGGGCATAGAGTAGTGTAGCCCTTGAAGTGCTCCCAGCATTCGCAGAAACTTTCACCATCCTTCTGTGTAAATCCAGAGATTTCATTCCTCAAGCGCGCTGTCCTGGCATTGGAGAAGAACTTAGCAAGGAAGGCTTTCTTGCAGTCATCCCAGGAAGTGATGGATCCATGGGGTAGAGTGTTTTCCCAGTGATGGGCTTTGTCACCAAGAGAGAAGGGAAAGAGCCTTAGCTTGAAACCATCTTCACTGACCCCATTGATCTTGGTAAGGCTGCAGAGCCTATCGAACTCATCCAGATGATCAAGAGGGTCCTCCATAGGTAGTCCATGAAATTTGTTATTCTGCACCATGGCGATCAAGCTGCTCTTGATCTCGAAATTGTTGTTCTGGACCGTAGGAGGGACAATGCCTTGTCTGTTAGTATGAGTGTTAGGGGCATCTCCGGCTCCTATCAAACGGGGCCTCTTCACAGGAGGGTCTTGAACCTGTGGTTGGTCTTCCATACCGAGTGGATTCTGATGTTCGTCTTGGATGTTTTCTCGCTGCGCTCGCAACTGTTGTGGTAGCCTGTCAATATTATCGATGGGGCGAAGGAGGTTCTGACTTCCTCTTGATCTGGTGTGCATGCAGGGGGATGTGTACCTTAAAATGCAAAGACAGTCAAGTTAGTAACCAAAGAAAAGGAAAAGAACTTGATCTAGAATATTTTGAAATCCTAATTGTAACAAACAACACCCAAACGGCAACGGCGCCAAATTGGTATAGGTCAATTCCTTACTAGACCGAGTTTTCGTTGTAGTAGTAAGGTGTCAATCCATAAGGGTGAAGATATTAACCAAAAAGGATGCGATCAAGCAATTCAAGTCAAGCCAAGCAAATAGCGTATTGGGGTCTAGCAACCTAGACAAAAACTGAGAATGGACACTAAAACAGGTACCGTATAGGACTAACAAGAACTAGCAGAAACCAAGCAATAACAGAAATAGCATATGGGGGTAAAGAGCAGCGTATAGGACTAGCAGCAAATTCAACAATGCAAGAGAAGTTTCTAAGGATGGGGGTAATCGACTCAGTGTGTCCTCTTAGCCTATTCAAGTGGTTTAACAAAACTCAATCAAGCTATTCCCTAGACATCAAACATCAAAACCAGTTAAGTCCACTCCCGTGGAAAGTAACCTCAAACTAGACCAGTTCCAGACCCAATCCCTTAGCGAAATCTACCCTAGCAGGCAATACGATTCAGTTCAATATTGTCAATAAACACCCTAGACAACTAATCCCTTAGGCTAGGTATGCAAATCTCTAACATCAGTTCATTCAAGCATTTTATCAAACACCTTCTGGGCGGAAAAACACCTAAGTTCTAATTCCAATTGATCAGAAAGAAACTAGCATTAAGAACACTGATTTAGAAGGGAAATCAAACGATCTACACTTAAACCACCTAAAAGACGAAGATTCTACACCTAATCTATCCCATCCTCAAGAACCCTAATGACTACTCAAAACTCATGAAGAACATCAAGAACACAAACCCAGAAATCATAAAAACTTGCATAGATGATAGAAATAGATAGAGATAATGATAGAACAGAAGGAACAAACTCAAAATAACAAGTAGAAATCAAATTACAAGTTCTGGAAACTAAGAACAGAGAAGAACACAAGAAAAAACTCGAAATATTAGAGATAAAAACGTTGTCCCCTTAGTATTAATCCTCTTTAGGTATTTATACTAAGTCTTAAAAACCCTAAAACGTCATGCGCAAAATAGTAAAACGCGCAGGATAAGGTCCAGCTCGGTTATGTCTTGGTCGAGTGGTGTGCTCAAACAGACGAAATCAAGACTGCATTTTTCTGAGATGAGCTTGAGTACTCCACTCGATTGCAGGGGCTCGAGCTGGGTTCTGAAACTTCAAGACGCCACCTTTTGTCTCTGCTTGATCATACAGCTCGAGCATGGGTGCTCGAGCTGAGCTTCTGCTCCATCTCCTGCTCAGACTCGATCACGTCTGCATGGATATCCTGCATGGACTCGATCAGCATGCCCCAGACAGCTTCTGCTCAGCACGGACTCGATCAGAATGTCCCAGACAGCTTCTGCTCAGCACGGACTCGATCAGAATGTCCCAGACAGCTTCTGCTCAGCACGGACTCGATCACAACTGCTCTGTATGGACTCGATCAGCATGCCCCAGACAGCTTCTGGTCTAACTTCTCCAAAATAACCCGAAAGTACCTATAACAAGCCAAATATGCAGGATGTATGCGGACCTAATCCAAAACACTCTAAGTATGCAAAACTCGGAATAAATAACAAGAACGGGGTGAATAACACGTCAAAACGTATGATTTATGCAAGCTAAAATGATGTAAAATGCAAACATATCAGCTTGGGCATATGTGGTCGAGTCCGGCGTGACTTCATACTCCATGGGTACCGCAATTTGTTCTTGTTCTGCGGCTTGTTCGTGTTCTTGCTCTTCGGCTGGAGGAATGCTCTCTCTCCACATCTCGAAGTTTCGGGCGAGTGCTTTAGCTGACCTACGACGGGCTTGGCGAGGGTCCATACCTGAGACTTGATTAAGGACAAGGAAAGAGAACTCAAAATTGTGAGGATTAGCCTCAAGAGCAGCAAAAACAAATTGAGAAATTTCTGGAAATGAAAGAGAGAGAGGATTGAGAGTGTTTGTGGTGTGAATATAGTATGGAGTTGAGTTCGGTATATATAGCCGAGTCGAGATCGTGTTGAAAGCGTGTGGGCTCGAGCTTGAAGGTGTGTTGAAAGAGTGGTGAAAGCGCGTTGAAGGGGTGTGGGATCGAGTCGTCACTTCGCTGACACCTTTTTGACCGACTGGACTCTTCTTTGGCATCTTCTGAATCGAGTTTGGCTTGTATAAACAAGTGGGAGGGGACAAAGGACAAGGAGGAGCGTGTGTGGGTCGAGTGTGGGCTCCATCTGGTGAGACTCGAGCTGACATAATCGGATTCTAGCGTGTGTGGGTCGACCAAATACTCTTCTGACTTGTTCGTGACGTCGTATTTACCGTGACACCTCCGACTTGAGCATGTGAGCTCTGTATTGACCATGACACCTCCGACTTGAGCATGTGAGCTCGGTATTGACCATGACACCTCCGACTTGGGTCCACATGTCAGAATTTTGAAAATTCCCTCCTAAGGTTTATGATCCACCTCTCTTGCTTTCCTGAAATCACACAATCAAGACAAAATAGCTTAGCACATTTATTTGACGTTTTTTTTTTTTTTTTTTAAAAAAAATAAGGCAAAGAAATATGTACAGAGATAGACATGGGACTTCCTCCCAAGTGAGCTTGTTTAAAGTCACTAAGCTTGACTTCCTGTTTCGCTTAGGCGGTGGAAGGTTCATCCAGAGGAATCGAAGTTCCTTCTGGAATGACGGTATCAGCTAAATAGGGTTTGAGCCTCTGTCCATTCACTGTGAATTCGTTTCCTCCCTTTCCAAATAAGGTGATCGCTCCGTAGGGTGAAACTTCCTTGATAGAAAACGGTCCGGACCATCTGGACTTGAGCTTTCCTAGAAATAGCTTGAGTCGAGAATTGAAAAGGAGGACTTGATCACCAGCCTTGAACTCCTTGTGCAAGATTCTCTTGTCATGGAAGGCTTTGGTTCTTTCTTTGTAGATCTTAGAACTCTCATAAGCATCCAGCCTGATCTCTTCTAGCTCATGCAGGTCCAAAACTCTCTTTTCCTGGGCAGGCTTGATATCCAAATTCAGAAGTTTCGTTGCCCATAACGCCTTATACTCAACTTCAACAGGTAGGTGACAAGCCTTGCCGTAAAGGAGCTGGAATGGTGTTCGCCCTATAGGAGTCTTGAATGCTGTCCTGTACGCCCAGAGGGTTTCATCCAGCTTAGCAGACCAATCTCTTCTTGAAACGCCCACTACTCTAGCCAGGATGGCTTTAATCTGCTTGTTGGACACCTCTACTTGACCACTAGTCTGGGGGTGATATGGTGTAGCCACCTTGTGCTTTACCCCATGCTTCTTCAGAAGATTCTCAAAGAGCTTGTTGATGAAGTGAGACCCCCCATCACTGATAACAACTCTTGGCACACCAAATCTGGGAAAAATGATGCTCTTGAACATCTTCAGAACGACTTTTGCATCATTGCTAGGGCAAGCTATGGCTTCAACCCACTTTGAGACATAATCAACAGCTACCAAGATGTAGCTGTTCCCAGAAGATGGTGGGTTGAAAGGACCCATAAAATCAATCCCCCAAACGTCAAACACCTCTACTTCCAAAATTGGGTTCTGTGGCATCTCATTCCTTCTGCTGATGTTTCCCATTCTCTGGCAAGGATCACACTTGGTTATGAAGGCTTGAGCATCTCTGAACATTGTAGGCCACCATAGACCCACTTGCAGTACCTTCTGAACAGTCTTGAACGTAGCAAAGTGGCCTCCATAAGCAGACCCATGACAGTGCTCAAGCACACCCTGAACCTCATCTTATGCTATGCACCTCCTGAATAGACCATCTGTACCTCTCTTGTATAGGAAAGGTTCATCCCAGTAGTAGTGCTTGACATCTCTCAGAAACTTCTTTTTCTGTAAGCATCAAGATCATCAGGTAACTCACCACATGCAAGGAAATTGGCTAGATCTGAATACCAAGGTATGTCCTTTACTCCTATCACAGAAACAGCATCTAGGAGTCTCTCGTCAGGCATGGTGTCATCAACAGGTGCTGGGTCATCTATCCTCATCCTTGACAAGTGATCGGCCACACCATTCTCTATACCCTTCTTATCAACAATCTCCATGTCAAACTCTTGAAGAAAGAGTATCCATCTGAGCAGTCTTGGCTTAGTGTCCTTCTTGGCATAGATATGTCTTAGTGCTGCATGATCCGTATAGACTATCACCTTAGACCCAACCAGATAGCTTCTAAATTTTTCAAAGGCAAAGACTACAGCCAGCAACTCCTTCTCTGTTGTGGCATATCTCCCTTGGGCATTATCAAGCGTCCTGCTTGCATAGTAGATCACATGCAGCTTCTTCTCAATCCTTTGGCCCAGTACAGCTCCTACAGCATAGTCCGATGCGTCGCACATGATCTCAAACGGGTGGTCCCAGTTTGGTGCTTGGACTATCGGAGTAGTGACTAAGGCTTTCTTAATGAGCTGGAAAGCCTGCAAACATTCGGTATCGAACAGGAACTCTTGCTCCTTGCACAACAGCCTTGTCAGTGGTCTGGCTATCCCTGAGAAATCCTTGATGAATCTTCTGTAAAACCCAGCGTGCCCAAGGAAACTCCTGATGTCCTTGACGTTTTTTGGTGGCTGCAACTGCATCATCACATCAATCTTGGCTTTGTCTACCTCTATACCCTTCTCAGAAATTTTGTGCCCCAAGACGATCCCTTCCTTGACCATAAAGTGGCACTTTTCCCAGTTCAGAACCAGATTCGTCTCTTCACACCTAGTGAGTACCCTGCACAGGTTCAAAAGACAGGAGGAGAAAGAAGAGCCATACACGGAAAAGTCATCCATCAATACATCAACAGTCTCCTCTATTAAATCCGAGAATATAGAAATCATGCATCTCTGAAAAGTAGCAGGTGCATTACAAAGACCGAAAGGCATTCTCCTATATGCAAATGTTCCATATGGACAAGTGAATGTAGTTTTCTCTTGATCATTAGGATGAATAGGAATTTAAAAGAAACCACTATATCCATCTAAGAAACAGTAATATTGATGATTAGCAAGTCTCTCTAGCATCTGATCAATGAATGACAATGGAAAATGATCTTTCCTAGATGCAGCATTTAACTTTGTGTAATCAATACATATTCTATGGCCAGTGATAGTTCTAGTGGGTATCAATTCATCCTTATCATTTCTAACCACAGTAATGCCTCCCTTCTTAGGTACACAATGCACAGGTGAAATCCAAGTACTATCAGATATGGGGTATATGATTCCAGCCCCTACCAACTTAAGAATTTCCTTTTTAACAACTTCTTTTAAATTAGGATTCAATCTCCTCTGGGGTTCAATACTAGCATATGATTCATTTTCCAGATGGATTCTATGAGTGCACAAGCTAGGAGAAATTCCCCTAATGTCATCGAGAGAATATCCTATAGCCTTTCTAAATTTTCTTAACTCAGTCAATAGCAAATGCAACTCATCATCAGTAAGCATGTCATTTACTATGATTGGGTAAGTAGAATTTGGTCCAAGAAAGGCGTACCTTAGCCCAGAAGGAAGAGGTTTGAGATCTACCTTAGGTGCCCGGAGTTCTGACCAGTCGTCTGCTGCAGAGGAGGCTGGCTCGATGTTAGACTCGATCTGCAGGGTCGAGTTTGACGTCTTGGGTATCTCAGCTCGAGCTGCAGGCTCGAGCTCAGTATCCTGGACAGCTAGAATTTCTGTGTTGACCCCTATCAGCACCTCAAACCCTTCTGATTCTTCCAGGACCTTGTGTGAGTCCAAAATCATTTCATACCCCAAAGTCTCAGCATGTTGATACCCATCCTCACTACTCTTGGTTAAGGCAGTCTGAAGGTGATCATCTTTATTAAGCTCCTCCAGAAGCTCATCAGCAAGCTTGTCCATTACCTCAACATAGAAGACTTGTCCTTCTATTTCCGGCTTTCTCATGGTCTCCTTGACATCAAATGTCATCTTGAGGTCATTCCCAAGATTGAGATCGATCTTCCCTTTTCGGACATCAATGACTGCACCGGTTGTAGGTAGGAAAGGTCTACCCAGAATCAGAGGATCTCTTGGTTCTTCATCCATTTCAAGAACTATAAAATCTGTAGGTATCTCCACTGTACCAACCATCAGAGGGAGATCTGCTAGCATACCATGAGGAGTCCTAATTGATCTGTCTGCAAGCACCAGAGAGATGTTGCAGGACTTATAGTTATTGAACCCTAGCTTCCTTGCAACCGAGAGTGGCATAAGACTGATAGATACTCCAAGATCACATAGAGACTTTTTGAAAACCAATGGACCGAGAGAGCATGGTAGAGTGAAAGAACCTGGGTCGCCTAACTTCTCTTTGACGACTCTCTTCTGAATAATGGCGCTGCACTCCTCTGATAGGACAACCATACCTTGAACCTTTTTGTCTTTCTCAGCTAATGCATCCTTCAAAAACTTCTGATAGGCAGGTACCATGGAGAAGGCGTCAATGAGAGGCAACCTGATCTCAGCTTCCTTGATATGCTTATCAAATATTTGTTTATGTTTCTCCATTAAGTCCTTCTTAAACCTCTTTGGGAAAGGCAATTTGGACTTGTAAGGAGGAGGGACATATGGTGCCTTTTTTTCCTCTGAAATCACAGATTTAGGTGTAGGAGGTAGACTGTCTTGACCATTCAGGTCGAGTTGGGGTGCTCCAACAGGCGTGGGACTCTTGTCTTGGTCGTTTTTGGGAACCAAATCCTCCCCGTCTTGATCCTCACTGTCTGCAGTGATTGCAGGAGAGCCTTCCCGCTCAGGTAACTCCTTTCCACTCCTTTCCCCGGCAACGGCGCCAAATTGGCATAGGTCAATTCCTTACTAGACCGAGTTTTCGTTGTAGTAGTAAGGTGTCAATCCATCAGGGTGAAGATATTAACCAAAAAGGATGCGATCAAGCAATTCAAGTCAAGCCAAGCAAATAGCGTATTGGGGTCTAGCAACCTAGACAAAAACTGAGAATGGACACTAAAACAGGTACCGTATAGAACTAACAAGAACTAGCAGAAACCAAGCAATAACAGAAATAGCATATGGGGGTAAAGAGCAGCGTATAGGACTAACATCAAATTCAACAATGCAAGAGAAGTTCCTAAGGATGGGGGTAATCGACTCAGTGTGTCCTCTTAGCCTGTTCAAGTGGTTTCACAAAACTCAATCAAGCTATTTCCTAGACATCAAACATCAAAACCAGTTAAGTCCACTCCCGTGGTAAATAACCTCAAACTAGACCAGTTCCAGACCCAATCCCTTGGCGAAATCTACCCTAGCAGGCAATACGATTCAGTTCAATATTGTCGATAAACACCCTAGACAACTAATCCCTTAGGCTAGGTATGCAAATCTCTAACATCAGTTCATTCAAGCATTTTATCAAACACCTTTTGGGCGGAAAAACACCTAAGTTCTAATTCCAATTGATCAGAAAGAAACTAGCATTAAGAACACTGATTTAGAAGGGAAATCAAACGATCTACACTTAAACCACCTGAAAGACCAAGATTCTACACCTAATCTATCCCATCCTCAAGAACCCTAATGACTACTCAAAACTCATGAAGAACATCAAGAACACAAACCCAGAAATCATAAAAACTTGCATAGATGATAGAAATAGATAGAGATAATGATAGAACAGAAGGAACAAACTCAAAATAACAAGTAGAAATCAAATTACAAGTTCTGGAAACTAAGAACAGAGAAGAACACAAGAAAAAACTCGAAATATTAGAGATAAAAACGTTCTCCCCTTGGTATTAATCCTCTTTAGGTATTTATACTAAGTCTTAAAAACCCTAAAACGTCATGCGCAAAATAGTAAAACGCGCAGGATAAGGTCCAGCTCGGCTATGTCTTGGTCGAGTGGTGTGCTCAAGCAGACAAAATCAAGACTGCATTTTTCTGAGATGAGCTTGAGTAGTCCACTCGATTGCAGGGGCTCGAGCTGGGTTCTGAAACTTCAAGATGCCACCTTTTGTCTCTGCTTGATCATACAGCTCGAGCATGGGTGCTCGAGCTGAGCTTCTGCTCCATCTCCTGCTCAGACTCGATCACGTCTGCATGGGTATCCTGCACGGACTCTATCAGCATGTCCCAGACAGCTTCTGCTCAGCACGTACTCGATCAGAATGTCCCAGACAGCTTCTGCTCAGCACGGACTCTATCAGAATGTCCCAGACAGCTTCTGCTCAGCACGGACTCGATCACAACTGCTCTGTATGGACTCGATCAGCATGCCCCAAACAGGTTCTGGTCTAACTTCTCCAAAATCACCCGAAAGTACCTATAACAAGCCAAATATGCAGGATGTATGCGGACCTAATGCAAAACACTCTAAGTATGCAAAACTCGGAATAAATAACAAGAACGGGGTGAATAACACGTCAAAACGTATGATTTATGCAAGCTAAAACGATGTAAAATGCAAACATATCAGCTAGATAAATTATTAACTTTACCAAACAACAAACTCGACCATAGCTAATATTTCCTAATATTCAGACCTGAAGTTTTAACTCACTCTCGTGGTGCTAAGGGCTTCTATTCATATAACCTCATCTACTAATTTGGTTATTACTTTAAGCACATCCCGTTGGACATACCTTAGCATAAAGATTGAATATTTGATAGCATAATATTTTACATGTTTTTATGTATTATAATAAGTTAGTTTTAGCTTTTATAACTAACATTTAGTGTAGAATTAGTGTTTTTCCATGTGGTTGGTGATATAGGTCAATTTCCTATTGAATTGTCATGTCATTGTAGCACAATAAGGTATCAATCTAAATGGGTGCAATATTAGCTAGAAAGGATGCAATCAAACGTGTTAAGTCAAGCCAAGCAAGCAATAGGTTGTGAAACCATCAAACTAAAAAAGCAATAATCAAAAGCAATAACAGAAACTAACAGAGGCTAACAGAATGATAGTTACTAACAGAGACTAGCAAAAACAGTAAAACAGAAATCAATCAGTAAGGATGGGGTTATTGACTTGGTGTATCCTCTTAATCTATCTAGATGGTTTAACAAAACTCAAGCAGAGCTAATCTCTAGACAATAAATTCATAAGCAGTTAAGTCCATTCACATGATAAGTAACCTCAAGCTATTCCAGTTCCAGACCTAAATCCCTTTAGCGAAATCTAGCTTAGCACGCATTAAAATTTAGCTTATTATAGTCAATAAACACCCTAGACAACTAATCCCTTGGGCTAGGAATGTAAATCTCTGGAATTAGTTCTGTCAGGTATTTCATCAAACACTTTCTGGGTGTGGAAATACCTAAGTTCTAATTCCAATTGATTAGAGAGTAATTAGCATTAAGAACATTAATCCAGAAGGGAAATCAAGAATTCTACACTTAAACCACGTAGGAGACTAAGATTCCACACCTAATATATCCCATCCTTAAGAACCCTAATAACTACTCAGAACACATGAAGAACATCAAAATCACAAACCCAGAAATCATAAAAACTTGCATAATCAGAAAGATAAAGAAGAGAATAGATAGATTATAAAGATTCAAACAAAAATAACAAGTAGATTCAAAGTTATAGGATCCAGGAGGCAAGAACAGATGAAGAAAACTTAAAAACGAGTTATATAGTCTTAAACTAATACAGAGTATTTATACTAATTGATAAAAACCCTAAATCACAAAAAGACAAAATAGCTAAATTCTTAGCTGCACTCGACCATGGGTGGTCGAGCTAGCCTTCAGACTTCAAGATGGCATTTTTCTGGATGAGATCGACCAACGACCTCGAGCATGGGTGATCGAGCTTGCCTTTAGACTTCAAGATGGCATTTTTCTGGATGAGCTCGACCAACGGGCTCGAGCTCCATGATCGAGCTTGCTTCCAAAACGTCCGTATTGTGCTCCACTCGACCCCCATCGTCGAGTGCATGGTCGAGCCAGACTCTCCTCTTTCTCCATTTGACTCCAAAAACTCCAATAATCCTTAAATGTACCTGAAACAACTCCAAAATGCAAAATGTATGCAATTATAATGCAAAACACCCTAAGTATGCAGAACTAGAAACAAATGCTAAGAACATGCGATTAAACAAGGCTAAATGGGTGATAAATGCATGCTAAAACCATGTAAAATATAGACATATCAACTCCCCCAAACTTAGTCTTTGCTTGCCCTCAAGCAAACAGACAAAAATAAGATGGAGGAGAGGTTTGAAAATAGGGATTCAGAACCAAAACTTGCAGATATAACAGATGACATCAATGTCCAAGTTGCTAGTTCTAGAATGCAAGCTATATGAACTCTACTTAAAAACCTTAGCCATACTCTTCATAACACAATTTCAAATAGTCTCGATCTAGATATGCATTCAAATCTACCATTCCCTTTGACATTCAATCAAGCAGAAACCATGAATCAAGACTATGAACATTCAATGAACTCATTTGGTTAAGGGTAAAGTCAAGAGTCAAAGATGGTCCCTTCCATATGGTTAATCATTGCAAAGCAGGGATCTCTCAAGAAAAGGAATGAGCCCTAGCAGAATGCTAAAGGTAAGAACAACCTATGCATACAAGAATAGACTGTCATCTACCCAACCATACACAAATTATCTTAACCCCTAATTCTAAACCCAGAAAACGTCCTATCTATACCCTTAACTCATTGGCTGTAGGTGATATTCCTCAAAACCAAACTTTCCTGAATCATCATCTCCTTAATCACCAACAGAATCACCCGAATCCTCTTCTGGCTGTGGAGCTTCGTCATAGGGTTGTAAAGCCTGTCAAAAGGTGGAGAGAAGTCTATGTTTTCACCCAATCGAACCTTGATTAAGTCAGTGCAAGGGAGACGCAACTTAGCTTCTCCAGCGATCAGGTGAGTAAACTGGTACATATGGTCATCAGATGACCAGTTGTGGTCCAGAAACCTAGCTCTCCTCAAGTGCTCGATGTCTATCCATCTGGGTGGATGTGGTTCCGATATTAGTTCTACACCACAAGCAACGAGAATCGGAGTGATCTTCAATACCCAATCTCTGTAGTATAAGAATTGGCTCAACAGAACAAAGGTGAGGTCTATGTTTGCTCGATCTCCCATCATCTCCATCCCTTCTCTTGTGTCACCCAGAACTTTCTGTAAAGTGATATCCAACATTTGCAGTTCTCCTTCATTGAGATTCTCAGTAACCTTCCTTGCAAACATTGTGCTAGCAATAACCTTGTGAAGATATCTCACCACAGGGCTTCTTATCTGAGAGCTCTTAGTTTGGGATGACGAATAAGGCTTATCATCACCAATGGTTGTCCACAATTATTGCAACTCCACGTAGTCAATATCCTGCAGCCTTCCTGTTCCGCTGGGGAATCCATATAAAGTACCCATCTCCTTTATAGTGAGAGAGTAGAGAAAACCTCTACAGGTGAAAGTGATGAAACCTGGGCCTCCATCGGATTCATAGTCTGGCTCATCCTCATAGAAGTGGAGTTCAAGAGGAGAGAGGAAATGGCATGTCTCTTCCTTGTAAGCTTCAAGCTGGAACCTCATGAATGTGCAAAGGTCGCCCATTTCATACAAATACTCCACATCCCTCGCAATACCAAGTTTGCTACAAGTTTCACAGTGTAGGTACCTTGTTCCTGTGAAACCTCTAGCAAGGAAGATGTTCAGGTACTCTTTCTTGGAAAGTTGTTTGGACTTCTTTGGGTGCTTCTTGACCGCTTTGGGTACCTCCTCTTCACTCGCACCGCTATCAGCCATTTTGCTCGATTCTAACAGTTTCTTTCCTCGGGCAACATCACGTTTGGCACGTGAGAGCTCCCTGGCCATATCCTCGTCATGCTAGCTCGACCTACTGACTCGAGCTGGAGGGGTTGAGCTAGGCGCAGCTTCTGTCTCCATCGGTTCTCTGCTTGGTGAAACAGGTCCTCTCAGCTTCTGAATCTGTTTAGCCACGGCCTTGGCGGATGGACGACGAGCTGGACGTGTATTCCAGGACTCCTTGGGCTTGGTGAAAAGCAATTGATTGATCATCTTGAAGGAGAGCTCTCGAACAGATGAAAAAAATATGATACTGGAGAAATGGAGAGAGAACTTGAAGTTTTGTTAGTGTGGGGAGCTTATGAGCTCGAGCCTTCTTATATAGCCTAGGGGAAGAGCTAAATGACAGGGGGAGGAGCGTGTGGAGTCTTGTTTGAATTTCAAAATTCAAATTTTGAGCGCCCAATGCTTGACTCGACGTGTTGACTCGACCAGGTGCGGTCGAGCTTGTCCCCTCCTTATAGCACCAAAATTCAAATTTGAATCTCCCCCCATCTGACTCGATCACCTGACTCGACCAGGGTGGTCGAGCTGGTTGGTCGAGTCAGACCAATTCGGCTTGTTTCCTCCTTTTCTTCGTGATCTAATGCTCATACTCTCCTGAAATCACACAAATAAGCCAAAAACAAGAATTTAGCACACTTAAACAACGGTTTAAAAAGAAAAATTAAAGCAATATATACAAGTGATACAAGCATCGGACGGGTGTTGTCTCCGAATGGACCGTGCGGCGCGATTCGATGGGCAACGATGGAAACGTGAGCTTTGGCGTGGGCCAATGGATTGATAAGTGACCACACGAGTTGTGGAGAGTCTCGTGATACAGCTTGGACATTCTACTCTTGCTGGGATTCACACAAACAAGAAGAAAGAACAAAGGAGCTAAGCGGCGACGGCTTAAGCAAAAATAGGGTTTTCGTTTATTCAAAGTCTACCCTTTTAGGGCTGCGAGTTTCTCCTTATATAGGGCTCGAATTTAGGCTACAAAATGTGTTAAAAACAACCCTAAACGTGGCCTAATACATGGCCAAAAGGATTCCCAAAATCGAAAAGGAAAAAGTTCGAAAAAGGAAAGTTCATTAAAATGACAAGGCAAGAACGCCTAAACATAAGCGACGTGTCTTGGTGACTTGTGCGATGTCTTCATAGGCCTAGATGGACTTCAAATACTCCCTTAGAATGCTGGAATCGATCTAGAAGGCATAGTATGGACTTCTAGACAATTCGGCCCTCAAAGGATGTTTTTTTTTAGGCCATTTTGCACCACTAGGTTGTTGCCTCGTTAAAACCTTCCTTAGTAAAACCACGTGGGAAACCTAAGGGTAGGAAAGAGTACAATCCCTAGTGATGTCTTTATGCCTCAATCATGCTAGCGAGAGGACAAAGAGTGAAGTCTCCTTCTTTGTCCGCATGAGAGGCCACTCGGTTGTGCGCGAGTACGAAGCTTTCTGAGAGTTAGCGTGGCTTATATCGGCTCCAAAATCACTTAGGAGTGCTTCTCGAGTATCGGTGGGGAATAGAAATGCCATTGGTTTGGCATTTGTCTTGTCCGGTTCCGCTCGGTCCTTGTCCGCATCCGCATGGTCCGTGTCGAGGAAAAGGTCTACGGCTTTGGTGAGTCCTTTGAGACTCTTGGTTCTTGATCGGGTCATTGGCGCTCCTCGAAGTGGTGGGATCTCTACTGATTGGGGCGGCTCCTTCTGGATGTCCACATCATTCTCCCCTTCTTGAAAAAGCTTTTCCGTCATGTCCGATTCACCTACATCAAAAGGAGACAAGTCAGAAACGTTGAACGTTGGGGAAACATGGAACTCACCTGGTAACTCGAGGCGGTAAGCATTGTCGTTGATCTTCTCAACGATCTTGAATGGGCCATCTCCTCTCGGTGCTAGTTTGGAGCTACGCTTATTCGGGAACCGTTCGGGCCGCATGTGTAGCCAAACCCATTCTCCCGGGGCAAACTCTACTTTCTTGCGTCCCTTGTCTCGTTGGTGTTTGATTTGCTCGTTCCTCTTGTTGAGGTTTTCCTTAACCTTCTCGTGGATCTTCTTGACTTGCTCGGCTTTGGTGATTCCATCGAGACTAACTTGATCCGCCTTTGGTAACGGTAACGGAGTAAACTCCAATGGGGTCCTAGGGTTAAAACCATACACAACCTCGAAAGGAGAAAACTTAGAAGAAGAGTGAGTAGCACGATTATAAGCAAATTCAACTAAAGGCAAACACTCAACCCAATTCTTTAAGTTTTTACCAATGTTAGCTCTAAGTAAGCTAGATAAGGTCCGGTTTACCACTTCCGTTTGACCATCGGTTTGGGGATGACACGTCGTGGAGAAGAGAAGCTTGGTGCCTAGCTTTTTCCACAAAGTTCTCTAGAAGTGGCTCAGGAATTTCGTGTCTCGGTCCGACACAATGGTTCTCGGCAGCCCATGTAAACGCACCACTTCTTTAAAGAACAAACTTGCGGTTTATGAGGCATCGTTGGTCTTGTTACACGGAATGAAATGAGCCATTTTGGAGAACCGGTCCACAACAACGAAGATGGAATCCTTGTGTTGTATGTTCGGCAAACCTAGCACAAAATCCATAGAAATATCCTCCCAAGGAGCGTTAGGTATAGGTAAAGGCATATAAAGACCATGAGGGTGTAAGCGAGACTTAGCCTTGAGGCAAACAATGCATTTAGCACAATGACGCTCAACGTCTCTCTTGATATGTGACCAGTAAAAATGCTCCTTGAGTGTGATGAGAGTCTTGTCTACTCCAAAATGTCCCATGAGTCCCCCACCGTGAGCCTCTCGGACCAAAAGTTCTCTCATCGAGCCTTATGGAATGCAAAGCCGCTTATCCCGGAATAGAAACCCGTTTTGTAGATAATAGGACCTGGTTCCTCCTTTTAGACATTGAGCATAAGTCTCTCCAAGGTCTGGATCCTCAGCATACTGATTCTTAATGTGCTCAAAACCGAACACTTTAGCCTCCATAGTCGATATAAGCGCATGACGTCTTGATAGGGCATCCGCGACCACATTGTTTTTGCCTTTCTTGTACTTGATGACGTATGGGAAGGTTTCCACAAACTCTAACCACCTTGCATGTCTCTTCTTCAACGTAGTCTGGCCTCAGAGATGCTTGAGAGTCTCATGATCGGTGTGAATGACAAATTCCTTCGCCAAAAGATAATGTTGCCACGTTTCTAGGGATCGGACCAACGCGTACAATTCTTTGTCGTAAGTGGGATAGTTTAGGGTAGGCCCATTGAGTTTCTCACTAAAGTAGGCTACTGGTCTCCCTCCTTGAGTCAAGACAGCTCCAATCCCTAAACCTGAAGCATCACACTCAATTTCAAACATTTGGTCAAAGTTAGGCAAAACTAGAACTGGGGCATGAGTCAATCGGTCTTTAAGGGTCTTGAAGGCGGTTTCTTGATGACAGCAGTTAATGGAGCAGCTATGGTGCTAAAATCTCGCACGAATCGCCGGTAGAAGCTCGCGAGTCCGTGAAAGCTTCGGACGTGTCCGATGCTCGTTGGGGTCGGCCATTCTTCGATTGCCTTGATCTTTTCCTGGTCCACTTGTAGTCCTTGTGAGCTCACTACAAAGCCTAAGAACACCAATTTATCAGTACAAAAGATGCACTTCGTTAGGTTGGCATATAGGCCTTCCTTTCGAAGCGTTTGCAACACTAGTTCTAAGTGCTTTACGTGTTCTACCAAGCTCCTACTATAAATGAGAATATCATCAAAATATACAACAACAAATTTACTGATATAGGAACGCAAAACCTGGTTCATAAGTCGCATGAAGGTGCTTGGTGCATTGGTTAGGCCGAAGGGCATAACGAGCCACTCGTAAAGGCCTTGTTTCGTCTTGAAGGCGGTTTTCCACTCGTCGCCTTCTCTCATTCTAACTTGATGATATCCACTCTTCAAATCAACCTTGGAAAATATAGTTGACCCGCTCAACTCATCCAGCATATCATCGAGTCTCGGAATCGGATGTCGATATTTTATCGTAACGTTGTTGATGGCTCTACAATCGACACACATCCTCCATGTGCCATCTTTCTTGGGCACTAATAGCACTGGTACAGCACAGGGACTAAGGCTTTCTCTCACGTAGCCCTTATCCATCAGCTCTTGCACTTGCCGTTCAAGGTCTTGTGCTTCCGTGGGGCTCACGCGATATGCGGGCCGGTTAGGTAGGGCCGCTCCGGGCACTAGGTCAATTTGGTGCTCAACTCCTCTTAGTGGTGGCAGCCCTGGTGGTATCTCAGCTGGAAAAATATCCTTGAAATGATCAAGAACTCCTTGAATCTCCGATGGTAGCACGGTAGCTTCTTTGGCGGCGGATAGGGCCTCTTTGTAAACCAAGAGTAATACATCCTGTTTCTTGTGCAACGCCTTGTTAATGTGTCCTGCCTTAGCAAACAAACTACTCTGGACCTTCTTAGTATCCTTGGTCATCTTGATTTGCATTGCGTGAATCTCGGTAGGCTCGAGTGGAGCTAGAGTCACCTTGCGTTTGTTATGCGTGAACGAGTAGAAGTTGGTCCGGCCATGGTGTATGGCTTCTTTGTCAAACTGCCAAGGACGTCCCAAAAGAATGTGTCCAGCTTGCATAGGGACCACGTCGCATGTCACTTGGTCTTGATACCTCCCAATACTGAAGGAAACCTTCACTTGCTCGTTAATCTTCAATTCGGACTTATCGTTGAGCCATCTCAACTTATACCGCTGAGGGTGTCGTTCTTTCTTGAGCCCCAACTTGTCAATCATATAAGAACTTGCAGCATTGGTACACGAGCCTCCATCAATGATTAAACTGCACGTCTTGCCCTCCACTAAACACTTGGTGTGAAAGATATTTTCCCGTTGGGCAGTTTCGTCGGGTGCGATGGCCGTGTTTAATATCCTCCTCATCATGAGGATTTCTCCCTTCTCTGGATACTCAACTTCTTCTTCAGACCCATCATCTTCTTCCTCGGTCTCATCTTGAGTCTCATAGCCTCCGTCCCTAGTGAGAATCATAACCTTGGCGTTGGGACACTCTCGGGCCATATGCCCTCTACCTTGACACTTGAAGCATATGATGTCTCGATTGCGTGTAGGGTTTTGATTAGACCTACTTGTCTCAGCTCTTGGACCCTTAGAAACCTCAGGAGTCTTCCCTTTGAACCTCGAATCAACCTCAACTGATTTGGCTCGGTCCGTTGGTGGTTGAAACCGATTGTTGTTGTTGTTGCGTGTAGTCCATGGTTGGGCAGTCTTTGGTTTGGTAGAAGCTTTGTGCTTCCCTTGCTGCTCTATCTGAACTGCCAAGTGTAGCAGCTCATCCATCTGGTGGTAAGGTTGCAGCTCTACCTTCTGAGATATACGGTCTTGTAAACCATCGACAAATTGTGCCATTAGTGACTCTTCCGAGTCGTCTAGCTCGAGACGGTTCTTGAATGTCTCAAACTCGTCGTAATACTCTTCTACTGACTTACTGCCTTGGGTCAACCTTCTGAATCTCCTCTGAATCTCTCGGTGAAAGTGTGGAGGAACATATCTTCTTTTGAAGGAAAACTTCATTTCGGCCCATGTACTGATTTGGTCGTACCGCTTCCGTCTCCTCTCGGAAACTTCTCTATCCCACCAAGATAATGTGTGATCGGTGAGTTGGGCTGCTGCTACTGCCACCTTCTTCGGCTCACTATACTCATAGCATTCAAAAATTCTGTCCATACGCTTCTCCCATTCCAAGTAAGCATCAGGGTCTACTCGGCCAGCAAACGTGGGTAGCGTGAGTTTGGGATCGATGTGTTCTTGTCTGAATCCTCGGTCACGTTGATCTCTTCGTCTCATGTCTGGTGGCTCTCCCTCGTCATCTGAATCCCAATTTTGATGTCTTGGTGGTGGATTGTTTCTTGGTGGTGGATTGTTTCTCGGTGGGGGGTCTTGTCTCAACGGTGCTCTTCTCTGAGGCTGCTCGATATGTCCGAGCCGTTCTTCAACCGCACCAAATCTTTGAGCCATATCAGCTCTCATCTCGGCAATGGCTTGTACCAAGGCGTCTTGTCCATTACCAGCCATAATCCTTGCACGAAAATCACAATACAATAGGTCTTAGTGCTTAGACTAGCTCAAACAGACTAACGGTAGCGTAAAATCGAAAACAATTATTTTATATTTTTCTAATTTTACGAAAACAATTTTAAGTTGTTCTATAATGAGTCTAGGTTCAAAATCAAGAGACAGAATAATTTTATCACGTTTCACGAATTTATGAAAACTAAAACAAGGAGAACAGGCAATTACGACAATTTTTTTGTTTTGTTTTGAGTTTATGATATAAGAATGCAACTAGGGTGACCAACGAGTACTGCAACTAAAACAAGAGTAAAGAAAGACACAACCTGGTGGTCGTGAGAGTCTTGAGCTCCAATCTTAGTGTCCTTGAACTCAACCCTAAACACAAACGAAAACAACAAATCAACAAGTATCGATTCTCTTTTTTTTTTTTTTGATTTTTATATCTAACAAATAATAAAAGGTATGAATGTAGGAATCAAAAGAGAACAAGGATAGATACAACCTGGTGGTTGTGGATGGATCTTCAGCTCTGATACCAAAATGATACAAGCATCGGACGGGTGTTGTCTCCGAATGGACCGTGCGGCGCGATTCGATGGGCAACGATGGAAACGTGAGGTTTGGCGTGGGCCAATGGATTGATAAGCGACCACACGAGTTGTGGAGAGTCTCGTGATACAGCTTGGACGTTCTACTCTTGCTGGGATTCACACAAACAAGAAGAAAGAACAAAGGAGCTAAGCGGCGACGGCTTAAGCAAAAATAGGATTTTCGTTTATTCAAAGTCTACCCTCTTAGGGCTGCGAGTTTCTCCTTATATTGGGCTCGAATTTAGGCTACAAAATGTGTTAAAAACAACCCTAAACGTGGCCTAACACATGGCCAAAAGGTTTCCCAAAATCGAAAAGGAAAAAGTTCGAAAAAGGAAAGTTCATTAAAATGACAAGGCAAGAACGCCTAAACATAAGCGACGTGTCTTGGTGACTTGTGCAACGTCTTCATGGGCCTAGATGGACTTCAAATACTCCCTTAGAATGCTGGAATCGATCTAGAAGCCATAGTATGGACTTCTAGACAATTCGGCCCTCAAAGGATGTTTTTTTTTAGGCCATTTCGCACCACTAGGTTGTTGCCTCGTTAAAACCTTCCTTAGTAAAACCACGTGGGAAATCTAAGGGTAGGAAAGAGTACAATCCCTAGTGATGTCTTTATGCCTCAATCATGCTAGCGAGAGGACAAAGAGTGAAGTCTCCTTCTTTGTCCGCATGAGAGGCCACTCGGTTGTGCGCGAGTACGAAGCATTCTGAGAGTTAGCGTGGCTTATCTCGGCTCCAAGATCACTTAGGAGTGCTTCTCGAGTATCGGTGGTGAATAGAAATGCCATTGGTTCGGCATTTGTCTTGTCCGGTTCCGCTCGGTCCTTGTCCGCGTCCGCATGGTCCGTGTCGAGGAAAAGGTCTACGGCTTTGGTGAGTCCTTTGAGACTCTTGGTTCTTGATCGGGTCATGGGCGCTCCTCGAAGTGGTGGGATCTCTACTGATTGGGGCGGCTCCTTCTGGATGTCCACATCAACAAGGATAGACATGGGACTTCCTCCCAAGTGAGCTTGTTTATAGTCACTAAGCTTGACTTCCTGTTTTACTCAGGCAAGGGGAGGTTCATCGAGAGGAATTGAGGTTCCTTCTGGAATGATGCTGTCAGCCATGTACGGTTTGAGTCTTTGCCCGTTCACTGTGAACTCGGATTCATTTTTCCCGATCAGAGGAACTGCTCCATAGGGTGAAACTTCCTTGATGCTAAATGGTCCTGACCATCTAGACTTAAGCTTCCCAGGAAACAACTTGAGCCTAGAGTAGAACAGAAGCACCTGATCACCAGGTTTGAACTCTTTGTGCAAAATCTTCCTGTCATGGAAAGCTTTAGTTCTCTCCTTGTACACCTTAGAGCTCTCATAAGCTTCTAGTCTGATCTCTTCAAGCTCGTGCAAATCCATCGCTCTCTTCTCTTGAGCAGTCTTGATATCCAAGTTCAAAACTTTCGTTGCCCACAGTGCCTTGTACTCGATCTCAACAAGTAGATGACAAGCTTTACCGTAGAGTAGCTGGAACGGTGTTCTCCCAATTAGTTTCTTGAAAGCTGTTTGATATGCCCAAAGAGTTTCATCGAGCTTAGTAGACCAATCTCTCTTTGAAACCCCCACTACCCTTGCCATAATAGTCTTGATTTGCTTGTTAGACATTTCCACTTGCCCACTGGTTTGAGGATGGTAGGGTGTAGCTACCTTGTGCTTTACTCCATGCTTCTTCAGAAGGTTCTCAAAGAGTTTGTTGATGAAGTGAGATCCCCCATCACTAATCACTACCTTTGGTACTCCAAATCTGGGGAAGATAACACTCTTAAACATCTTCAAAACTACCTTTGCATCATTGGTAGGACAGGCTATTGCTTCAACCCACTTGGAGATATAATCAACAGCCACCAATATGTAACTGTTCCCATAAGATGGTGGGTTGAAAGGTCCCATGAAGTCAATGCCCCACACGTCAAACACTTCAATTTCTAGAATCGGGTTCTGAGGCATCTCGTTCCTTCTGCTAATGTTACCCATTCTCTGGCAAGGATCACACTTAGTAATGAACTCTTGAGCATCCTTGAACATTGAAGGCCACCATAATCCTGCTTGGAGAACTTTCTGCACAGTCTTGAAAAGTAGCAAAGTGACCCCCATAAACCGAACCATGGCAGTGCTCCAAAACCCCTTTTACTTCTTCTGCAACTATGCATCTTGTGTAAAGACCATTTGAACCTCTCTTGTATAAGTAGGGCTCATCCCAGAAGTAATGGTTCACATCTCTTAGAAACTTCTTTTTCCTGTAAGCATCAAGACTTACAGGAATTTCACCGCTTACAAGATAATTGGCAAAATCTGCATACCAAGGCAGCTTCTCTTCTTCTAGCACCTTGACTTCATTGATCTTAACAGCATCATGATAGCCTTTTATGGCTGTCTTGACCACCATGAGCTGTTTTTCAGGTAGAGAGTCATCAATTGGCAACACATCCTCTATCCTCATCCTTGACAAGTGATCAGCTACTCCATTCTCTATACCCTTCTTATCAACAATCTCGATGTCAAACTCCTGTAGCAAAAGTATCCATCTGAGTAGTCTTGGCTTAGTCTCCTTTTTTGCATAGATATGCCTGAGTGCTGCATGGTCTATGTAGACTATCACCTTAGACCCTACTAGATAGCTCCTGAACTTCTCAAACGCGAATACAACAGCTAGCAACTCCTTCTCTGTTGTTGCATATCTCCCTTGAGCTTCATCTAGTGTCCTGCTTACATAGTATATCACATGCAGCTTCTTCTCAATCTTCTGACCCAAAACAGCTCCTATAGCGTAATCCGAGGTATCACACATGATTTCGAACGCATAGTCCCAGTTTGGTGCTTGGACTATTGGAGCTGAGACCAAAGCTTCCTTAATCAGCTGGAAAGCTCTCAAACACTCAGTATCAAAAATGAACTCTTGTTCCTTGCATAATAGCCTATTGAGCGGTCTGGCTATTTTTGAGAAGTCTTTGATGAACCTTTTGTAGAACGTAGCATGCCCAAGGAAACTTCTGATATCCTTGATGTTCTTAAGTGGTTGCAGCTGCATCATCACATCAACTTTGGCTTTGTCCACCTCTATCCCATTCTCAGAAATTTTGTGCCCCAAGACAAAATCTCTTCTCTCACCAAAAAGTAGCATTTCTCCCAATTCAGAACCAAATTTTTCTTTTCGCACTTAGTAAGCACCCTGCAAAGGTTCAACAGGCAGGAGGAGAAAGAGGAGCCATACACGGAAAAATCATCCATAAATACCTCCACAGTCTCCTCTATTAAATCCGAGAATATAGAAATCATGCATCTCTGAAAAGTAGCGGGTACATTACAAAGACCAAAAGGCATTCTCCTATAAGCAAATGTTCCATATGGACAAGTGAAACTAGTTTTTTCTTGATCATTAGGATGAATAGAAATTTGAAAGAAACCACTATACCCATCTAAGAAACAGTAATAAGGATGATTTGCAAGCCTTTCTAACATCTGATCAATGAATGGCAATGGGAAAATATCCTTTCTAGATGCAGCATTCAATTTCCTATAATCAATACACATCCTATGACCAGTGATAGTTCTAGTGGGTATCAGTTCATCTTTATCATTCTTAACAACAGTTATACCCCTTTTCTTTGGAACACAATGCACAAGAGAAACTCAAGTACTATCAGATATAGGATAGATGATTCCAGCTTCTAGCAACTTAAGAATTTCCTTTTTAACCACTTCTTTCAGATTCGGGTTTAATCTCTTCTGAGGTTCAATGCTAGCATATGATTCATTTTCAAGGTATATTCTATGAGTACACAAACTAGGTGAAATTCCTTTAATATCATCTAGAGAATACCCAATTGCTCTTCTAAATTTTCTCAATTTAGTCAATAGCAAATGCAACTAATCATCACTGAGCATATCATTGACTATGATTGGGTATGTAGAATTTGGTCCAAGAAAGACATACCTTAGCCCAGCAGGAAGTGGTTTGAGGTCTACCTTAGGTCTAGCTCGACCTAGGGATCGAGTTGTGTGGTTGAGTCTGGCGCTGAGTGTAGTCTAGCTCGACCTGGTTGGTCGAGCTAGGTGGTGGCGCCAGTGCGTTCTGCAGCAAAAACCACTGTTTCGACCCCAGTCAGATCTTCAAAGACCTCTGACCCTTCCAAAACCTTATGTGAGTTCAAGATCATCTCAAAACCCAAGGTTTCGTCGTGTAGATACCCATCTTTCCCACTCTTTGTCAAGGCAGTCGGAAGGTGATCTTCCTCATTAAGTTCCTCTAGAAGTTCATCAGCAAGTTGATCCATTTCCTCAATATAGAAGGTCTGTCCTTCTATTTCTAGCTTTCTCATTGTGTCTTTAATGTCAAATATCATTTTGAAATCACTCCCAAGATTAAGATCGATCTTTCCCTTTCGAACATCAATAACTGCCCCAGCTGTAGCTAAGAAAGGTCTTCCTAGAATCAAAGGATCTCTTGGTTCTTCATCCATCTTGATAATGCTCAAATTAATACCCTAAAAGTACTAAAGCAGTTGCTGCAGTATATCAGGGATCGAACACAAGAACTCAAGAAAATCACACAATAAATAACTTAGTGAGGATTAAGCTAAGCAAATCACAGTTAAACAGTAAAATAGGTGATCGAAATATGACTGTTTTAATTCAATTCAGGAAAGGATTAGGCTCAGGGTAACTCTCAGGAAATTAATGATAAATAACAATTAATCAGTTAAAGTTCAATTCAATTAAGGGCCGTTCTTGAACTCAAACACGATAATATAGTCAACCAACTGTCGTTGCGAAAACTAGCTAAGTCTAAAATCTAGAATTCCAAATCTCTTTGCAAATCCTACAAATTAAACCAGCAATTAATTCAAGTTTGATATGTTCACAATTCGATTAAACCAAATCTCTTTGCAGATAATCGAATTGCTCACCCTAGGTTTTATCAGATTACTCAATTGCACTGTCGTGCCTAATCGATTAATCTAAGTTCTATGTTCTAGGTGATCAGACTAGAAATAGCTTTGTGAACAACCTATGGTGAAGAACTATTCAGGTTATGAACCCTAACAAATCAATCATCATAAATCAGAGAAATCCATATGAGAAAACCCTAAACCTAAAATGAGACTACTCAGACATGATTGATGAAAAACAAGACATAACTGAATACATCATGAAATTAAATATAACAAAAGAATAAAAACAAAGGTTCGGGATCTTCTCTATGATGAACAAAGTCTTGGATCCATCTCCCTCACAAAATCTCTCAAATCTCAATGGTGGCTCAAGAATAATCATGAAAAGTAAAGTCTGCTCCCCCCTTTAACCTAATGACTAAAAGTTTGCTTAAATAGGTCTAAAAACACGAGCTGGGTCTCTTTGTAAATAAGGGAAAGTATTGGGCTTCTTATGGTGAAAATTCTCTTCCTTGGATATCTCTCTATCTCCGCGTCAGTTACGTCGGTATCGATCGATACCGGGATGGTATCGATCGATACTCAGGCTTCAAAACGGGTACTTTCTTCGGTTTGCTCCAAAAGGCTCCAAATGGTTCCAAAATCTCCAATTTCGTCCCAAACGTGCTAAGACCTGAAAAGACTCCAGAACGATACAAAAACACTAGAAATACTCGATAAAACAACTTGTATCATGGCTAAAAACGGGTAAAAACCATGATATATCAACTCCCCCAGACTTAGCCTTTTGCTTGCCCTCAAGCAAAACAGAAAACTAAGTTAGAGAAAGAGGTTTGAAAAACTAGAGACCTGACCTGTTACCGAAATCGCTGTAATGACCCTTTTTCCCAAGCGCCCACTACTCCTGATCATCTCCAGATCTAACCACCATGTACTTCTCCGTAGGAATCCCAACTTCCCAAGACTTCACTTATTATCTCACACCAATATTCATCTAAGCTCTCATCGCCAGTTTCATCGCTGCAATCAGTGTTCAAGAACTTTCTAGATTCTTGCCCATACAATATCATAGCTAAGGAACCATTTATTCAACAACATTTATTGCTCTCCGGTATTCTTTATCTCCCCTAGACTTATTTCATAATCAGTTCTAATTAGATTTCGACAGCGCAGGTTTATCTGAACAGTATACACAAATCAAGGTCCGAAACGCGAGTATTGATAGTGTTTGCTACCGAATCCCCGGTTCTTACCCTCTCAATGTATCAAAAGTCTTAGGTGAATAATGGGGTCATAGGAAACTTTCCTACCCCTCACTTCAGGCCTTTGTGTGATCATTCCTTATCCAAGTAGAATAATGGGGTCATAGGAAATTTTCCTACCCTTCTACTCGGCGGAAATCATTTCATCTTTTATATAGATTTTACCTGTTTTAACGCAAATATGCATCCAACAATTTTCACGGGAGAGATATACCACAATTTTCAAGCATGATGGGTTCCTTAGCCAGATATGAATGATGAATCAAGCTCTAAGAACACTAACCGCGTAGATGAAGTGCAAAATTTGGCTAAAGCTTGTGAAGAACCTTGCTGGAGACATGAGTGATTTCTAGCTGGCTGGTTATCCCTTGGATTTTTCATTAGTCGAACTGAAACTAATCCTGTAACAGTGGTCACTCAAAAGCAAAATCAGAACGACAAATTCAAGCAAAAGACAGATCTTCAAGTGGTTTTGACTCAATAAAAACATATAATAAATAAGAAAACAAAAAGTCAATGTCAGTGACTACCTCCCCCAGACTTAAGCAACACTGTCCCCAATGTTTATCAAGCCCAGAGAAGGTGAAAGAAATCAAAGGACAAAACGAAATAGGTCAAGAACAAGAGATGTTACCATAGAGCGGTGGTGTCGATCGATACCAAGGTGGTGTCAATCGATACGGAACAAAAACGACCATCCTTCTTCTGACCTGATTCGCAAGACACAACAAAACACAAAAACAAAAACTCATATTTATAGACTTACCAGTGGGTTGCCTCCCACTAAGCGCTTGTTTAATGTCACGAGCTTGACTTTGGCTAAGATATCAGTCAGGACAAGGTGGAGAACTCACTCCGAAATAAGCTCCACAACCAGACATCTCCAGCTTCAAAGTTGTGCTCATCATATCCTCTTCTTTCTCTTTCATCTCCGTAGGAATGAGAATTCTAGCCTTAGAGAAAGGTTTCGAGGTTCCCTTGCACTTCACCTTATATTCGATCGAATCTCCATCACACTTCTGAGGAATCAAAGTGAAATTAGTAGCACCGTTGATCTTCTTGCGCGTCGCCTTCCTCTTTGTTGCCTTGGTCTTCTCCACAACTTTCCTGGGGTGTTGGGGGGGTTCAATTGAAACATCTGCGACTTTTGGTTCATCATAAGACTCATCGAGCAGATCGATCATCAGAGTCTCGCCCGAGGCAATGGTGATGCACGAGACATGTCTGGGTGCTCCTCCAGAAGGAATGACATCGTAGAAGACGTCTCCGTCAATGCAAGAGAAAGAGATTCTCTTATTAGGCGTGTCCATGATCGCGCCAACAGTAGCCATAAATGGTCTTCCCAAAATCAAGGGCACCTTGGATCATTGGCTCATCTCCACAACCTGAAAATCAGTAGGAATCAGACAATCTCCTATTTTAACAGGTAAATCAAGAATTGTAGCGTAAGGGAGTGAGCTAGAAGAATCCGCGTATGTGAGAAGCGTGTTAGGAGATCTCATATCAGCTTTTAATCTCTCTGCAATCGCCCTCGACATGACGTTGACACTAGACCCTGAGTCAACGAGAGACTCTTTGAAGTTTACTCTAGAGATGGAGCATGGAACTGAGAATTTCCCTGGGTCTTCCCTCTTTGTCAACTGTCTCAGCGGTGGTGGTGTATCAGCAACGGGAGGTCCTGCAACCATTTTTTTTGACAAAAACTTGCTTCTAGCGGCCGCCCACTCCTCTCTTGTCAGCTTGGGAAGAACAGGGTAAGGTAGCTTTGGTTTGTATACCCGTTCCTCAACCATCTCTGTCCTTTTCTCAGTTATTGATTCAGCCTGCAAAGGGTATCGACTGATACCAGATGAGTGTCGATCGATACTGGAGTTTTGTATCGTCTCTGCAGGTTGGTGTCGATCGACATAGGTAGGAGTGTCGATCGATACGCGTGGAATGTCAGAATTCTTATCTTCATCTTCAGCAACCTTCGAATCTACAGCAGGTCTCGGGAAGTATCGATCGATACCAGGCAGGTATCGGTCGATACTAGTATCACTGGATACGAACACAGTCATCTCAGGCTCAAAATCCTCTTCTCTAGCGCTCGAGGTAATTGCATTGACATGTCCATGTTGTGGTTGAACTGTCTTTCCCATGACAGCTGCTGATGTCTGAGCTATTTGATTTTCCAGCATCTTCTGATGGATTTCGAGAGCGTCGATTCTCCCATTCAGATCAGTGTATAAATTATCCAGCTTTCTATTAAAATCTCCAGTCATCTTTTCTTGTCCCTGCAGAATTTGTTCCAAGAGGATCTCCGTCTTACTCTCTGTAGACCTCGGAGAATGCGGTTGGTAAGCTGAATTACCGTATTGGCGAGTAAAATCACCACCTTGAAGTAGTTTTTGGGCGAATTGAGTGGCACCAAAACCAGATTGGTTACCTCCAGACTCAGGCTTTAAAACGGGTACTTTCTTTGGTTTGCTCCAAAAGGCTCCAAATGGTTCCAAAATCTCTAATTTCGTCCCAAACGTGCTAAGACCTGAAAAGACTCCAGAACGATACAAAAACACTAGAAAGACTCGATAAAACAACTTGTATCATGGCTAAAAACGGGTAAAAACCATGATATATCACATCTCTAGCACTATGAAGTCTGTAGGTATCTCAACTGTTCCAACCCATAAAGGTAGATCTTGTAATTGCTGAATCCTAACCTCTTAGCAACTGAGAGTGGCATGAGACTGATGGATGCTCCAAGATCACAAAGGGACTTCTTGAAAATCAATGGACCTAGAGAGCATGGTAGAGTGAATAAACCAGGATCACTTAACTTTCCCTTTAATACCCCTTCTGGATAATGGCACTGCACTCTTCTAACAAGACCACCATACCCTGAATCTCCTTTTGTCTTTCATTCAATGCATCCTTCAAGAACTTCTGATATGGAGGTACAAGTGCAAAGGCATCCAACAGAGGCATCTTGACTTCGATTTCTCTCATATGCTTATCAAAGAGTGCTCTATACTTTGCCAATTTCTCCTTCTTGAATCTTCCTAGGAAAGAAAGTTTAGGTTTGTAAGGAGGGGGAACAAATGGTGCTTTCTTTTTCTCTGGAACAACAGGTTTTACAGCAGGTGGAGGGCTAGCTCGACCAGGGTGGTCGAAATGGTTGCTAGAGTCAGCCTCCAGACGAGTTTCCTTGTCTTTTCTGCAGCTTAAATCCTCCCCATCTTCAATCTCACTGTCCGCAGTGACTCTGACTGATCCTTCCCTCTCAAGTAACTCTTTTCCACTCTTTAAAGTGATGGCATTGATGTGAGCATAGTCCTTTGGGTTTTGGACTGCCTTTTCTAGGAGTTGGGATAAGCTAGAAGTGAACGCAGTCGCGCCCTCCATCTTTCTGTTGAGATCATTATAGGTGTAATCCATCTAGGTTTTGATTTCACCAAATTTCTTAGCTGCGTCCATTGCACCAGCTGCTTGACCCTGTAGAATTTATTGTAGCATGTTTGTCATTTGTGTTCCGGAGCTACAGAAGGATGAGCTTGGTGAGATGTGAAACCAGGTGGTGGACCCATGACTCCCTCTTGCGGATGGTTGCTCTGGTAGTGTGGCTTAGGAACAAAGCCCTGATTATGGTTGTTAGCGGTAAAAGGCTTGGACGGAGGCGGTTGTTGCTGAGGCAGGTAAACTTGATCCTGTGGGTTAGCAACGTTGGTGCTCCTGTAGGAGAGATTTGGCTTGTTCTTGTAGTTGATGAAACCTTTGTTGTAGCCACCCTGATTCTGAATATAGCTGACCTCTTCCATACCAGTATCCTCCCCATCTTGAACCTGAAAGACCGTATCTTCATTGGCAAAGTGGACATGCTTCTGCTGGTGTAATAGCTGATCTAACTTGGCGTTCATAGCTTTCATCTCGTTTCGATGCTTCTCCTCTAAATCAACACTGCCCCTCACACTTCTATCATATTTCGCAGTGTTGTTACCATCTGACTGAGCAAGGTTCTCTACAAGTTGCCATCCTTCATCAACATCTTTGTTGAGGAAATTACCATTGCTGGCTGTATCAAAAAGCATTCGGACATTTGGGAGAACTCCTCTGTAAAGTGTGCTAAGGAGGGACTCATTGCTGAAACCATGGTGAAGACATTGAGTGGTGTAGCCTTTGAATCGTTCCCAGCATTCACAGAATGTCTCCCCATTTTTTTGAGAAAATCCAGATATCTCATTCCGGATGCGAGCTGTTCGAGCATTGGAGAAGAACTTGGCAAGGAAAGCTCTCTTCCAATCATCCCATGAAGTGATGGAGCCATGGGGTAGATTCTTCTCCTAGAGATGGGCTTTGTCACCAAGAGAGAATGGAAAGAATCGCAGCTTGAAAACATCTTCACTGACTCCATTGATCTTAGTAAGGCTGCAGAGCCTATCGAACTCGTCTAAGTGATCAAGTGGATCTTCCATAGGCAGCCCATGAAATTTGTTGCTTTGTACCATAGCTATTAAACCACTCTTGATCTCAAAGTTTTTGTTCTGGACTGTAGGAGGTACAATCCCTTGCTTGTGAGTGTGAGTATTAGGAGCATTTCCTGCCCCAATCAGATGTGGCCTCCTTGGATGAGGTTCTTGTTCATTCTGTCTTTGTGGAGTCTCTGCCATTTCCACTTGATCTGGTTGATCTATTCGGATGTGTTCTCTCTGCTCCCGCAACTGTTTCGGCCGATTAATGTAGTCAACAGAAGGCAGGAGGTTCTGGTTTCCTTTTGATCTTGTTTGAATGCAGGTAAGGGTAGGCTCGACTGACTGACTTGAACTGGGCGGTCGAGTGGTTGGGTCGAGTCAGGACAATGACATGGCTAAGTACTTGAAATGCAAAGACAAAGAAGGAAACAGAAGGTGAGTAACAGAGTATACGTAAAAGAACTTGATATGAAACGATTTGAAATCCTAAATGTAACAAACAACACCCAAATGGTAACGGCGCCAAATTGATATAGGTCAATTTCCTATTGAACTGTCATGTCATTGTAGCACAATAAGGTATCAATCTAAATGTGTGCGATATTAGCCAGAAAGGATGCAATCAAACGATTTAAGTCAAGCCAAGCAAGCAATAGGTTGTGAAACCATCAAACTAAGAAAGCAATAAACAAAAGAAATAACGGAAACTAACAAAGGGTAACAGAATGATAGTTACTAACAAAGATTAGCAAAAGCAGTAAAACAGAAATCAATCAAGCAAGAGAAGCTCCTAAGGATGGGGTTATTGACTTGGTGTATCCTCTTAATCTACCTAGATGGTTTAACAAAACTCAAGCAGAGCTAATCCCTAGATAATAAACTCATAAGCAGTTAAGTCCATTCCCATGATTAGTAAGCTAAAGCTAATCCAGTTCCAGACCTAAATCCCTTTAGCGAAATCTAGCTTAGCAGGCATTAAAATTTAGCTTATTAAAGTCAATAAACACACTAGACAACTAATCCCTTAGGCTAGGAATATAAATCTCTGGAATTAGTTGTGTCAGGCATTTCATCAAACACCTTCTGGGTGTAGAAATACCTAAGTTCTAATTCCAATTGATCATAGAGTAATAAGCATTAAGAACACTAATCCAGAAGGGAAATCAAGCAATCTACACTTAAACCACCTAGGAGACTAGGATTCCACACCTAATCTATCCCATCCTTAAGAACCCTAATGACTACTCAGAACACATGAAGAACATCAAAATCACAAACCCAGACATCATAAAAACTTGCATAATCAGAAAGATAAAGAAGAGAATAGATAGATTAGAAAGATTCAAACAAAAATAACAAGTAGATTCAAAGTTATAGGATCCAGGAAGCAAAAACAGATGAAGAAAACTTAAAAACGAGTTCTATAGTCTTAAACTAATACAGAGTATTTATACTAATAGATAAAAACCCTAAATAACAAAAAGACAAAATAGCTAAATTCTTGGGTGCACTCGACCATGGAGGTCGAGTGCTTAGGTCGAGCTGGGCTAAATCTTCAAGATTGCACTTTTATTCTGCAGCTCGATCAACGAGCTCGACTGTAGGTGGTCGAGCTAGACTTCAGAGCTCCAAGATTGCATTTTTTTGGAGAGCTCGATCAACGGGCTCGACCATGCGTGGTCGAGCTAGCCTTCAGATTTCAAGATGGCATTTTTCTGGATGAGCTCGACCAACGAGCTCGAGCATGGGTGATCGAGCTTGGCTTTAGACTTCAAGATGGTATTTTTCTGGATGAGCTCGACCAACGGGCTCGAGCTCCATGATCGAGCTTGCTTCCAAAGCGTCCGTATTGTGCTCCACTCGACCCCCATCATCGAGTGCATGGTCGAGCCAGACTCTCCTCTTTCTCCATTTGACTCCAAAAACTCCAATAATCCTTAAATGTACCTGAAACAGCTCCAAAATGCAAAATGTATGCAATTCTAATGCAAAACACCCTAAGTATGCAGAACTATAAACAAATGCTAAGAACATGCGATTAAATAAGGCTAAATTGGTGATAAATTCATGCTAAAACCATGTTAAATATAGACATATCAGTTGGTTATATGTTTTAAGGTACTTAGACCTAAATATGAGTAGTAGAGATGTTTTTGGAGCTTACTGAAGCCTACAGGAAGACTGGTGACATCGCCTAGATCGTGCACATTCGGAGATGGATTTCACAGAATCCGAAGAAGGCAGAATCGACCCTAATATCGACCTATAGGGATCGATATTGAGTTTAAAGATTTTCCAGAGAGAATTCCCAAAGGATGTATCGACTAGTCAAGCCAAGAAGCCAGAATAGACCTTGATGGGTCGATGCTGACCTCTGAGAAAGCTGGAAAATTTTCTATGTGGCAAGATATGACTTGAGTACCTTGTCATTTCGAGTTCTAAGCCTCCAAGAATAAGATAAGGGCGAAATGAATGGTTCCAGAAAACCCTAATACTATATAATCACTTGTAATCTCACTAGAGAAAAAGAGAACAAGACACACACAAAAACAGATCTTGTAGTCGTCACATTTTCAGATATAATAAAGTTCTTCTTTAGGTCAATACTTGTTCTTATTCTTTTGTTTATGCTTTGGTTACTACTTTAGAGTGGTTTCCTTTTTAGTTTTGTTTATTATTTTATAAGCCAACCCTTGTCTCTATAACTGAAATAGCAGATTTTTATAAGTTTGCTATCTGTCAAATGCTTTAATGCATATTCATGTCATTGTAATACAGAAAGGTATCAATCCAAATGGGTGCGATATTAACCAAGAAGGATGCAATCAAACAGTTTAAGTCAAGCCAAGCAAACAATAGGTGGTGAAATTATGAAACTAAGAAAGCAATAATCAAAAGCAATAACATAAACTAATAGAGGCTAACAAAACGAAAACAGAGTAATAACAGAGCGATAAAGATCAAACAAGGAAGAGAAGCTCCTAAGAATTGGGTAATTGACTTGGTGTATCCTCTTAATCTACCTAGGTGGTTTAACAAACTCAATCAAGCTATTCCCTAGACATTAAACTCATAAGCAGTCAAGTTCATTCCCATGATAAATAACCTCAGGCTAATCTAGTTCCAGACCTAATCCCTTAGCGAAATCTAGCTTAGCAGGCATTAAGATTCAGTTTAATAAAGCCAATAAACACCCTAGACAACTAATCCCTTAGGCTAGGAATGCAAATCTCTGAAATTAGTTCTATCAGGCATTTCATCAAACACCTTCTGGGTGTGGAAATACCTAAGTTCTAATTCCAATTGATCAGAGAGAAATTAGCATTAAGAACACTAAAACAGAAGGGAAATCAAGCAATCTACACTTAAACTACCTAGGAGACTAAGATTCCACACCTAATCTATCCCATCCTTAAGAACCCTAAAGACTACACAGAACACATGAAGAACAGCAAGAACACAAACTCAGAAATCATAATAACTTGCATAAATAGAAAGATAAGGAAGAGAATAGATAGAATTGAAAGATTCAAACAGAAATAACAAGTAGATTCAAAGTAATAGGATCCAGGAAGCAAGAACAGATGAACAAAGCTTAAAAAACAAGTTTTAGTGTTAAGCGATTATGGGGTATTTATACTAAGAGATAGAAACCCTAAATCACAAAAAAAACAAAATAGGCTAATTTTTGGGGGCACTCGACCATGGGTGGTCGAGTGCTATGGTCGAGCTAGGCTAAATTTCAAGATTGCATTTTTATTCTTCAGCTCGAGATAATAGCTCGACCATGTGTGGTCGAGCTGGCTCCAAGAACTTCAAGACTCCACCTTTATGTTTAGCTCGATCAACGGACTCGACCTGGCTTGGTCGAGCCAGACTTCAGGACTCCAAGGTTGCATTTTTCTTGATCAGCTCGACCTCATACTCGAGCCCCTTGGTTGAGTCAGCTTCCAAAATGTCTGATTTGTGCTCCACTCGACCTGCCTGCTAGAGCTGGGCTAAAAGTGCAGTTTTTGGTGCAGAATGCACTGGCTCGACCTGCTGGCTCGAGCTGGGTGCTAGAGTCAGTCTCCATTCGTGTTTTTGGTCGAGTTAAGCACTCCTTTTTCTCCATTTGACTTCAACATCTCCAATATCCCTTGAATGCACCTGAAACAAGTCCAAAATGCAAAATACATGCAATCCTAATGCAAAACACTCTAAGTATGCAAAACTAGAGATAAATGCTAAGAATAAGTTATTAAACAAGGTTAAGTGAATGAATAATGCAAGCTAAAACCATATAAAATGCAGACATATCAATAACCCAATAGAGACAAGAGTCTAGATCTTTTAAATCATTGTCTTACCCGATCTAGCTACTTTAGTATGCACGTTAATGCTGAGTATTCTCTCATGAGAGATACTCAAGAGTACAACGGAATCCAGTAGATGTAGTTGTCTATTTATAAGTGTTTGATGCCACGATAGTGGATTAAACCATCAGATCTGCATACTAGAGAGTCATAGCTAGTGTCGAATTTGTTGTTTGATAGAATTAATTATAGATCTGATTTTGGCCAAGTTAGATTGAATAATTTAGGAGTATTTTGCCAGGAGAGTGGGTTATACTTTAGAAACAAATCTATCTCTCATTTTGTGTTTTTGAGGCGAGAGTCTAATGACACTTAGTACTCGATGATGGGATTACGTGTAATGCATATCCAGTTTACCACGAGAGTGGATCTGGATATAGAGTCTAGCATACCACGAGAGTGGACTAGCAAATTATGGAGGATACCTAGAATGACTTATTTGGCTTGCTGGTATGATTGCAAGAGAGAATGAGCATTAAATCATGAAGAAAAGGAGGAGAAGAAACAAAGTGTGTCTGACTGGACCACCCTGCTCGAGCATGACGTCGAGTCAAGCTCCCACGCTGCATACACCAAAGAAAGCATAGAGGATTCAATCTCCTCCTTCTTCTCCAACCCTTGAGGTACCTGTTCTATCCATTCTTGTATATATCATTTGCATTTCTTTCTTGCTTTTTGTTGTTTCTTAAACCTTCTTTCTAAATTTTTATTACACAAGGGACTGTGTAATTTAAGTTTGGGGGGAAGGGTTAAGATGTGTTTGATCTGTTTTCTGTGTTCTTATTTTTACTTTGTGCATATTTGAGTATGCATGCATCTATTGCATAGAAAAACCAAAAAAAAAAAAATTTGAAAAATTTGGAAAATATATAAAAAAAAAAAACAGAGTGTTCATATAGTTGCATTTATATTTTAGGATTGAGTCTAGATTGTTTTCATATAGGGCTGTTGCATATGCATAGGGGATTATGATGATTATAACCTTGCAAGATTGCTGATTTAATATGATAATTTCAGTACCCTCGTTTCTAGTTGACTAATACATTGTTAATGAACTTGAAGTAAGACTGCACCATACTTTGAATGCACAACTAGATTATGTTTCAATTGAAGCATGCTGTGATTTGATACCATTCTCTATCTATTTGAACCTTAACTTGACTTATAATTATCATGTCTATGCACTGCATTTGAACTGATGGATACCATATACATACTTGGATTTTCTTTCACCTGTTTACCACTCTTGCTAATCCAACTAGTTGTTCTCATTTTTTGACATGTTTATACTTTATTGAGTGTGTGAGGCCTGTTTTTGAATGAGTTTGGCAGAAAGTGTTAGGTTTGAGCCGACAAAGATAGAGTCTCATGTAGTTCTGGTTTGCAATTTTTTGAATCGGATAGGCTTAGGTGGGAACTTGATCATTGGGTATGGGGTTTGGTTCTGCAAAGAAAAAAAAACTTGGAGGAAATGAAAGAAAAAGAAAAGGGTTAAAAGTTTCTAGGAGAGGAAGCGCTGTAAATAATATATCTAGTAAAGGATTTGGGGCTGTGCTAAAAAGAGAAAAAGGGAAGAAAGGCAAAAAGCCTAATGTCTTAACAAAAAGAAAGGCAAAGAGCCTAATGTTTTAAGAAAGAAAGCCTAAGCTAAAGGTGAAAAAACCCCCAATCCGCTAGAAATCTTAAGAACCTCTCCTTAGAACAAGAGTAAAAAGAAAAGAATAAGTCTGATCCAAGAAAAAGTTCACGACAGAAAAGATGATTGCCAATGAGTTAAGGGTAGAGATAGGACATTTTCTGGGTTTAGAATTAGGGGTTAAGATCATTTGTGTATGGTTGGGTGATATGTCTGCATTTTATATGGTTTTAGCTTGCATTATTCATTCATTTAGCCTTCTTTAATAGCTTGTTCTTAGCATTTATCTCTAGTTTTGCATACTTAGAGTTTTTTGCATTAGGATTGCATGGATTTTGCATTTTGGACTTGTTTCAGGTGCATTCAAGGGATATTGGAGATGTTGAAGTCAAATGAAGAAAAAGGAGAGCTTAACTCGACCAGAAACTCGATAGAGACTGACTCTAGCACCCAGCTCGAGCCAGCAGGTCGAGCCAGTGCATTCTGCACCAAAAACTGCACTTTGAGACTGACTCTAGCAAGCCTGATCGAGTCCATGATCGAGCTAGGCATAAAGATGCAATCTTGAAGTTTCTAAAGTCCATCTCGACCTCCTGTGATCGAGCCCGTGATCGAGTCCAAGGAAAAAAGAGCCGTCTTGAAGTTTTTGGACCTAGCTCGACCACACATGGTCGACCATAGCACTCGATCACCCTTGGTCGAGTGCTCCCAAAATTAGCCCATTTTGTCTTTTTGTGATTTAGGGTTTTTATCCCTTAGTATAAATACCCTATAAACGCTTAGCACTAAACAATCTCGATTTTTCTTAAGTGTCCTTCATCTATTCTTACTTCCTGGATCATGTATCTTTGATTCTACTGAGTATTTGTGTTTGAATCTTTCTATTCTATCTCTTCTCTTCCTTATCTTTCTACTTATGCAATTTATTTTGATTTCTGGGTTTGTGATTATGCTGTTCTTCATGGTTTCTGAGTAGTCATTAGGGTTCTTAAGGATGGGTTAGATTAGGTGTGGAATCTTCTAGGTGGTTTAAGAGTAGATTGTTTGATTTTCCTTCTAAATCAGTGTTCTTAATGCTAATTTCTCTCTGATCAATTGAGATTAGAACTTAGGTGTTTTTCCACCCAGAAGGTGTTTGATAAAATGCTTGACTGAACTGATGTTAGAGATTTGCATACCTAGCCTAAGGGATTAGTATTCTAGGGTGTTTATTGACAATATTGAACTGAATCTTAATGCCTGCTAGGATAGATTTCGCTAAGGGATTGGGTCTGGAACTGGTCTAGCTTGAGGTTACTTATCACGGGAGTGGACTTAACTGGTTGTGATGTTTGATGTCTAGGGAATAGCTTGATTGAGTTTGTTAAACCATCTAGGTAGATTAATAGGATGCACCAAGTCAATTACCCCATCCTTAGGACCTGCTCCGTTCTTGATTGATTTTCGTGTTCTGTTTTCGTTCTATTTCTATTCTGTTTATTGTCTCAGCTTTACTCTGTTTCTGTTCTGTTTTCATTCTGTTTTATGTTCTGTTTTAGTTTCTGTTATTGCTTTTGATTTTCTTTTGCTAGGTTGATAGTTTTACCTTCTCACTGCTTGTTTGGCTTGACTTAGACTGTTTGATTGCATCCTTCTTGGTTAATATCGCACCCATTTGGATTGACACCTTTCTGTATTACAATGACATGAATATGCATTAAGGCATTTGACAGATAGCAAACTAAAAAAAAATAGGTTATTTCAAATTGGCGCCGTTGCCATTTGGGTGTTGTTTGTTACAATTAGGATTTCAAATCGTTTTAGATCAAGTTCTTATTCGATCTACTCTGTTACAGACTTAGTTTTTTCTTTCTGTCTTTTTGCATTTCAGGTACAAGTTGACTCGATTTCACTAGCTCGACCACGCTAGATCGAGCTAGCCTAGCTCGACCACGCCTGCTCGAGTCCGCCCATCGAGGTAGCTTCCCCTGCATGCAAACGAGATCTAAAGGCAGTCAGAACCTCATCCGCTACATCGACAATATTCACAGGCTACCACAACAGTTGAGAGAGCCGAGTGAACTTCTCAGCACAGATCTACAGGATCCAATAAACATGGCTGATGATAATCCACCACCACAGCCTGAACATATGCCTTACCCGAGAAGGCAGCGTCTGATTGGTGCGGGAGATGCCCCCAACACTCACACCAACAGGCAAGGGATTGTACCTCCTACAGTCCAGAACAACAACTTCAAGATCAAGAGTGGCTTGATAGCTATGGTGCAGAGCAACAAATTCCATGGGCTGCCTATGAAAGATCCTCTTGATCATTTAGATGAGTTTGATAGGCTCTGCAGCCGTACCAAGATCAATGGAGTCAGTGAGGATGGTTTCAAGCTGCGACTCTTTCCTTTCTCTCTTGGTGACAAAGCCCATCTCTGGGAGAAGAATCTACCCCATGGCTCCATCACTTCATGGGATGATTGTAAAGAGCTATCCTTGCCATGTTCTTCTCCAATGCTCGACCAGCTCACCTCAGGAACGAGATATCTGGATTTTCTCAGAAAGATGGGGAGACATTCTGCGAATGCTGGGAACGATTCAAAGGTTACACTACTCAATGCCCTCACCATGGTTTCAGCAATGAGTCCCTACTCAGCACACTTTATAGAGGAGTTTTTCCTCGAGTCCGCATGCTTCTTGATACAGCGAGCAATGGTAACTTCCTCAACAAAGATGTTGATGACGGCTGGGAACTTGTGGAGAACCTTGCTCAGTCAGATGGTAACTACACTGCGGAATATGATAGAAGTGTGAGGGGCAGTGTTGATTCAGATGAGCGGTATAGAAAGGAGATGAAAGCTTTCAATGCCAAGTTAGATCAGCTACTTCACCAGCAGAAGAATGTCCACTTTGCCAATGAAGATACGGTCTTTCAGGTTCAAGATGGGGAGGATACTAGTATGGAAGAGGTTAGCTATGTCAGAATCAGGGTGGCTACAACCAAGGTTTCATCAACTACAAGAACAACTCCAATCTCTCATACAGGAGCACCACTGTTGCTAACCCGCACGATCAAGTCTACCCGCCTCAACAACTGACATATCAGTCCAAGCCTTCTGCCGCTTACAACCAAAATCAGGGTTTTGTTCCTAAGCAGCACTACCCGAGCAGCCATCCGCAACAGGGAGTCATGGGTCCACCACCTGGTTTCACATCTCACCAAGCTCAGCCTTCTACAGCTCCAGATCATCAGATAACAAACATGCTGCAACAAATTCTTCAAGGTCAAGCAGCTGGTGCAATAGAATCAGCTAAGAAATTTGGTGAACTAAAAACCCAGCTGGACTACAACTACAATCCTCTCAACAGCAAGATTTAGACATTGAACTCCAGGATTAAGTATTTGGAGGGCAAAACTGCATATACTTCCTCCACAGCACTTATTGGACAACTTCCAGGAAAAGCAATTCAGAACTCCAAGGAGTATTGCAATGCCATCTTTTCAATGGAATCAAGTCCTATTGCTGATCATGAAGCGGATGTTAGAGAAATTGAGGCTTTGCTTTATGGTTCAGATGCTAACACCACTACAATCACTTTGAGGAGTGAAAGCAAGTTACCTGCAAGGAAAGGATCAGTTCCAGTCACTGTGGACATTGAGGTTGAAGATGGGGAGGATTTGAGCTGCAAAGAACACGAAAAAACTTGTCTGGAGGCTGACTCTAGCACCCAGCTCGACCACCCTGGTCGAGTTAGCCCTCCACCTGCTGCAAAACCTGCTGTTTCAGAGAAAAGAAAGCACCCTTTGTCCCTCCTCCTTACAAACCTAGACTGCCTTTCCCAGGAAGATTCAAGAAGGATAAGGACGTAACCATGGTTGAAAACAAGGGTAGTGTCGATTGCGTTGATTCACCAAGCATGACAAAAGATTGAGCCTAAGTCTCTCCCCAAGCTTGGCAATCCTGGTATGTTCTCCATAACCTGCCTTCTTGGTGATTTGGCAACTGAGGATGCTCTATGCGACTCCGGTTCAAGTGTGAATATCATGTCCCGTGAGATGTTAGAAAATCTAGGGATAAGACACCTCACTTATCACCCATCGCCCATCACTTTTGGAGACGCTCATTCACGAAAGCCACTTGGTCTTCTGGAAGATTACCCACTTAAAGTTGGGGATTATCTAGTCCCAACGGACTTTGTTATTATGGAAATGAAGAAGGCCAACAAGCTCCCACTCCTCCTTGGAACTCCCTTCCTCAACACTACTGGTGCAAACATAGACTTCAAGAACCAAAGGGTAGTTCTTATGAATGTGGATGACAAGGCCTATTACCCACTAAAAGCTTCTCCTAATGAGCTATGTGGCACAATGACTGTCAAAGATGATGGCTACCGTGATGAGAAAGTACAGTACATTGGCACAGTTGAGAAGGTCGATGAACCTCCACCCCCAAAGGTCTATGACGAGAAAGAGAAGTTTCTGGAACGAAAGGATAGAGCTGAGAGCACAATGAATGAGCAAGGGGTCAAGACATTCATACATGGTCAGATTATTGTAGAGGAGACCTCAGTTCCTCTCCATGAACCACCATAGACCTAAGAAAAAGGAAGTCAAGCTTAGAGACTTTAAACAAGCTCACTTGGGAGGAAATCTCATGTCTATCCCTGTATATAATGCTTTAGTTTTCTTTTAAATCGTCGTTTAAATATGCTAATTTGTGTTTTTGGCTTGTTGGTATGATTACAGGAGAGAATGAGCATTAAATTATGAAGAAAAGGAGGAAACGAGCAGAATTGGTCTGACTCGACTACCCAGCTCGATCAAGGTGATCGAGCTAGCCATATCCCCACGCCTGGCGCGACCACGCAGCTCGAGCCCCAGGTCGAGTCAAGCTCCTACGCTGCATACACCAGAGAAATCATGGAGGATTCAATCTCCTCTTTCTTCTCCAAACCTTAAGGTACCTTTTCTATCCATTCTTGTATATATCATTTGCATTTCTTTCTTGCTTTTTGTTGTTTCTTAAACCTTCTCTCTAAATTTTTATTACACAAGGGACTGTGTAATTTAAGTTTGGGGGAAGGCTTAAGATGTGTTTGACATGTTTATTGTGTTCTTATTTTTCATTTCGTACATATTTGAGTCTGCATGCATCTAAGGTATAGAAAAATCAAAAAAATTTTGAAAAAAAATTTCGAAAAAAAAAAGATTACAAAAACAGAGTGTTCATATAGTTGCATTTACATTTTAGGATTGAGTCTAGATTGTTTTCATATAGGGCTGTTTCATATGCATAGGGGATTATGATGATTATAGCCTTGCAAGCTTGCTGATTTAATATGATAATCTCAATGCCCTCGTTTCTAGTTGTCTAATGCATTGTTAATGAACTTGAAGTAAGACTGCACCATACTTTGAATGCACAACTAGATTATGTCTGAATTGAAGCATGCTGTGATTTGATACCATTCCC
Organism: Boechera divaricarpa; assembly: GCA_026770425.1. Taxonomy (NCBI): domain Eukaryota; kingdom Viridiplantae; phylum Streptophyta; class Magnoliopsida; order Brassicales; family Brassicaceae; genus Boechera; species Boechera divaricarpa. Next base: position 14,424,709 of record CM049182.1, on the reverse strand, counting down.
TATCTATTTGAACCTGAACTTGACTTATAATTATCATGTCTATGCACTGCATTTGAACTCATGGATATCATATACATACTTGGATTTTCTTTCACCTATTTACCACTCTTGCTAATCCAAGTAGCTGTTCTCATCATTAGAACAGTTTTACCATGCCTTTAGCCTAGCCTTCTTTCAAGCCATGATATTATTTTGTTGAGTGTGTGAGGCCTATTTTGGAATGAGCTTGGTAGAAAGTGTTAGGTTTGAGCCGACAAGAATAGATTCTCATGTAGTTCTGGTTTGCGACTTTCGAATCAGATAGAACTAGGTGGGATCTTGATCATTGGGTATAAGGGTTTGGTTTTGTGAAAAGAAAAGAATGAAAAACTTGGAGAAAGATGAAAGAAAAAGGATAAGAGTTCTTAGGAGGGGAATGTTCTGAATGTTTATGAATCTAGTAAAGGATTAGGGGGTGTGCTAAGTATAAGAAAAGAAAGGACAAAAAGCTTAAAGTCTGAAAAACATAGAAAAATACCTAAGCTGGTCATGAAAAACCATAAGAAAAACCCCAATCCGCTAGAAGTATTTGTATAACCTCTCCTAGAACAAGAACAAAAAGAAAAAAAAAATGAATCTAATCCAAGGAAAATTCAAAGGAAAAACCTAAGGGTGAAGGGTAGAATTAGGATGACTTTCTGGGTTTTAGACTTAAGGGTTAAGAACACTTGTGTATGGCTGGGTAGATAAGAGTCTATTCTTGTATGCATAGGTTGGTTCTTACCTTTAGCATTCTACTAAAGCTCATTCCTTTTCATTGAGAGATCCTTGCTCTGAAATGACAAAACCCATACTGAAGGGACCATCTTTGTCTCTTGACCTTACCCTTAGCCAAATGAGTTCATTGAATGTACATAGCTTGATTCATGGTTCTTGCTTAATTGAATGTTAAAGGGAATGGTAGATTTAAATGCTTGTCTAGGTTGAGACTTGATTGAAATTATGCTGTGAAGAGTATGGCTAAACTTTTTAAGTAGAGTTCATATACTTTGCATTCTAGAACTAGCAACTTGAACATTGAGATCATCTGTTTTATCAGCATGCTTTGGTTCTGAATCCCCATTTTCAAACCTCTTCTCCATTCTTCTTCTTCTATTTGCTTGAGGGCAAGCAAAGACTAAGTTTGGGGGAGTTGATATGTCTGCATTTTATATGGTTTTAGCTTGCATTATTCATTCATTTAGCCTTCTTTAATAGCTTGTTCTTAGCATTTATCTCTAGTTTTGCATACTTAGAGTGTTTTGCATTAGGATTGCATGCATTTTGAATTTTAGACTTGTTTCAGGTGCATTCAAGGGATATTGGAGATGTTGAAGTCAAATGAAGAAAAATGAGAGCTTAACTCGAGCAGAAACTCGAAGGAGACTGACTCTAGCACCCAGCTCAAGCCAGCAGGTCGAGCCAGTGCATTCTGCACCAAAAACTGCACTTTGAGACTGACTCTAGCAAGCCTGATCGAGTCCATGATCGAGCTAGGCATAAAGATGCAATCTTGAAGTTTCTAAAGCCCAGCTCGACCTCCTGTGATCGAGCCCGTGATCGAGTCCAAGGAAAAAAGAGCCGTCTTGAAGTTTTTGGACCTAGCTCGACCACACATGGTCGAGCCAGCACCTCGAGCTGAAGAATAAAAATGCAATCTTGAAATTCACACAGCTCGACCATAGCACTCGATCACCCTTGGTCGAGTGCTCCCAAAATTAGCCCATTTGGTCTTATTGTGATTTAGGGTTTTTATCCCTTAGTATAAATACCTATAAACGCTTAGCACTAAACAATCTCGATTTTTCTTAAGTGTTCTTCATCTATTCTTGCTTCCTGGATCTTATATCTTTGATTCTACTGAGTATTTGTGTTTGAATCTTTCTATTCTATCTCTTCTCTTCCTTATCTTTCTACTTATGCAATTTATTTTGATTTCTGGGTTTGTGATTATGCTTTCTTCATGGTTTCTGAGTAGTCATTAGGGTTCTTAAGGATGGGTTAGATTAGGTGTGGAATCTTAATCTTCTAGGTGGTTTAAGAGTAGATTGTTTGATTTCCCTTCTAAATCAGTGTTCTTAATGCTAATTTCTCTCTGATCAATTGAGATTAGAACTTAGGTGTTTTTTCACCCAGAAGGTGTTTGATAAAATGCTTGACTGAACTGATGTTAGAGATTTGCATACCTAGCCTAAGGGATTAGTTGTCTAGGGTGTTTATTGACAATATTTGACCTGAATCTTAATGCCTGTTAGGGTAGATTTCGCTAAGGGATTGGGTCTGGAACTGGTCTAGCTTGAGGTTACTTATCACGGGAGTGGACTTAACTGGTTGTGATGTTTGATGTCTAGGAAATAGCTTGATTGAGTTTGTTAAACCATCTAGGTAGATTAAGAGGATGCACGAAGTCAATTACCCCATCCTTAGGACCTGCTCCGTTCTTGATTGATTTTCGTGTTCTGTTTTCGTTCTATTTCTATTATGTTTATTGTCTCAACTTTACTCTGTTTCTGTTCTGTTTTCATTCTGTTTTATGTTCTGTTTTAGTTTCTGTTATTGCTTTTGATTTCCTTTTGCTAGGTTCATAGTTTTACCTTCTCACTGCTTGTTTGGCTTGACTTAGACTGTTTGATTGCATCCTTCTTGGTTAATATCGCACCCATTTGGATTGACACCTTTCTGTATTACAATGACATGAATATGCATTAAGGCATTTGACATATAGCAAACTATAAAAAATCGGCTATTTCATTGGGTATATGAGAGTATATTCTTGTGTGCATAGGTTGGTTCTTACCTTTAGCATTTGATATATCATGGTTTTTACCCGTTTTTAGCCATGATATAAGTTGTTTTATCGAGTCTTTCTAGTGTTTTTTGTATCGTTCTGGAGTCTTTTCAGGTCTTAGCACGTTTGGGACGAAATTAGAGATTTTGGAACCATTTGGAGCCTTTTGGAGCAAACCGAAGAAAGTACCCGTTTTGAAGCCTGAGTATCGATCGACACCATACCGGTATCGATCGATACCGACGTAACTGACGCGGAGATAGAGAGATATCCAAGGAAGAGAATTCTCACCATAAGAAGCCCAATACTTTCCCTTATTTACAAAGAGACCCAGCTCGTGTTTAGACCTATTTAAGCAAACTTTTAGTCATTAGGTTAGGGGAGCAGACTTTACTTTTCACTATTATTCTTGAGCCACCATTGAGATTTGAGAGCTTTTGTGAGGGAGACGGATCCAAGACTTTGTTCATCATAGAGAAGATCCCGAACCCTTGTTTTTATTCTTTTGTATTATTTAATTTCATGATCTATTCAGTTATGTCTTGTTTTTCATCAATCATGTCTGAGTAGTCTCATTTTAGGTTTAGGGTTTTCTCATATGGATTTCTCTGATTTATGATGATTGATTTGTTAGGGTTCATAACCTGAATAGTTCTTCACCATAGGTTGTTCTCAAAGCTATTTCTAGTCTGATCACCTAGAACATAGAACTTAGATTAATCGATTAGGCACGACAGTGCAATTGAGTAATCTGATAAAACCTAGGGTGAGCAATTCGATTATCTGCAAAGAGATTTGGTTTAATCGAATTGTGAACATATCAAACTTGAATTAATTGCTGGTTTAATTTGTAGGATTTGCAAAGAGATTTGGAATTCTAGATTTTAGACTTAATTAGTTTTCGCAACGATAGTTGGTTGACTATATTATCGTGTTTGAGTTCAAGAACGGCCCTGAATTGAATTGAACTTTAACTGATTAATTGTTATTTATCATTGATTTCCTGAGAGTTACCCTGAGCCTAATCCTTCCCTGAATTGAATTAAAACAATCATATTTCGATCACCTATTTTACTGTTTAACTGTGATTTGCTTAGCTTAATCCTCACTAAGTTATTTATTGTGTGATTTTCTTGAGTTCTTGTGTTTGACCCCTGATATACTGCAGCAACTGCTTTAGTACTTTTAGGGTATTAATTTGAGCATATCAGCATTCTGCTAGGGCTCAATCCTTTTCTTGAGAGATCCTTGCTTTGAAATGATTAACCATATGGAAGGGATCATCTTTGTCTCTTGACCTTACCCTTAACCAAATGAGTTCATTGAATGTGCATAGTCTTGATTCATGGTTTCTGCTTAATTGAATGTCAAAGGGAATGGTAGATTTGAATGCATGTCAAGATTGAGACTATTTGAAATTGTGCTGTGAAGAGTATGGCTAAGGTTTTTAAGTAGAGTTCATATACCTTCCATTATAGAACTAGAAACTTGGACATTGATGTCATCTGTTATATCTGCAAGTTTTGGTTCTGAATTCCCATTTTCAAACATCTCCTCCCTCTTATTCTTGTCTGTTTGCTTGAGGGCAAGCAAAGACTAAGTTTAGGGGAGTTGATATGTCTATATTTTACATGGTTTTAGCATGCATTTATCACCCATTTAGCCTTGTTTAATCGCATGTTCTTAGCATTTGTTTCTAGTTCTGCATATTTAGGGTGTTTTGCATTAGAATTGCATACATTTTGCATTTTGGAGCTGTTTTAGGTACATTTAAGGATTATTGGAGTTTTTGGAGTCAAATGGAGAAAGAGGAGACTCTGGCTTGACCATGCACTCGACGATGGGGGTCGAGTGGAGCACAATACGGACGCTTTGGAAGCAAGCTTGATCATGGAGCTCGAGCCCGTTGGTCGAGCTCATCCAGAAAAACGCCATCTTGAAGTCTAAAGGCAAGCTCGATCACCCATGTTCGAGCCTGTTGGTCGAGCTCATCCAGAAAAATGCCATCTTGAAGTCTGAAGGCTAGCTCGACCACCCATGGTTGAGCCCGTTGATCGAGCTCTCCAGAAAAATGCAATCTTGGAGCTCTGAAGTCTAGCTCGACCACCTACAGTCGAGCTCGATGATCAAGCTACAGAATAAAAGTGCAATCTTGAAGTTTTAGCCCAGCTCGACCTAAGCACTCGACCTCCATAGTCGAGTGCACCCAAGAATTTAGCTATTTTGTCTTTTTGTGATTTAGGGTTTTTATCTATTAGTATAAATACTCTGTATTAGTTTAAGACTATATAACTCGTTTTTAAGGTTTCTTCATCTGTTCTTGCTTCCTGGATCCTATAACTTTGAATCTACTTGTTATTTTTATTTGAATCTTTCTAATCTATCTATTCTCTTCTTTATCTTTCTGATTATGCAAGTTTTTATGATTTATGGGTTTATGATTTTGATGTTCTTCATGTGTTCTGAGTAGTCATTAAGATTCTTAAGGATGGGATAGATTAGGTGTGGAATCTTAATTTCCTAGGTGGTTTAAGTGTAGATTGCTTGATTTCCTTTCTAGATTAGTGTTCTTAATGCTAATTACTCTTTGATCAATCAGAATTATAACTTAGGTATTTCCACACCCAGAAAGTGTTTGATGAAATGCGTGACAGAACTAATTCCAGAGATTTACATTCCTAGCCTAAGGGATTAGTTGTCTAGGGTGTTTATTGACTTTAATAAGCTAAATTTTAATGCCTGCTAAGCTAGATTTCGCTAAAGGGATTTAGGTCTGGAAATGGATTAGCTTGAGGTTACCTATCATGGGAATGGACTTAACTCCTTACGAGTTTATTTTCTAGGGATTAGCTCTGCTTGAGTTTTGTTAAACCATCTAGGTAGATTAAGAGGATACACCAAGTCAATAACCCCATCTTTAGGAGCTTCTCTTGCTTGATTGATTTCTGTTTTACTGCTTTTGCTAGTCTCTATTAGTAACTATCATTCTGTTAGCCTCTGTTAGTTTCTGTTATTGCTTTTGATTATTGCTTTCTTAGTTTGATGGTTTCACAACCTATTGCTTGCTTGGCTTGACTTAAACTGTTTGATTGCATCCTTTCTGGCTAATATCGCACCCATTTGGATTGATACCTTATTGTGCTACAATGACATGATAGTTCAATAGGAAATTGACTTATATCAAAACCTAAGTCTAGAATTCATGTTTTATCTAAATAATTTGTATTTATTATTCTAGGGATCCTCCATAATTTGCTAGTCCACTCTCGTGGTATGGTAGACTCTATATCTAGATCCACTCTCGTGGTAAACTGGAGATGCATTTCACATAATCCCATCATCGAATACTAAGTGTCATTAGACTCTCACCTCAAGAACACAAAGTGAGAGATAGATTTGTTTCTAACGTATAACCCACTCTCGTGGCGAAATACTCCTAAAATATTCAATCTAACTTGCCTAAAGCGAGATCTATAACTAATTCTATCAAACAACAAATTCGACACTAGCTATGACTCTCTAGTATGCAGATCTGAAGGTCTAATCCACTCTCGTGGCATCAAACACTTCTAAATAGATAATCACACCTACTGGATTCAGTTATACTCTTGAGTATCTCCCATGAGAGAATACTCAACAGTAAAGTGCATACTAAAGTAGCTAGATCGGTTAAGTACAGTAATGAACTCTAAAACATAGATCCCATCATTGACCACCATCCTATGTGGTCTAAAGGATCTAGACATTTGTCTCCTAAGGGTTACAAAGACAAGATATGATTTATAAAATAATAAACAAGACTAAAAAGTAAACAAATCTAAAACAGTAATCAAAGCATAAACAAAAGAATAAGAACAAGTATTAAGCTAAAGAAGAAGAACTTTATTATATCTGAAAATGAAATGGCTACAAGATCTATTTTTGTGTGTGTGTTCTTGTTCTCTTTTTCTCTAGTGAGATTACAAGTGATTATATAGTATTAGAGTTTTCTGGAACCATCCATTTCGTCTTTATCTTGTTTCTGGAGGCTTAGAACTCGAAATGACAAGGTGCTCAAGTCATATCTTGCCACGTAGGAAATTTTTCAGCTTACTCGGAGGTCAGCATCGACTTGATGGGTCGATAATAGGGTCAATTCTGGCTCCCTGGCTTGACTGGTCGATGTATCCTTCAGAAATTCTCTCTGGAAAATCTTATGACTCAATATCGACCCCTACAGGTCGATATTAGGGTCGATTCTGCCATCTTCTAATTATGTGAAATCTTTTTCTAAATGTGCACGATCTAGGCAATGTCACCAGTCTTCCTGTAGGCTTCAGTTAGCTCCAAAAACATATCTACTACTCATATTTAGCTCCAAGTACCTAAAAACATATAACCACATGCAAAAACACTAATTTTACACTAAATGTTAGTTATAAAAGATAAAACTAACTTATTCTAATGCATAAAAACATATAAAATATGATACTATTAACTCCTCCACACTTATCTTTGCTTATCCTCAAGCAAACAAAAGTCAAGCATGACGAAGTTTTTTTAATTAAAAACAATTAAAGATATAGAGAGTGAACTTGTACCTTGTGACATTGTTGTGTTAAATTCTTTTCGTCTTTGTGGAAGTAGAATTGTCTCTAACATACTCCATGTACTTCACCATAAGCATAGCAACGCACCTTAATTCAAACCACTCCTCCTTCGAAATTTTACTCCTCATCATCAACCTTTCTTTTCATTCTAAGTGTGAGCTCTCAACTTAGGAGTACTGATCATGAAACGAACACGTACTCTTTCGGATTTCTATAAGCTCAAGATCGTCTTGGTATAAATCCTTTCCTCTCCTATTCTCACTTCAAGGTCGAATTGGTTTCTCCCTACTTTTCTAGGGTATCATTTTATTTTTCTATCAATCGCCTTTTCTTTTCTTTTCTTGGACAGGTTTCCATGAGACGCGAGCATTAAAAGTGGTAACTTCCAATACCCAGTTCACTTCTTTCTTACCTATATCCTTTTTTTTTTCTTTTTATTAAAGGAAAGGAAGAGGGGAGATGTACTCACATGGACGTGTCTTGCAAGGTCTCATAGAGGTATCATGTCTCATGCATCTCAAGGCCTAAATCGAAAGTTTTAAGGTCCACTATAGTGAGAAGTCAACTTTGATTTGCCAAAGTCTTCGAAAGAATGATCCTTTTGGGGTTTGTTGATCCACTCATGGGTTTTCCACGTTTCTTAGTATAGATCAAACACTATCCACACAACATCCAAACATAAACACAAATAACACAATTAACAAGTTCAAATGCCACCTCATTAAAAACTTTTTCACATGTTATTGAACCTATGAACGAGGAAAAAAGTGTAACAATCTCTCAAAATGCAAAAAACTTATGGTAAAACTTACATCAAAAGATGTAAAAAAAAAGAATTACCTCCATTGATTGCAAGACTCCCCCCCCCACACTTATTTCACAACGTCCTCGTTGTGATATAAGACCTGTAAAGGGGAAAAGCAAGAGAAATACTTACCGTAATTCTCTTATCGGGTTGAAGGTTGACAGTTCCCACATGTGCAAGTCCTGATTTTGTTTTGTTTTTTGTTTTTTTTATATGGTTAAGAACACCTGAAAAACAAGAAACAAAAACAAAAACAAAAAAACAGAAAAATCAAAAACTAGAAAATAATAAAAAGAAAATTGTATGTACAAAGGTAAAATGCTCATTTAACGTCATGAGCTTGATGACCTTATGGAATGGTCAGAAAACCATGGAGATAATGGCTGAACTATTGTGCGATGATTCCTTGAATCGTTCTCTTTGAAGTCGGTATGGTGAATTCATATCTCCCTAACATGAGTGTATGTGTCGTTAATTATTTTTTCACCCAGAGATTCTCTTCTTGAGTGTGATCGTGAAGTGCCTTCTGTTGGAGTTGCTTCGTAGAACACATCTCTATTCACATATGTAAATGAGATTCTCTGCTTTGGCCAATCGATTATCGTGCCAACTATTGCTAGGAACGGTCTACCAATGATGAGTTGAGTGTGATCACCTCCCCTTATATCCACTATATGGAAGTCTGTAGGAATTCGACAGTTCACAATCCAGATGATCACATTCTCAGCCACTCCGTATGAGAGCATCGCATCAGTATTAGCGAGCCCAATCCGGACATTTGCCCTTGTAAGCTCGTGGATTCCCAACATCTTAGCTCATTCCATGGACATGATGTTTATGCTGGCTCCTGAATCACATAAAGCGTCATTAAAAGTACGACCAAGTATAGAGCATGTTACCTTGTATTGCCCAGAGTCAGCTCTTTTGAAAACCGTTGTGATTGGTCCCTTGAGTCGTGTGTCCATGTAGAGCTCTTTGATTTTCTCGATAGTCTCCTTAGTATCAGTGAAGTATAGATCGAGGTTGTATTTGAAAAGAGCTTCCTCGAATGTATAATCTCTCGGTAGTGATCGAACAAGTCGTCTGAACATGCGGAGCTTTTCCGCGTTGATCTTCTTGAAGAACCATGCTACAGCAATGCTCCTTGTAGATGGTAAAGGATGACTAGGATGAGGGTTCGTTGAGGATCGAGTCCCTCTGAATAGCTTCTCAGCATCATATATCGTCTCATCCATTTCCACAAAATACTCATGTAGAGAGTACCTTTTCTAAGCGTCTTTAAAAGAGAATGGCTCGGGATGCTCTTGACTAGCTCTTCGAAGTGTTTTTTGTTGATCGGATCGATGAATTTTATCCTTCGTTGTTTCGTGATCGAGTTACAGCTCCTTATGATCTCATAGTCGGGTTCGTTGCTTCTTTGTACATGATTGTACCGTTGATATGTTGTCTAGGTAGCATTCTCGGTGTCTTTAGAATGAGGGTCAATCATGATTGGCCGATATTTACACCTGATGCTATGACCATCCATCGTTGAGGGTCGATGGGTAGGTCTAGTGCTCAAGGCAGCAGTATTATTGGTCAGGTTAGATCGATATGGGCGTCCGACAGGTCTAGATCCGACCAGGATAGGTCGACGTGGTCTTCCGGAGCTTCTTTCTAGAAGTGCATTGACCCTGATAGGTCAATGTGGTGGACCAATGGGCTGAGAATCGACCCTGACTGGTCAATGTGCCTGTCTGGGATTTCCTTCTAGAAATTTTGGATCCACAATATTGACCTTGATTGGCCGATTTACAGGTCCAATTTCTCTGTTTTTGCTTTTTTGGATGACTATCTCCCGTCCTGATGATGCTCTTCAGTGTGATGATGTTCACATACACCTTAGGGTTCATCTTAGGTTTCCTAGGGAGCATACCATGCGGTATTTGTGGGACGAAGCAAGTTGGGCGGTTTGTGATTCTAACACATTGATGCAGGAAGCGAGTCCGTCGAACTTGTTGTTGAGTTCGTTGCATCTTCTATGTACATTCTTGAAGCCTTCAGAGATCTCCACTAAAGCATTCCTTCACACTTTTCCTCTTTTGGTTGTAGATTTGTTCCTCCTTGTCCTTGGTACGGTTGTGGTACGTAAGATGGTTTGTTGAATTAAGTGCTTGGTCTGAAACCTCCTTGTTGGAATGAAGGGATTGGTGCCTTCATGGTTCGGTACGTCTAATCTTATGGATTCTCCACATTGTTGCTCTGGTAGTTCCGGTAGTTAGGGTTGAAACCACCTTGTCAATAGTTACCGACAAAGTTCACCTCACACTCGTCATCTTCTCTTGCCTCCTCGTCAGCTTGTGCCATTACAGCATCCAACTCGCCAACAAAGTGAACATATCTCCTTGTTACTTGTAGTACCTTGTCCAACTTGCCGTTTAGTGCTCTCATATCAATCTTCATCTTGTCACCTCCATCGTCAGCCATGCTACGATCTCTACGATCATAGTCTCCTCCATAGTTAGTGTCACTTTGTGCCATATCCTCCACCAAAGTCATTCCATGCTCAGCATCTTGTCCTAAGAAATTACCGTTGCATGCGGTATCAAGTTGCATGCGATAGTCTAAATAAGGAGACCTAAGTATAGAATTCATGTTTTATCTAAATAATTTATATTTGTTATCCTAGGGATCCTCCATAATTTGCTAGTCCACTCTCATGGTATATTTGACTCTATATCCAGATCCACTCTCGTGGTAAACTAGATATACATTTCATATAATCCCATCATCGAATACTAAGTGTCATTAAACTCTCGCCTCAAGAACACAAAGTGAGATATAGATTTGTTTTTAAAGTATAACCCACTCTCGTGGCGAAATACTCTTAAAATATTCAATCTAACTTGGCCAAGACCAGATCTATAATTAATTATATCAAACAACAAATTCGACACTAGCTAAGACTCTCTAGTATGCAGATCTAAAGGTTTAAACACTCTCGTGGCATCAAACACTTCGAAATAGACAACCATACCTACTAGATTCAGTTGTACTCTTGAGTATCTCCCATGAGAGAATACTCAGCATTAAAGTGCATACTAAATCAGCTAGATCGATTAAGTATAGTAATGAACTCTAAAACATAGATCTCATCATTGACCACCACCCTATGTGGTCTAAAGGATCTAGACTCTTGTCCCCTAAAGGTCACAAAGACAATATCTGTTTTTGTATGTGTTCTTCCCTTTTTCTCCAGTGAGATCACAAGTGACTATATAGTATTAGGGTTTTCTAGAACCATCCATTTCGTCCTTATCTTGTTTCTTGAGGCTTAGAACTCGAAATGACAAGGTGCTCAAGTCATATCTTGCCACGTAGGAAATTTTTCATCTTTCTTCGAGGTCAGCATCGACCTTGATGGGTCGATGCTAAGGTCGATTCTGGCTCCCTGGCTTGACTGGTCGATGCATCCTTCAGAAATTCTCTCTGGAAAATCTTTGGACCCAATATCGACTTCTACAGGTCGATATTAGGGTCGATTCTGCTTTTTTCGGATTCTGTTAAATCTTTCTCTGAATGTGCACGATCTAGACGATGTCAGCAGTCTTTCTGTAGGTTTCAGTAAGCTCCAAAAACATCTTTACTACTCATATTTAGTTCCAAGTACCTAAAACATATAACCACATGCAAAAACATTAATTCTACACTAAATGTTAGTTATAAAAGCTAAAACTAACTTATTCTTATGAATAAAAACATGTAAAATATAATGTTATCACTACACAAGTAGAAGGTCACATCAAAAAGAAGAATTGAACCAAAGTTGCTATCAATGTTACTTGGAAGACAAAAGCTTTAGGTTCTAACTCCACCGCCACCAAGTACACCGACAAGGGCAAAGCGCCGACCACCGATTCGCGTGACCCTTCCAAGGAAACTAGAAGTGATCCAAGAGGAGCCCCTACTGGTCCCAAGACAGGTGACATAGTGTGCAACAAGTGTAGAGGACGGGGATACTATGCTAGAGAATGTCCAAACCTGAGAGTTATGATCATTACTCCTTCGGGCGAGTATGAGTCACAAGATGAAGAAGAGCCTCAAGAGAAAGATGAGAGCACCGAGGAAGAGGTGTAGTATCCATACATGGGAGAGTTACTTGTCACTATGAGGGTCCTTAGCTCCGTTCAAGAACTGGAAGAGTTCGCTCAACACAAAAATATCTTCCATATACAGTGTAGGGTAAAAGGGAAGGTTTGTTCTCTTATTATTGATGGTGGTTCTTGCACTAACGTGGCTAGTTCATACATGGTAGAAAAGTTGCAATTAGAAACCACTAAGCATCCTAAGCCTTATAAAATTAGGTGGCTAAATGATAAGACGGAATTGAGGATTAGTTATCAAGTTAGGATCTCATTCAGTGTAAGTAAGTATTGTGATGATGTTTTGTGCGATATGGTTCCAATGCAAGTCATCCATCTTTTGCTAGGTAGACCTTGGCAATTTGATAGGAAAGTTACTCACCATGGTATAACAAATCACTATATTTTTCATGCATGCCAAAAAAACGAATTAGTCTTTTACTCCCATCTCAAGTGCATGAAATGCAACTCAAATTGGCTAAGGAAAAGATTAATGCTAAGGCTAGCTTTCTTATAGATCCTAGTGACATTAGAAGGTCATTACATGATGATGCTTGTAATGTTTTACTAATGGTCTTCAAAAAATTGTTAACTGTAGGTGAGATTTCGAAATGTCTTTCCGGAGGAGCTACCCACGGGATTACCACCGCTAAAGGGCATTGAGCACCAAATCGATTTTATACCCTGGGCTCAACTTCCAAACCGACCGACCTATAGAGTGAATCCCTATAAGGATAAAGAGCTTGAGAAACAAGTGAGAGACTTGATGAACAAAGACTACGTGAGAGAGAGCCTTAGGCCGTGTGTTGTCCCGGTCTTGTTGGTTCTAAAGAAGGACAGGTCTTACCATATGTGTGTCGATTGTAGGGCTATCAACAATATCAATATCAAATATCGACACCCCATACCTCGGTTAGATGACATGTTGGATGAGCTAAGTGGGGCTACTATCTTTTCAAAGATTGATCTCAAAAGCGGATAACATCAAGTAAAGATGAAAGAGGTGATGAATGGAAGGCCGCATTCAAGCCAAAGCATGGTCTTTACGAGTGGCTTGTGATCCCCTTCGGCCTCACCAATGCTCCAAGCACCTTCATGCGCCTGATGAATCATATCCTTCGCCAATTCATTAGTAAATTCGTCGTACTTTATTTTGATGATATCTTGATATATAGTACTTGCTTGGTTGAATATGTGAATCATCTTGAATTGGTTTTAGAAACTTTTAAGAATGAAGGTCTTTATGCTAATTTTAAGAAGTGTGTATTTTCATAAGTGACCTTGTTTTCCTTGGTTTTGTGGTTAGCTCTCAAGGACTTCGTATAGATTTGGAAAAAATTAAAGTTATACAAGATTGGCCTAGACCCACCAACGTGAGCCAAGTGAGAAGCTTCCATGGTCTACCGAGGTTTTACCACCAGTTCGTCAAAGACTTTAGCATTCTAGTCGCGCCTCTCACATCCATCATCAAGAAGAGTGTTGGGTTTGAATGGGGAGAATCTCAAAAGAGAAGTACCATCTCACTCATGCCCCAATCCTCACTTTACCCGATTTCAACAAGACATTTGAAGTGGAATGTGACGCATCCGGTATAGGAATTAAAACGGTTTTGACACAAAGAGAGAAACCGGCTGCTTTCTTTAGTGAGAAGTTGAGTGGAGCCACTTTAAATTCTCCCACTTATGACAAGGAGCTCTATGCTTCGGTGAGAGCAATGCAAACATGGAAACACTATCTCCTCTCCAAAGAATGTGTCATCCACACCGATCATGACACTTTGAAGCACTTAAGGGGACAAACGACTTTTAAGAAGTGACACGCCAAGTGGTTGGAGTTCATTAAGACTTCCTCTTATGTGATTAAGTATAAGAAGGGCAAGGAGAACATAGTTGTTGATGCCTTATCTAGGAGACACGCCCTCATTACAACCATGCAATCTAGGATGCTTGGGTTTGAGATTCTTAAGGGATTATACGAAAAAGACCCGGATTTGAAAGAAAGTTTTGTGGGACATGGGGCTCGATCCTACATCAAGTTCTACTTGCATGATGGGTTTTTGTTCAAGGAGAGAAGACTATGCATTCCCCAAAGTTCCATGAGCTCATGGAGGCGCTTTGATAGACACTTTGGGATTGAGAAAACTTTGAGCACTTTGAAAGAACACTTCTATTGGCCAAGAATGAAGAAGATGGTCATGGACTATTATGGTAGGTGTCTTGAGTGCAAGAGGGCTAAGTCAAGAATGCAACCGCACGGTCTTTATCAACCCCTACCCGTTCCTATGGGTGGACATTTCTATGGATTTCGTGTTGGGGTTACCAAAAATTCAGCATAGGAATTCAATATTTGTGGTGGTGGATAGATTTTCTAAGATGATTCATTTTATCCCTTGTTCCAAGACCAACGACATTACTCAAACGGCTTCCTTGTTCTTCAAAGAGATAGTCCGCTTACATGGGATTCTGCGGACAATAATGTCGGACCGTGATACAAAAATTTTGAGCCACTTTTGGTGGACCTTGTGGAAGAAATTGGAACTCATCTACTTTACTCCACTACTTGCCATCCCCAAACCGATGGGCAAACAGAAGTTATGAACCATACATTAGGTGTTTTGTTGAGGGCTACCATAGGGCGGAATGTGAAGAATTGACTAGAGTGCATCCCTTGGGTTGAGTTTTCATATAACTCTGCAAAGCGCTCCGCTACCAAGTTGTTGCCATTTGAAGTGGTCTATGGACAGAATCCTAGCGCTCCTTTAACCTTCATACCCCTACCACAAACCGAGAGATTGGACCTAGAAGGCACTTCTTAAGCCGATATAATGAAAACGCTCTATGAAAAGGTTCGGGACAACATTGAGAAGGTGAATGCACAAGTTGAGGAGTGGACCAACAAGAGGAGGAAGCAAGTCATCTTCCAACCAAGAGATTGGGTGTGGCTACACCTTAAACCCGAACACTTTCCAAATAAGAGGAAGCACAAGTTGGATGTACGCGGAGACAGTCTATTCAAAGTGATCGAGAAGATCAATGACAACGCTTACCGTCTTGAACTTCTGGGTGATGAAGAGAATTTGGGGACCAAAGCTCTTGAAGAGGGAGGGAATAATGTGGACATCGTACCGTTCACTACGCGGGACGAGGACAAGGACCACGGGACAACACGAGAACTCAAGCCTCCTAGTCTACCGCCTCGACGAGGGACTAGAAGCGTCTCTAAGGGATATCAAAAGGAGGTACAAGCCTATCTACAAAGCCTTAAGGAGCATGGAGAACAAGAAGAGCCAACAGATCCGAAGAAGCACATTGTGAGCGGACAATTCGAGCAAACGGACACTAGCTCACGGACACTCAGCTTTGGGAGCAAAGCCTTGTGTGTCCTCATTATCTCTAAGTGAGGACACCCCTCAAGACCTTAGGTCAAGTATTGTACTCTTTCCCTACTTTTAGTTTTACCACATCGGGTTTCCAAAAAAGTGTTTTAACGAGGCAAGAAACGCCTAAGGCATTGCCTCTTGGTTCCATTGGATGTTTTGCTTAGAAACACTCTTATGACAAGTACAAGCATCCAAGAGAGTTAATCATATCCAAGAGAGTTAACCATTACAAATTTTTTTCTCCTTTCCTTAGTCTATTTTTCTTAATTAAGACTTTTACCCTTTGGGTTGTTTTTAGGGTCTTTTCTTATGTTGTAAATTAGGCTCAAGTTGTCTTGGGTCCATTAGCACATGAGAGTCCTAATTTGTAGCCTATAAAGACAAAGACTCATTTCTCATTAAAGCTAAGCAATCATTTACAACAAACATAAGGTTTACTACTTTATGTCTTTATAATCTATTAAGGTTGCTCTAGATTAGGATTCTTCCTAAGAGTAATTGAGTGTGTCTCTTACTAAAAGGAACTTGGCTGTATCAAAGATCCTTCCATAGCCTTTGTGGTTCGCCCCTCACTCCACCATCTCGTCGTCGCCACCACTCCACCGCCTTTCACATGGATCAAAGTCTTCTCCGTTTGAATAGATTCGTTGTTCGACGCTTGTCTCCACGAGTCTCCCGTAGAGAAGTTTGTTCTCGTGCTCTCAAGATCGTCACTAGTTCGCCAAGCCAGCATTGGGTCCTTCACTCTTGTCCCAAGCTTGAAGCTTTAACCGGACAAGCTTGTTCCACCCGTGTAGCCGTGTTACTCCTTTCAGCCGTGTTGAGATCGATTAATAGCCTTACGAGTTGTGTTTTGGGTGGATTAATTGACGGATTAATCATTTCGGAATCGATTTGTGTTATCGGTTCAAAAAAGGAAATTATCGAGAATTTTGGGATATTGTCGGAGTGAAATGAATAATTTGGGACAAAGGAATGTCTCAAATGTTTCGGGAAGTTTGATGGAAATACTAAACCAAGAGGAGGAATTCAATTAAAATCATAAAGATTGGTTTAATTGAATTGGTTTAGTGATTAAGGTTTGGTTTGGTTTAACTTAATTAAACCCACAAATATCTCTTTTTCTCCAATCTTCTACACATTTCTTCATTCTTATCTCATTGGAGATATTGTTCTTGAGCTAGAGGGAGAGAAGAGAGAGAGAAAGAAGGAGAAAGAGATCTTGAGTTTGGAAAAGAAGGAGAAGAAGAAGGAGGTGTAAGAACTTACAAAAACAGAATTTTGCTGCTTGCTTTAGAGGGCCGATAGGCAGATCAAATGAACTCGGATTGATCTGAAAGTTGTTTTGTATGTTCATCAATCTCTTATCTAGCTATCTACTTAAGGGTTTATAAATTGGTTGAATAGTTTGGGAGATATAATTTTTCTCCCGAAACCCCTCTGTTTAGGATAATCCGCGACGGGTCAGATTTGAGAGCGAGTTTGGGTACCCAAATATTAATGGATTGAGCTGAATTTTAGTAGACATCATCTTGATAGTCCTAACTTAAAATTTACCTGAGGGATTGAAGTTTTAATGGGTAGATTAAGAGATATAACCGGATGAGTAAACTCTGTTATTGGGAAGGAAAAGCTAAAATTTTGTGGTTTGAGTATTTGAGCTTAAGGCTTGTGTGATGAATCCCTTGAGAATGTTTTAGTGCTTTGTCTTACCAGGCTTCTATTAGATACCTTTGTGGTGTGTGTGTGCCAAGAAGAATCAAGTTAAGATTCAAAATACCGTGTTGGGTTCTCCGTTAAGAAGCTTTATCGAGGTGAGTGCGTGATCGTAGCTTATCTATATGATCAATAGATTTTCGTGATTGATGTGCAATTTAGGACTTGACCAAATGGATGTGATTTACGGTTGGTCCAAGTTGTGTGTGTTATTGTGTGTGATGGAGCTCTATCATGATATTGTTGATTGTTTTGTGTGTTGCATATTGATTGCGGTAAATCTTTGATCATATGTGTGTATAGCTATAGAACGGGATGACCGCCTCACTAAGCATTGTTAATGCTTACGCGCCTCTTTTTGTGCAGGTGAAGAGACATCTTAAAGATTGGAGCTCGTGGAACCAACCTTAAGTTGTTTTGTAACTTTTTGTTCGTATGTTGTTATGCTTATGTCATATGTGTTTGAAACACACTATTATGCCTTGGTTAGAAATGTTAAGTTGTTTTGGATGCTTAAATGCCTAGACTCATGTTAACTTGAGATGATTGTGGGAAGTTAGAGATGTTTCGTAAAGAAAGTTTATGTAAAAGCTTCTTATTGGCGTTTGAGGCTTTTAGAAGGATGAATTGTTGTGGAACTTGGTTTATGCATGCTTAGATCTAGATGGTAGAAGGAATTGCATGAGGTTTAGTGGTTTTGGATTGCAGGACAGGAAGGATCGGTTGATCCTATATCAGGATCAATCGTTCTAGGGAAACGGATAGTCTCGGCATATAATGTTCCATTGAGATCGATCGATCCAACAAATAGATCGATCGATCCAACAAATGGATCGAACAGTCGAGGAGGGGATCGATAGATCCTCGGTGAGATCGATCGGTCCGGTTTTCCAGCGAGTCTCGGCACAAGTTTTTGCCATTGAGATTGATCGATCCTTATCAATCGGAGTCTCGGCTCAAATTTGTGTCATTGAGATCGATCGATCAGACAGAGGGATCGATCGGTCATAGGGTGGATCGATCGATCCTTGGACCGGATGGGATCGATCCACAGAGAGAATATAATAACTACACAGAGAATGCAAATGCAAATCTAATCTAGGCGGAATAATAAAATTGTGGGTTGTGTCCTAAGCTGTATGGTGCAATAAAATAAATTACTTAAATTAAATAACATAAATTAAATTATATAATTTAAATTGCATAAATAAATACTTAAAATAAATAACATAATTAAATTGTATAAAGATAAAATACTAAAATTAAATTGCATAAATTAAATTACTGAAAATAAAGTGCATAAATTTAATTGCACAAATTAAAGTGTAAAAATTAAATTGCAGAAAATAAATTACGGAAAATTAAAGTGCGGAAAAGTAAATTGCAGGAATGTAAATTGCAGAAATTAAAAGTGCAGAAGATATAAATAACATAAATAAAATAACATAAATAAAATAACATAAATTAAATACTAAATTAAATATTTATAGTTAATTGAGTGATAATCGATTTATTAGGGATTTCAGATTATAGGATTCATGTTTTATCTTTTTAGTTTGTGTTTGTCAATCTAGGGATTTTCTGTTATAGACCAGTCCACTCTCGTGGTATGCTAGTCACTGTGTCTGACCCACTCTCGTGGCGACTTTCATGCATTGCGCATGATCCCATCATCGATTACTCTTATGTGTGAGAGACACCCTGATTGGCGTTATCACACTACCAACCGATTAAAAAAGTGTTTAGCTTGCGTTAGAAGTGTGTCTAAGACGAAGAGTGAATGACATATCTATTTCTAGAATACAATCTCACTCTCGTGGTGATGTACTCCTAAGATCATTATCTAACTTTGGCCACAATTAGACAAACATTAAGATACTCTATCAAACAACAAACTCGATACTAGTTAATACTCTCTAATATTCAAATCTAAAGTTTTAACCCACTCTCGTGGTGCTAAGGGCTTCTATTCGTAAGCACATCCCTTGGGACATAGCTTAGCATTAAGAATGAATATTAGAGTAGCTAGATCGGTTAAGAACAGTTGCACATACTGAATCCTAAATCTTCAATCCCATAATCGACCACCACCCTAGTGGTCTAAAAGATCTACTCTCTTGTTTTTCCAAGGGTTACGGCAAAGACAAAGAATAGGTTTATAAAACAGTAAATAAGAAATTAAAGAACAAGAACAGAAATCTAAATCAAAGCATAAACATAAACAGAAGCATAAGAAAGAACTAAACCTAAAAGAAGAACTCTTTATTGATAGTGAGACAAAAAGTGGCTAGAGAGTCTAAACTTGTGTCTAGTGAGAATACATGAGTTTATATAGAGTTTAGATGGCTTGGGAGAGTCTATGGCGTCCTTAGAAGCTTCTGGAAGGTCATAACTTGAGATCCTAAGCTTTCATAACTTGCAAGTTCGTATTAACCGAAATTTCTTTTTTTGCACAGTGACTCAGCATCGACGTGCTTGGGTCGATGCATGTGGTCGATGGGCTTCTTCAGGATGAGCATCGACCAATTTTGGTCAATGCTTACGTCGATGGTCTTCGACTTCGGCTTCAAGTTTGGGTTCGTGGCCGGGCGTCGATACCTCCTGGTCGATGGCCTTGGTCGATGGTTTGCTCAGGTCGGGCGTCGACCCCTTCTGGTCGATGCTCTGGTCTATGCTTCCTTTGAGAAGCTCTTGAGATGGTTTTCCGTGATATTCTTGACTCGAGCAAGTAACTCCAGAGTCCCTATAGCTTCAAAGGGTCCCAAAATGCTCAGAAAGTGTATGATTTCCTCCAAGTACCTATAAATGCATAAACAAATGCAAATGCACTAAAACTATCCTAAATGAAAGTTAGAAACATATAAAACTAAAGAAAATGTATGCAAGAAAGCATCTAAAATACGATGCTATCAGGTACCTACACCAAAAGAGTCCAACTTAAGTCCATAGGAGGTAGAAAACAAGTTAGACTTACCTCGGAGCTTGAAACGGTTGGCGCGGTAATAGTCCTCCACGAGTATCTTAAATCCGTTTCTCCGCGGCTTGAGTGTCCGCTTCCCTTGACTCGGTTTCCCAGGGTTGATTGGCTTCAAGAACCAATCTCTAAGTTGAGGATTAAGGGATAGTTTTCCCATGTAGGCGCTGCCCATGACTTGTCCAGTTTTCCGTCCTAAGTGTCCCTAAACCGTAACGGAGAGCTTTTTCTCGATATTTGCCTTAGAAGTCCCTTTTTGATCATTCTTCTCAACGTGGGGCAGAGGTGTTGAGCTCATGAGAGTATGAGGAGTAAGTGTGTGGTCATCCCTACTTGTAAGCAGCTTGGGCTCCATTGGTGTAGATTCAAGCAAAGTGATATTTCCGATCGCTTTCTCACAATTCGCCTCAATGAAAGGTTTAACGGAGGTAGCATGGGACTTAAAGCTTGACATGAGATGAACCTTCTTGAATATTTCTTCTAACACATCAAAGGTCATCTTCTCATTTTGAATCTTGGGCATCATTAAGGTAAGACCCATAATAGCTTTGTACCATTGCTTCACGAAATCGGGTAATGGCAAAAGAACACCATAAGTAGGCACTTGAGGCTCGATCTTCTTGGTTATAAGGCATTTAGCATAGCATATAGTCACTACGCTCTTCATATTTGGTCCATAAGAATGCTCTTTCAAGATTACCCACGCTTTCTTAGCACCATGAGACATTGGTTGACCCCATCCGTGGCCCCCCTTAGTCAAGTCCTCTTTCACGGTGTCTTGGAGCATATAAGTATCCCCCTTCTTCTGTAAGACACCTTCATGGTTGTAAGGCTTGTTTGAGGTCCCTTTACTCTACTTAGCAGTACCCATGGACAACTCCTCAAGATTCGGACTCGTGGGATGTTCATAACCGGACATTTTCGGAGTCTCGGTGATAGCACATGGGGAACTCTGGCAAAATGTCTCAACTAGGGTGTTATCTTCCCTCTTTTCTTGGGCAAACCGTTGAGAATAGAAGGTTTGACTTCCAGTAAGATATGGACCAAGAAGTGACTCGCCCACGATCAAATCATGTACCCGGTCTATATCGTGTGAAGGCTCTTTGGGTATACTTCTCGTTTTAGCAACTATACTCACAACATCTTTGAAACTCATCAACAGATTAGGACAAGAATAATCATGCATGGCCTCCCTAACCCTATTAGGTTCTATAAGG
This sequence comes from Boechera divaricarpa, assembly GCA_026770425.1. Classification (NCBI taxonomy): domain Eukaryota; kingdom Viridiplantae; phylum Streptophyta; class Magnoliopsida; order Brassicales; family Brassicaceae; genus Boechera; species Boechera divaricarpa. The sequence goes on along the minus strand of CM049182.1, from coordinate 14,403,102 downwards.
AGATTAGACTTAGAACTAATCTTATCTTAGAGAGTTTAAGTTGCATTTCATGCACTTGTGAAGGCGTTAATGGAGATAGACTAATCTTCTTATCATTATGCATGATTGTGTAATGATTAGATCTACCATGATGAATGGATCTCTTATCATATTGCCATGGCCTTCCTAACAATAGATGAGTGGCTTGCATAGGTACTATATCACATAACACATCATCACTATACTTACCCACATTAAACGGAATTCTAACTTGTTCACTGATTCTCAATTCCGTTTTGTCATTAAGCCACCTAAGCCTGATGCTTCATGGTCTCTAGGCTAAGCTTATCTACCATTTATGAACTAGCCACATTAGTGCAAAACCCCCATCAATAATGAAACCACAAATTTTACCCTTTACCGTGCACCGGGTGTGAAAGATATTCTCTATTGCTCCGTTTCTTCTGGTATGGGCTCGGCACTAAGAACTCTTCTAATCTCCGGACTCTCACTTTTCTCTAGAGGTTCATCCTCATCTTGTGATTCATCATCGCCGGAAGGAGTGATTCATCATCGCCGGAAGGAGTGATGATCATGGCTCTCGGGTTTGGGCACTCCCTAGCATAATGACCTCGACCTCTACACTTGAAGCAAGTGATGTCTCGAGTTCTTGGACCAGAGGAAGCTCCCCTTGGATCAGTTCTAACATCTTTAGGAGACTCATGAGGCTTGGCGGAAGTTTTAGATTAATGGCCGGACCCTTATCGACGAACTTAGAAGCATTAGTGTTGGACCCGGAAGCTTGAGTGTTCCATGGAGTGTTGGTGGCTGCCTTAGACCGATTATAAGAGGTGATATTCCTCTTGACTTGAATCTCAATCTGAATAGCTAAGTGAAGTAACTCATCAAAGTCGTGGTAGGTCAATCTTTCAACTTTCCGCGCTATACGATCTTGTAAGCCATCTAAGAATTGAGTCATGAGTGCTTTTTCGGTGTCTTCAATTTGGAGGCAGTTCTTGAGATGCTTAAACTCCTCAAAGTATTCTTCAATACTCTTAGTCCCTTGAGAAAGTTTCCTAAACTTTCTTTAAAGCTCACGGTGGTAGAGGGGAGGGACATATCTCTTCTTCATCATAAATTTCATTATGTCCCAAGTAGGAACCGGACCTTCTCTATTGCGTCTTCTCTCGGACATATCTCGATCCCACCAAGTCAAAGCAAGGTCCATGAATTGAGCAGCAGCATATGAGACCTTCCTTTGCCCATCATAGTCATAACACTCAAAAATATGATCCATCATTTACTTCCAATCAAGTTAAGCTTCGGGATTAACTTTTCCCGCAAAAGTAGGGGCGCTAAGCTCGATTTTGACCTTGGTCTCCTCTACCCCCAGCAAATCCTCTTTGCCACGGTCTTTCTCTCCTCAATTGAAGAGGTTCGCAGTCTTCTTCTTCAAGATCATCGATTACGGGATCTTGGACCGGCGGAGGAGCTTGTCTCGGCGGCGGTCGCTCGACTCGATTAACTCGATCTCCAAGTTGTTGAATTTGGGTCTGAATACTCATGAGTATGCCCACAATTTCCAGAGGCTCAGCCATGCCTCAAGTACCTAGCCAAAAATCACACTAAACACGTGAGAACCTCAAACCGAAATGTTAAGACAAACCCGATTACGAATTTCAAAGAAATGGTTTTTTTAATTTAGGTTCATCCTTTAAGTCTCAATGCACATGTGATAAATGAGGTAAATGAGAGTCAATGAATACAAATTTTGGTGCAAATGATGTGTCACAATAATAAGCAAGGACCACACACAAAAGGCAAAGCAAAAAGCAGTTTGTACCCAACGATACTTTCTTCATTCAGCAATTACACCCTCTTCTAACTAGGACGAAATCGAAAATGATGCAAGCTTCTAGGACTAACAATGGCTACTGGACAGAGATTAAACAAAGCTCAACACAACATAATAGGCATACTAAAGCAACAAGCTTCAAAGGGAACGATAATCACCCTAACAAACGATAATCACTCAAAAGGGAGTTAAAGATTTATGAAACTTAGAACTAATCAATGCAAACCCAAGCATAACCACAGCAAGCACAACTTAGATACATCCTAAACAAGCCAAAGATCACAAGAAAAACGAATCTAAACACCCTAGCCACAAACAAACATCAAACTAAATCAAAAGATGCAAATTTTATGAAACTTCTTCATAGATCCACTCATGAGCAAGCTAAAGGAAGAAGTTTGAGTTGAAAAGATGAAACCTTTAGGACTCTTAGGCTCTGATACCAAATGATACATGCCCCAAATCCTCAAGGAAGACTCGATCCAAGCTCACGAACATTCAAGAGAATCAATGGTAAGATTCTCGGCGGTTTGGGGCTACAAGGCGGAAGCGAATAGGAGAATGGTGGTGGGGGGGTGTGATGACGTGATGGAGAGCTTGGTGAGAGGGTAGAGAGCTAGACAAACACGGACACACGAACAAAGATGGAGACAAGGTCAGGAGAGCGAAGATAACGGCGGAGAAAAAGCCAAACCGGCGGAGACGGAGTGGGGAGGTGGTAGCGGCGGAGTTGAAGCAATCTATGGGATGAAAAGCACCACAAGGGTTGTGTAAGACCCTTGATACAGCCTCTTATAAGCTGAGGACATACCTCCAAGCTTCTAGGGTTTTCTCACTCTAGACTATAGCTGAGAGACAAAGATAAACTTTGAGATTTTCATGTAATGATTGCTTAATTGTAAAAATAAGAAAGAGTTGTCTTTTATAGGCTACAAGTAGAATTTAGAGAAGTCTAAATGGGCCCAAGCCAATAATTAGACAAATTTGAACTTGGGCCTAATTAATAAGTCTAAACAAGCCTAAACATAAAAAGCACTAAAAGTCTCATAACCAACAAGAAAAAGAAAGACAAATGTAAGGGTCTTTCTTGAGGGATAGAATCACATCTCTTGTGTATTGATCATGTCATAGAGGTTTCCAAGTCAACACACAAGGGAGATGAGATGTGATGCCCTAGGCGTTTTTTGCCTCATTAAAACTTTTTCTAGAAACCCGATGTGATAAAAACTAGAAGTAGAAAAAGAGTACAATACTTTACCTAAGATCTTGAAGGGTGTCCTCACTAATGATGAGTGAGGACACAAAACGTTTTGCTCCCAAAGCTAAGTGTACAAGGACCCTCGGTCCTAGTCTGGTGAAGTTGTCCCGGTCCATGTATAACAGTCTTGACTTGACCTTGAATCTCGGAACTTGGCGCGATCTTGTTGAGTAGCTCTCCTTGGCCTCCCTCCATGCTTCCTTGACTTTTCCCATCAGTCCAAGGTGGTGCAAGTCTTCCCATTCCAAGACTTGATCCATCTTGCTCCAAAGGGGTGATGATGAGGTGGCAGCTAGGACCATTTTTGTTGGTTGTGTAATTGATTTTATATTTTTTTAAATCGGTTTTAGTCATGCTCGCTTTTTTTCTTAGTGATGATCGTGTAATGTTGCTTAGTTGGGCAACTCATATTCGATGGTTTGAAACTTATACACATTAGTGTTCAGCTCCCCAACGCTGTCTTTTATCACAAGATTTCTCCTATGCTACGTTTTTCAATCAGCCTTGTATCATATTTGGAGAGAAAGAAATGCAAGGCGACATGGAAGATATCCCCTAAGTGTGAGAAGTTTGTTCAGAATCATTGAAAAGGATATCAGAAACCGGATCAGCTCCATCAGCACTACTCAAGACCCTCGATATCAACCTTGTTTCTCAACTTGGTTAACCTTACGAGGCTCGGTTCGATGAACTTTTTTCTGATCAGTTTTTTTCTGCCGCTTTCTACTCCATCTCCAAATGAATATGTAGTACTCTTTTTTCCAAATAATGGTTTTGTCCCACTCGGATTTTTTGGTTTTAACGAGGCTACTATTCATTTACAACAAGGATATGGATTCGAATTTATTTTCAGATTAAAGTTACATTTATTGTAAAAACGCTGTTTTTTTATTGAATATATTTTAACATTCATACCAAAAAAAAATGTTATTTAGTTGGTGCCTTATTTAGATTATGCTTCTTTTTTTTTACAATAAACGAAATTTTTACTCAAAAATAATAAAAGAAATTTAGTTGACATTTTATTTCCCAAAAATCAATATTTACTCTTGTTTTTAGTGTTAGTTATTTGGCCTTTTATGTGGGTTATGCATCTTCTGTAATAAACGAAAGGTTCTATATTAATTCTACTCAAAAAATATAATTAGAGTTTGAATGGCTTTTGCTAAAAAGGATTAAAAAAAATATGCATCCCTATATATTATTTAGGGAGTACACTTATAATCAAACCTGACAAAATGTTAATAATTACATCATATTGTCATTACATCTAAAAACAAATTAAAATCTCTCATTAAATGTATTTTAGTCAATTAATTATTACTTGATGATTTAATTAAATATTAAATTAATTATTTATAATTTTGGTTTAAAAATAAGAAATAGATTTTATGAAAATTTTGTTGATTTAATTAAACACACTAATTAAATTAAATTAAATATTGAATTAATTTTCTAAAAATAAGAGATTTGATATAGATTACGATTTTGTGGAAGATTTTAAGGAAGAATTTAAACCTATTTAATTCTGTTTTTAAGTGCTAACAAAGATTCGATATTATAATTTTTATAAAGTTTTGGAAAAATTACAATTTTCTAATATCTTAATTTTACAATTTTTGGATATTTTTTTATAATTACAATGTATCCGTATTAGATATATCCTAATAGCCATTTTAATTGGGTAACATCATAATAAGATCGAACTTGTCACAACGGTAACACATTGGACTTGAGTTTCCAACATAGCTTTAGTCACATTATACAACACAAAAGTCAAACCTTATCTGTATAAAAAGACGTGTGTGTATAGAAAACAAACAGAGTAACGGGAGCATTAAATAATATTTAGGAATTGGATAAAAGTTCCATAAGATCAACGAAATGGCCTATAGACCCAATAGGCCGTCCTCATTCACAGCTTTTGATAGTAAATTGGGCTTTAACAAACTTTGGATAAGCCCATATTGAATTGGGTCGTTAATGGTATGGTAATGGTGGTGGACTATGAACCTATTACTTATCGCTATGGTTTGCGGATAACTCATAATCACATATTATTATTTTTTTGAAAAAGGGTTTCGGATAACACATATTTTACTACGTCAATAATCATTATCAGCTCTAGGTTTCAAGAAGCAGATACAATTACATTGAGATTGAGTTTGCCATAAATAAGTTACATAAAATCATATGATGCTCTACGAGATTACAAAGTTGCAGTCGAAAGATGCATATCCGAGACCGAAAGATCAAACTAAATTGTGGTGGCACAATGATTGAGATTTTTTTTCTGTTAGTCAAGACTAAGGATCAAATCTCATCTGCAACGTTTTCATTTCATTTGGATTTGTAGACATTTTAAATGGTAAAAAATATTTCCGTTTCATTTTAATCATTGTAGACATTTTAGTGGTAAGAAACATTGACTTTCTACATGAAGTGGAATTAGAGACAGTAGAATTAATCGATTCATTACCACGAAAAAGTCTCATGGTACTCACATAGAATCTACCCATCATTATATTATCTTTTTTTTTTTAGATAAACACCTATTTAAATACCATATATATTATAAATCAATTAAATATTGAGAGCTTATAAATCTCTTTGTGTCAATAAAAGAAAATTTAAGAGAGTTCATATTGATTTTACACAATAAACATGGCAGCTCGATCAAGGTGAATTGCTGTAAAACGTTTGGGTGTTTATAGTAGGTAAGTCATGATATCAATTAGATAAAGAAGCTTTACAATAATCTTATAATAACATGTAGTAAAATATATAAATGTATCTAACGAAAAGTTAAATATAATTGTAGACATAATAAAAGGAGTGTTGATTCATATCTTTTCTTTCGACCCAAAAAGGAAATAATAATCAGTTCTTTTTCTTCTTTCTCTGTCAACCTTCGGAAGTGAACTTTGTTGCGTCATTTCCAAGACTTTTCTCATGCTATAAAAACACAAAGCTTTAAATATGTACACATAAAAATGTAAAAATGATGACATTTTGTGAGGCCAACCATTTCTTAAAAATATCTTACACAGAATAGTGGAGTCTCAAAAATGATAACGTAGCGGTGCCTTTTTCCCTTTTTCCATTTTCATATAAACAATAAATAAATATAGCATTTTACAAGTTGACAAAAAAAAAAAAAAAACAAATTGTCCCCGTATCACATTTTACAAGGATAAATTTATTACTCTGGATCAGTTTCTATGGTTTTTATATACGATTTTAACATCGTTAAATGTATAATTGATGTGTCTAATTTTTTTTGAAAGATTGAGGATTCCACTTTAATTATGTACATATCCTAATATTTCTCAATCGAGTGCATTAATTACACATGCTAAATATAATCCAAGATATTAGACAAGTTACAACTAAATTTTCTATCAAAGAGAGGTTGATTTTTTTTTTCTATAACATTTATTCTTTACTATATTAATATTATATGTTTGAAATCATATTAGTTAATTTTTTATTTTAATATAATTATTGATTATTAAAAAAAATAAAGCATCTCTTTCTCTTAATTTTAAATTGTGGAAATAAAATAGGTCTATAACATAAATGTATATCAAATCATCTAAGATTTTTATTTTAGTGGAGAAAGAACAAAAAAATACTTAACGAATTTCAACTGAAATAGACTAATTAAGATAAAAAAAAATGATCATTATAATGCATCAGGGGATCTAAGAACAAATTAAAACGCATTTTCTAATACATTTCTTAATTAGGAGCCTATGAGTTAGAGCCGTTTGACAAAAGTGACAAGTCAGACCATATGTATTTGAAAACAAATTGGTAATACGAAAAATATATGAATATATTGGGATCCACTTGATACATAAAATAAATTCTCTTTAATAGAATTTTAGTAAAGTTGCCGGTTTTGAAATTATAAGTAGGTTGTATAAGTAGATCTATGCTATCACTAAATTAATTGTTTTTTTTGTGTCGAAATTAATTGTTTTTCAAGTATCAAATACATTATAAACCCCGACGGACTATCGAATCTTTTTCAGTAGTCCGTCGAAAAAGCGTCGGTTATTAGAAAACCAAAATTTTAAAATTTTGGATTCCAGTCTGATACTCCTTAATTACCAACATGAACGAGTTCGAAATAAATAAACTATATCATTATTTTGTATTTCGAATCCCATGAAGTTGGCAATAATGGAGTTTCAAGATTGAAATATAAAACTGTTAAAATTTTGAATGTCAAATTCGGGATTCCCATAGTTAACCATCATATACTTTTACAGGTTCAGATTTCAAATCTGAAACACCATATTTACCAGCATCAACGTGCCTCAAATAATTAAAATACATTCATATTTCATATTTCTGAGTCACGTGAAGCTGTCAAAACATAGAGTTTCAAGATTTGAATTCCAAAACAGTAGAACCTTTTAAACAAACTGTTATTAAAAAGTTTCTGTAAAAATACAAAACAAACTTTTATTAAAAAATTTCTGTTACTGATTCTGTAAAAGTTTCTATCAAAATTATAGTGATATGAGTTACCGAAGGACTCTATTTATAGGAGTAAAAATATACCCGACATATTACCGACGGCCAAGCCCTAGCCGTAGGGTTTCCGTCGATACTTCCAGAAGCCGACGTATAACCGACGGTAAAACCTGCAAACGGGTAACCGACGGATTTACCCTAGCCGTCGGATAGTTGACTAAAATACGAAAGATTTTTTATCGCGTACTCAATTACCGAGAATTGCAAAGGTTGACCGCCAAAACCCTAATCTCACCTACCCGACGGCTGTCCGACGGTTTGATCAAATCCGTCGATAGACCGTCGGCAAAAAATCATCGGGAGTCGACGCCATTTAATGACTACCCGACAGAAAACGATAGATAATTTTCATATCCGTCGGTAATCCGTCGGGTAGTTTTCCACTATATAATCGCTCCTTCTCCTTTTCATTTCACAACAAGGTTAAAAAAAAAAAAATCAAAGAACAAAAAAAACAAAATTTCTACCCTCTGCAAACAGTAAATTTTCTAATCCAAATTTTTTGGGAATCTTAGTTTGGAAATTCAATTTTTACAATCTTAGTTTAGAAATGCATATTTGGAATCATAGGTTTATTATTTATAGTTTTGGAATGAAAATTTTGGAATCTTAGTTTAGACATGTAAATTTTGGAATATTAACTTTATTATTTATATTTTAGGATTGCAAATTTTGTATATGATCTTTAAATATTATTGTTTATAATAGAAAATTTGTTTATTTATTTTGTGTACATAGATAAGGATAAACATAGGTTTATATATAAGAGACGCAAAGTGTTTGTGATTAGGAATTTTTTACCGGGTTGTGGAACTGCTTCTACTTCAAATGTTAGTATTTATTTTAAATACTTATATTTAATTAAAAAAAATTAAAAAATAATATGTACTAAATATTTTTTTTCTCAAATTGCAGATGGCTTCTAAAAGTATTGCTTCGAGCGATGCTCCTGATTTCGGCGCTCCAATCAACGCTCCGACACATACTCCGACCCAGACTCTGGCTCCACCTACGGTCTGTATCCTGGATGCAGTCCGTGTCTCTTCTCTTGTCTATGACCCGACTACGGTTCAAGAAGTCATAAATATTGTTGACGAGCTTATGACCGAACTTGGTGAGATTGAAGATCGTGTGGCGCAATGGATGAATGAATTTCGGGAGAAGCAAGCGCAGCTTCACAAGCAATGTATGGATCTTCTAAAGAGGATCCAGGATGCATAAACTATTTTTTTTTTTACTTTTTAGTTTTTTAGTATATTTTAAATTTTATGAAATATGACTTTATCTTGTTTTTTGTCTTAATATTTATGTTTTTTGTATTTTTAAAAATATTTATAGAAAATATTAAAGTTAATTTTAATTTTGCAGTTTCTATTTATTTATTTGTTTACAACACAAAATAATTGATAATACATCTCCAATCACAAAATAATTTTTTTTAATAATTTATATAACATATCCAACCAAAATTCGTAGGTATCACGTCGGTAATCCGTCGGTTTTATTTACCGACGGATATGACATAGGTTTTCGTTGTATCTTTATCCGTTGGTATATCGTCAGACTATACCGTCGAATAACCGACGGATTTTAATTTCCGACGCTCTGGAACCGACATCTCATTTTCGTCGATTATATGAAAGTAACACTACGTACCGAAGAAAAACTGACGGATTAGGCTGTCAGTTAAAGTGATGTTTTCTTGTAGTGTTAATTTCTGTTTTTATTGTTTGGACTTGATTCCACAATTGTCTTTCTATAATTTTTACTTGATATTTCTCATTTCTTTGACCTCGAAATCTAGTACAAAACTAGTTTCTTTTTCATTTTTTTTTAATTCGGCTTAATTTTAAAAAAGAACATATATAATTTTTTGTTATATATAATTTTATAATTTTAAATATAATTTATTCTATCAAACACATAAAATCGTTTATATGTGATATATATTAAATATTATGATTAACTTCAGTAACTAAATTTTTCAGGATGAATTTTTTTCTTAAGAAGCTCGCTACATATATCCTGGTAACTACATCAATAAACAATGAAACAAAATTCCGCTCAAAATCTGGACTGCCCAATAATTTTCTTATAGAATCGAACTCTATAGTAATTTTTGCTTGATTATGTTTTGTTACAAATTTGATTGCTATATATGTATTAGACTTTTAAAAATATTAATATCGATGCTAGTTTTCATATTAGGTTTGATTAATTAATTTATTTGGATAATCAGTGTTTTCTTTCCATATGGTAGACCGTAGACATATAATATATATACAATTCAATTACTAATTATTAGAATCTCTATAAACTCTCGTTTGTTTGTGAATGAATATACAGGATTAATTGTGAATTATTTATATTAATGTTCAGTTTTTACAATAGTTAAAAGTATATGTATTGGCTCGATCATATGTATTTGGAACCGTGTTGCAATTATTTTCACACTACAAATCATCTCTTTTAATTATTGAAGAATCCCACCAACAAACATATTACTACTAGAATTTGTTTCGGTGTTAACAATTTACATTATAAATTTATCACTAGAAATACTTGTTTACTGCGAAACTAATGCATCTTAGTTTGAAAGTAGAAAAGGCCCTAAATATATGCAAGGATGCAAAGAGTTTCTCTTTTTTTGCAACCCATCATAATTTAATTTTGTTGTCCATATTCTATGCTACGTCATATTTAATTTTCTTGTCCTTCTTAATGATAAAATAATTCGTTAGATTGAAAGTTGACAAAAAAAAGCAAAAAAAAAGAAGAGGAGATTTGTTGAAAAGGATTGAATATATAAAAAATGGAAGGAAAATCAAATTGAGCTTTAACTAACTCCACAAGTCTCTTGCGCCATTACAGCTGCCAAACACAATTGTCTTATGACTCAATATATGCTGATAGAAAGACATTTATTAGAATACATTTCTATAATTAGATCTAAGAACTTATGTGTTTCTCTATATGTTATTTAGTTCTTTGGATATAAAACACTCGTTCGATGTTACGATCATACTTCCCTTATTGTCATCATGTAATGTCAAATCATTAGAAGTAATTCACTGGTCCAACTTTGTGCAATTTATGTTCTCTTTGTGTTGGATGTAATCGTGTCGTACTTGAATTCATCGAAACGCGATAAATATTTTTGAATTTTCAGCCAGTTATGAATTTGTTCCATTGTATACTATTTTGTTCATACGGATGTATCATCAATGAAACAAATTTAGAAATGTGAATTTTGTTCAAGCGCGAAATGCAACTATAATGATTTTTTTTCCCCCTTTGGTTCGATTAGCTCCATATATTAATCTCAAAATGGTCATTTCCGTTGAATGGTTTTGTGTAAATGATATATTTAAGTCTAAGGTCAATCATGTTATTTTCAGTTGGAAACAAAAGATATTTCACATAAATTAGTATAACATATTGAGAAAAGAAAAATCAAATTGGTAAATTATCTTAATAATTGTGAGGAATATAGAAACTTGTTAATCGAATAGGACACAATAAAATAACTAACAAGTTGTATTCGTTTTGATCTGTATTATTGGACGAGGACAAAATAAAAATGTGGTGAGGTTCATACAATATTTGGGGGTCCAAATAAAAAATAAGTCGCGGCCTTTCCAAACACCAAGCAGCAGACGAGACGCGGCGGGTCCGACATCCAGGTGGGTACGACCCGGTAAAGCCGGTCGGGTTTGGCTCGCCATAACGGGTGAGGCCGAGTGACCTTGCGACGCGGAGCCAGACAAGCTACTAAGTTCGGGAGCATGTTGGGTCCACACGTTTAACGAACACGTGGTCACGTGATATTTGCATGGCTATGGCATGTGGCGGTCACGACCAACTTGTTTTTACAGTTTCATAATTTCAAAATTTTGGCTCTCTAATTACTAATTTCTCAACTTCGGCATATATAATATATATATATATATAATATTTATTTTCTAAAAGTTTAATTCTAGCTCTAGAATCGTTACGTGAAATTTCTTTATATTTTTTTTTTTTTCATAAAATGGAAAGTTCATGGATTGATTTACTATAGTTTTTGTGAGATATTTCGAAAGGACTAGGAATGCATGGATGGAGCAACATCAACGTGGTATCATAAACCTGCACTACTTAAATGGTCTAATTTTTGTCGCCTATACTCGTGATTTGATATCATATTGGTTGAATTTAAATTGTATATAATAGATATATTCGACACTAGATTGTTTTTAATTAATTAGAACGACATATATATATATATATATATATATTTCATATAAATGACGGTAAATATGTTAAAACTCAGGGTTAACTAGTTTTATCTAGAAAGAACATTAAGTGTTATGAATAACTTATTTAATTTATGTTTGGTAAATTTGAATTTTCATGCCAAATTTGTGCTTTTGTTTTTTTATAACCGTCATTTTTAACTTCATTAACTTGAATCAGAGATTACATAGTTGTTATCTATGAGACATACATATAAAATCCAACAAAAAAAATCAAAGTTTATAACAAATAATATAATCGTAGAAGTAATATTACACGTTGTTTCTTTTCGCAAGTAAACCTTAAATGCTAACAAATTGTTATATATGTTATTTTTTTTCATAAAACTTATTTAATTTATGTTTGCTAAATTTGAAATATCATGCCAATTTTAATTTTGTTAATAATATCATGCCAAATTTGTGCTTTTGTTTTTTATAACCGTCATATTTAACTTTATTTACTTGAATCAGAGATTACATAGTTGTTATCTATGAGACATACATAAATAATCCAAAAAAAAAATCAATGTTTCTGTTAGAAACTTTCTAACAAATAATATAATCGTAGAAGTGATATTACACGTTGTTTTTTTTTCGCAAGTAAACCTTACAGAAAAAAGAAAAGATAACATACATAATAATTTGATAGCATGTTATCTTTTTTGTTCGTTTTCGTCCTCAATCTTATATTTGTGCTTATATTTTTAGATTTTTACAAAAAAAAGAAATAATACAGTTGTAAGGAATACAGACGAATATTATTATACTACAAAATATATTGTTAGTTCAATTGTTTAGGAAAAGACTATTTGAGTTCTGTCGAATCTCAGTTCGACGAAGGCTTCTCTTCTAGTTAAATATCCACATACAACAAATCGTACGTCTTTTTTATAATATTGTTTGGTTACTTTACATTTTGTTGCATCACAGTAGATCGACCAATAAGTGAAGTTCCCCTCTCTCGTTACCAACAAAAGATTCACGATACCTAACTTAATTTAATCGATTATTTTTACATTAAAACGAAAGGTCGGAATCATTTATAACTTATTCTTAGAATAATAAAACAAAATTAAAATCAATCAGAACCAAAAATAGGGGTGGGCAAAAATCCAACCTCGAAATCCGAACTTGAATCCAAACCAAAAAATCCGATACAGATTAAATCCGAATCCGTTATTGAGAAAATATCCGAATAAGTTTAATGCCTAAACCCAAAAATTCAAAACCCAAAAAACACGAACGGAACCAAAAAAAACCCAAAACATTATACTAAAAATATACTAAACCGAATACGAACCCAAAATAATACGAAGCGAATCCGATCCGAATATATAAAATACTCGAACGGGGTTTAGAGACCTAAATTCAAAAATTGAAAAATATGAAAAAGCTAAACCGAACCCAAATGGGACCACGAACGTCTAGGTATACCAAAAAGTTCAGGTAAAGTATATTATTTAAAACTAAATAAATTTTAATGCGATGATCAAGCATAAAATTTGCAGGGCAGTATATAATATTAAACAAGAAAGATTGTGAATTTTTCTATTTTATATAAAGTAATTGATTTGAATTATTCTTAGCGTCCTGGCTATTTTTAATTCAAAAAGCTAACAACTTGCTAGGGATTAAAGATATTTCCCGTCATATTCAAAAATCATATTTAAATTGGAATCAAACTATTTGTCTTGTTTACTAATTCAAACTTGAGAAAGGAGCTAATCGTCTCATCAATTTTTAAAAATATTTTCTCCTGAGTGTCGGGGAGTTTTAGTTCCTTAAGATGTGGGGTTTATTTTAATACAAATTGTAAGTAGAATGATTTAGGAGGTGTATTTGATCAAATATTTAAAGGGATTTCTGATAAAATAACAAATCATATGTCATTCAATTATTTATTTTAAAAAATCTTCTAAAATCCTGCGTTATTAAACTAGTGATTTTGAAAAGTACTTTAAAATCCATTGTTATCTAAAACATTTTGAGCATTTAATTTTTAATGACTTTTAAGCGATTTTAGAGGATTTAATTTCTTTAGTTAAAAATATAAAAATCTAAATCCATGGTTTTAAGTGGGATTTGAAAGGATTTAACGACAAATCATAACTACTTTCCTATCAAGTTTAGAAAAAAATAAGAATTTCTAAATAAATAGATAAAGAATAAAACAATCTCCAGTTCATGTGCATCACTAAGTTGAAGGAAAATAATACTAGACTATTTCTACATTAGATCCTCCCGAATTGGAGAGATATATTCTTGTTTAATTTGTAATTTTTAGAATTTATATTGAAAATTTTGTGTCATATAATAATATCATAAAATCATGAGGTGCGTATTATCAATCATCAGAAGATTTTTTTTTGTTGTTGTTGTTGGTAGTATTCCACGCTTCCATTATTCAATAAATCTAAAACATAATAGTGTACTAAGCTCTACATATTTCCAGAGTGACACATTTTTAAACGAAATATCATCAATTTGTTTTATATGTTAGAAATTATCTTGAATTTTACTTGAAATTATATGTTCTATAATGATAATACAACAAATAAATTTTTATATCGACATTATTAAGTTCTTCAAGTTATGAATCGTTGATAGATGATTTATAACCATATATCGCTTATTTATACGTAAAGGTTTTAGATTAAAAAAAATATATCGTAATATATATATAATAGTTTGTTCATTTTAACAGTAGATTATTTATTTTTAGATGTTCCTTTTAGATAACTTAGAAAAAAACTCGTGATACTGTATTAAGATTCTAATCGTGTGTTTTGGGTACTGTAGTAAGAGTTTGGGTGATAGAAACATACTATAAATAGTTTATCACATTGATATAAATATGTGCATTTTTAATAAGAACAAATTGATCACCCAAAAAGATTGATACTTTATAGATTCTCAAAGTATTGATATAATTCAACTAATCACCCAAAAAGAAAGAGACTTCTAAATTAGAAATTCACTCGATATGGAGCTTATTGGTAGATAAAACAAATATAAAAAGTAAATTCAGTCCCCCTAATCTTTCATATTATATATGTGGTGGAGACTAATACTCCGCTTTGGCTTTATTCTTTTGGAAAATGATTATTGGTGATTTATGTACCTTACTGTCTAATAATAGCGGTAGAAATATTTACTTTTTGAACGACAAAGACATATGAGGAAATGATGATTCTCAATGTTGAATGAACGCAGAATATTCGAGGAACAATCACTACAAATTTTTGAAATATATATTTTTTTGTCTATCATTGCGAAAAAATTATCGATCGTGAATACAACGGAAACATTATATTTCCAAATTGAAAACTTTGAACCAACATTATATACAAAACATATCTATCAAACTTATTTAGACTCTATTATAACAATTGGCTTTTTGACCACCTAACGTTTTGACTTTTGAAATATCTTGGCTTTAGATTAGAATATCAAGAAATCCTCCTTGATGTTATATTGCATCTTCTCCAAATTCGGCTGAACCGCAAACTGAATCATCGGTGGTGGTCCACAAGCCATGGCAAGGGC
The DNA here is from genome assembly GCA_026770425.1 of Boechera divaricarpa. Classification (NCBI taxonomy): domain Eukaryota; kingdom Viridiplantae; phylum Streptophyta; class Magnoliopsida; order Brassicales; family Brassicaceae; genus Boechera; species Boechera divaricarpa. Next base: position 14,387,642 of record CM049182.1, on the reverse strand, counting down.
TGTGCCATCTAATCCATCAGGGATATGCTCTCGCATAATCGCCTCGGAAATATACCCAGTACTGTAAGCCCAACCTTCCTTAGCTGATTCCACTACGTACCAAACCTTTAACCGGTCCGGATACTTCTCTGCCCAACCATCCAATTCCTCCCTTACGAGAATATCTTCCTCTGCCCGGTTAGCATAAATCACATACATCTCAGTCTCATCCTCTGGATCCTTGAGAATGGCTTGGATAATTTGGTAAATCGGGGTTATACCGGTTCCGCCTGCCAACATTGCCAATTTTTCAGCAAACTTTGGTTTACCGTGAACCGTGAAATTACCCTTGCCTAGATACTCAACATGACCCAATGGTCCTTTGATCTCCAGAGTTGATCCTATAGGTAACGAGTCTAAGTACTGCGACATGAGCCCGCCATTGGGGAATTTAGGGTGGACACCACCAAAGTAAATCTTGACCACAAGTTCGAAGTAGCCAACTACATCAACAGTGCTGCTCGGCGTGTAAGCCCTGAGGCAGAGCTTGTCATTGATGGTGGCGCAGAGGAAAATGTGTTTACCAACCGGTAAACCCAGAACCATGTCCTCAACCGGTAAAGCAAACCGGAATTTACGAACATCATGAGAAATAGAAGTCTTTTCGACGAGTTGAACCGGGACTTTAGCCCGGGGGTTAACCAAAGCGAGGTTCCTAACCGGAGCCGCCTCTCCAATGGGAGCCAACAAAGAGAACACGGCGGACGAACCGTGAACTGAGTTGTTGGGTGAGGAAGAGTCAGAGGAATAACCAGTGGTAATGAGCTCACCGATACGATAATCCTCAAGCATCTTCTTGGCTTTATCAGAGTGAATGGCTTCAAACTCCTCTGTACAATCCGAACCAGCATTGATCAAGATCGAATCCGAACCACCCGGATGGTCCTTAAGGAAACGAGTACAGTCATAAATGTGACCATGGACGATGATCCAGCTAGAGTCAGCCGAATTATGCTTCTTGACCTCCGACATAGAGTACATCTTCGCAGTTGTGTTCATAAACGGTGTCGAGACGGATTTCTTGAGAGTAGGAGGCGCGTCCGCAGATTTTTCAAGGTGACGTTCCTTCGCCATCCATCCACCAGTTTCATTGCCTGGAAGCGTTGGATGCTCGAACACGATCCCAATCTCACCCTTGTGAGGCTTGCAAACGTTAGTCTTCACTTTAAACCAACAGTTATTCATCATCCCCATGAGATTCCATATCACTTTCTCGGGCTGCGTGTTGAGAGTCTCGTCCCATGCACGGACAGCTATCTCTTTGGCACTAAGCAAGTCCAGAACCTCAACCTCAAGTGACCAGAAACACCAACACCAAAATTTCCCATATTTGTTCGGCTTCTCTTGATGGTCAAGTGCACACAAGTTCCATGTCTCTCCACCATCCGTTGTCACCTCTACACGGGTCACTTTCTTTCCACCTCCTGTTTTTGTATATAAATATTTTTTTTTTTTTGTTATTATTAAATCTTCCCATTAATAAAACATATTTATTAATTACAAATTTTAATAGAAAAAAAATACCGGAATATGCGTAACCCTTTAAAGTGTAAGGTCTTTGGGTTGTGAAAGCGTTGATGGGAAGAATCTCCTCGTGACACGGCGTCGTAATTACGGAGTTTATGTTTAGCTCGTTGATTATGTACTCCGGCTTATACCACCAGCCTTAAAAAAAACCATAAATTTATATTTAATTAGCAAAATAAATAAATTACATTTTAATAATATAAATTACAGAATCTGACGTCATCCACCAACATTAATTTTCATTTTTTTTAATATAATTTCGTTTTTGTTTTTCTCCTATAGGTTCGGAAACTTTTAAACATGTCGAGTAGTTCATTTTAATGCGATTGCTATAAAGCTAACTATTTAAAAGATATATTTAAGTTTGCAATGATTATATTAATAGATTTTATGTACCTTCTTCGTCGGCGAGTTCGGCGTCTACTTGAGAAGGTAGAACTCTGTTATCCTTGAAATGGTAAAAATTGTCGGATTCTTGAGTGGTGACGATGATCCGTTTCAACCATTTAACCATCCGACCACCGATGAAACCGGGGATTATGATCCGAACCGGAAACCCGTGGTCTGGTGTTAGATACTCTCCGTTTTGCATATAGGCCAAAATGATATCTCTTGATGGATCCATGGCATACTCTTTCTTGATGCTTGTTCCGTATTTGGAACCGCCAGTTCCGGCGCCGCCTGGGAGATCCTCCGACCCTTCAAAGCAGACGTTGAGAGCGCCGCCTTTCCGGCTAAAGATACCACAGCGACGCAATACGTCGCAGAGAGGGACACCGCGCCAGACGGAGGTGGAAACTCCGGCGGATCCCCAGTTGAATCCCTTTGACTTCTTCACCATGTTCTGCTCCTTACGGCGGTTCCCCGCGCAAACTAGCGTCGCTGCGAACTCGCGGTAAGCAAACTCGGAGACGAGCTGGTCCATGGTGAATTTCATGGGCCGTTTGACGAATCCTGTCACCTCGACCGTCCATTCGGCCCATTGGGCCTTAGGGACGTGACCGTGGTTACGGACGTAGTGCAACGGGACAGGGGTGATAAACCCGTGGTGCATTAAACGGTTAAGAGGCGCTTCGGAGTTGAAGGGATGTTTCCCTGTGAGACGGACCATGGAAGGGTTACGTTCGATCCAGCTATCAGCCGTGTATTCGTCTCTCGGGTCCAAAACCGATGGCTCAAGCTCGCTGTTGGATTTGCGTATCATCTCCTTGTAGTACACGGCGTTGCTGTTGTGAGTTTCGTTCTCGTCCTCGCTCGACACGTCTTCGTCATCGTCATGAACCATGGCTGGTTTCAAGAACACGGTTTGGTTGGTGGTTTGGTTCTGGTTTGCCTTAGGGGAATCGGACCGGCCCGGAACAGGAGGTTTGTAAGAACGAACCACGCCGTTCAAACCTGGCTCGAGCCGAGCGTATTGGCGATTATCTACAGAGGCCGCCATGTTGGAAAGGGAAAGGGTATAATCTTGAACTAAGCCTTTCTCTCTCTCTCTTGTGAGTGAGATGAGATCTGAGGACGAAATTGCTTCGTTGGTGGATATGAAGTTATATAGGAGAGAGCTTAGTGGTATGCCTTTTGGGAAGTATCCTGCCCAATCACACGTATGGGGACCATTTGTGACTTTTAAATAATTTTATTTTTTTCTTACTTTACTATTATTTTATCTTATGACTTGACTTAATTAAATAACCATCCAGTTATTTGACAAATATGAACTTTAATCATTTTGCCATTATTTGACCCAAAAATATGAATCTGTTGGAGAAGTAGTTTTGTAAAAACTGCCAACATCTCCCAATCAATAACTAAACTTTCAATTAAAAATGAGTTTGGTAATCGAAACCGAAGTTGGGAAACGTGTCAAAATAATCGGCTTTTAGTAGAGATAACAAATAATATATGTTTATGAATTAAATATCTTATAAATATTGTGTATTGTGAATATTAAAAAGACATTACTTTCTTTTTTTACAAGAATTTGACACCTAAAACTTAAAAATACAGAATAATAGATATTTTGTTTTTATAAATATTTTTTAATTGGTAAGTAAAACGTTAATACTGTCTATAATTAATTAAATGACAATATTATTTTCTAATATATGTTATGCCCCGCGCATGGCATTGGACAATCATGTATTAGTACCGTTAATTGAGAATTCTGTTTGTAAAAATGGCATGATTAAATGCTATCTACACTATGAAATTATGTATAGAAAAATTCGTTCATCAATATGGATAGACTGTCATACAATTATACCAATAAATATTATTTGGTAAAAGATAATTCTTGTGAGATATAATGCAACTAGATTATGCTGCGTGTAAATACGCGGATGTAAGAAATATATATTAAATTTTATTGATAATATTTAAAATTTAAAAGATAGCTTGCATGGGTTTTTAAGATTTTATTTGGTATTTTTGTCAAAGTCGAATTTGAACTTTACAAAATCCATTTTTCAATACAGTTGAATTTTCTATTTTTTTAATTTGAAATGTTAAATTTATTGATCGACAAAAACAAATTACAAGAAAATGAAAGAAAATAATTTGGTAGAATTTTAAGCATTAAGGCCAAAAACATAGTATAGAAAACAGAGCAGATCCCAATCCTTTTAAACCTTCATCAAACTCGGATCGAAAGCCAACGTGTCATCAAGTCAATATACTTCGAATATGGTGGATAACATAGTGAGAAGAGACGATTACGAATATACCTTTCAAAGATTTGAGAGAGATGGAGTGTCGTGTGATGCCACGAAGATGCTTACAACTATTTCTTTCTCACCATATATGGTAAAGTGTGGTCTTGAAACTGAGCCGAAGAAGAATATAGTCGATGGTAGTATATCTTCAGTGAGTCAAGCTTTGAATCATGTCTTCCCAATTCCAATTTAATTATCTATTTGATCATAATAAAACTGAATTTTAATTTTATGCATTCTATCTCAATAGATAAAAGCTAAACGTTTTATATCAAAAAATACAATGTGCATCATATTAAATCTATATCATAGTTAATATGAAATGAATAATTAAAAAACAACAAAACATAATTATCAAATAAAAAGAAAATAAAAATTGAAAAAAATAAATTGGAAGACTAAAATTATTTTAAATAATTATTTTCCATATGTTGTAATCTCATAAATAATAATTTTGCCTCATGTCAGACAAATTTTAAATGCATAAAAATATATACAATAAAACATAAAAACAAATATACTAATGATGTTCATCAAGTAATCAAAATGATATTTATATTATTTTTTCAAGTTTTTTTGTATGATTTTACTTAATAAAAGACACAAGATGATAAAAACAATTATTATCTAATTAAATTAATGTTAAATAATTTTTATTGTTAAATTGAACTTCAACACTCATTGTATATTAATTAATATTCATGCTAAATGACTTTGTTTATTATACATATCTAACTATAAATGATTAATGATACACATAAATTAACATATGTAAATAAATAAATATATCTATATATATATAGATAGATAGATAGATAGATATTTTTTTTTAGTTAAGAGAAAAAAGTTTAAAAAAGATTTTAGATATACACATGTAAATTAGTATATATATTTAATTTCTTTTAATATTTTATTTTAAAAAAAGTTAACTGATTTAGACATATGACATCTAATTGATAGACTTGACACATGTTGAGTTAACTATCTACATTGGTTTTCAATTTCAACATCCTACTTTTTACTTTACATCATCTTCTTTCTCTTCCACCTAATAATTCAACACTCATTTTACTTTTGCACTCTACAATGATTTTGTTTAATAAAATTCAACACCTTACCCCACATTTTTCTTACAACATATACTTATATTAAAACACACATAACTTTTATTAAAACATACATAAACTTTTATTAAAACACCAATAACTTAATTGTTGGGATGTGGTAGTTAAAAAAGTAATTAGTAGAATTTTGAATGTTAAAAGGGTTATTGTTGGGATTTATTTTATAAAAAAATAGTTTTTTTGTCCATATCAAATGAAACAAATATCTATTTGAAGAGTATGAAAAATGATAAATTTTGGTATAAATTTTAATTTTAAATAAATAATTTATTATAAGAAAATTAAACTGAAATAATTGCAAAAAAATAAATTCTGAAAAAAGAAACAACAAATAAAAAAAAACTACAAGTGGAACCATCAATCTCAATTTTTCAAGTGGATGCGCTCACTTTTGCATGTGTCCCCACCATTAAATTCAACACAAATTAATCCACATAGATTCAACACCTAAAATCAACAACCTCATTGTAACAATTCAACATCCTCGTTGTACCCTCATTTAGCAACTTTGAGAAACCAAGTTTTATATAATAAGATATATAGACAGTTTTTGGTTAAGAAAAAAAAAAGTTCAATATACATATGTAAATTAGTGTATTGAAAAATATATATATATATATATTTTCCTATTTTATTAAGAAGGAAAAAATAAACTTAAATTGTTTAGACATGTTACATTTAATTGATAGACTTGACACATGTCGAGTTAGCAGTTTTGAGAAACCCAGTTTTGTATAATGAGATATGTGATTTTAACGGGTGTTGAGTCTATGACATATTCCGGTGAAATATATATACATGGACAAAATTTTTGTGTATTATGTTTGATATGATGTAATAAAAATTATATATCCTGGACATAATTTGGAGAAAATCATATTATTCCAGGCAAAGTTTGTTGTGTGGTATACGGAAATCAATCGGCTAGGTAATGCTAAGTCGTAGTATGTTCTTAATTTCTAGGGAAAATATTATAATTACCAACGACAAGTTGGTCTAGTGGTTAAGTTCTTGGTTACCGAAAACGTAGAGACCTTGAGATCACGGATTCGATTCGCGTTGGAAGGGGTCTGCTCTTCAAAATAGAGTTACATTATATGGTATGAACCCTGCCTGGAAAGATGTACAGGCCTACGGACCCTGAACTTCCTGGTCATAAAATATATATATATATATATATATTATAATTACTTGAATTCAATATCATCGGTCAGTCCCATTATTACTCTTTAACAATTTAGTCTACCTCTTATCTAAAATATTGTTTACTTTTAATGGGTTCATTGTTTTCTCTTATGGGTTTACTCTTTAATGGCTTAACTATATTATATTCCGCGCTATAACGCGGATTGATTTTTTCAAAAATTTAAGTTTTATTCTAAATTTTTGATTATATTATTGCAATGATTTTAATATTTAAATAATAATTTTGAGTTAGGTTATTATTTGTCATTCAACAAATTAAATGTTATTTCTATAACATTATCCTCTAAATATTAGTAAGAAGATATCAACTTTAACTATTTGATTTCATTTAAAGAAACATATTAGTATTAAATATATATCATTTTTATATTAACTTTATGATGTGTTATTATTAAATAATAAAAACTATAAGTGTCAAAAATCTATTTTTCATAAATGTTTGATTTTATTTGAAAATATTCATTTTAGTCTTTTTAAAAATAATATATTTTTACATTAATGTTTTGAATTTTAAATTAATATCTTTTATGCTTGTAAAATAATTTTTTTAATGATTTATTATTGTAAATTGTGTCTAATTTTTAATAAGGTTTAATTACATAGTTGTGTTTGGTTATATGATAGTAGAGAAAGATTTATTAGATTATTTTGACTATAACGATAAAGAATAAAATACTAACACATTTTTATATTTAATTATTTTTCTTGTTTGCTTTTAAGACAATAATATTGTATGTAACTGTTTATAATTTAAATATTTGTTTATAATATGTAATTTCCAGTTAATAGTATTAAATATGTATTATACGATTTTTAAATTAATTTTAAGTAGTAATATTGTAGTGGAATAATTATATTTTTTTATTTATTCAGGAATCTATAATTAGTTATTATTAATTTTTATATTTACTACTTTTTAAATTAAATTTATTTTTCATTTCACTAATTGATTTATTTAAGAACATTTGAATAAAATTAAAATAGATTTTGTGAAGATTTTATTTTCAAGTATGTATTTTTAATGGTAGAAAATTAATTTACGATAATTTGAATAAAATTGAAAATAGATTTTGTGAAAATTTTATTTTAAAATATGTATTTTTAATAGTAAAAATAGATTAAATGTTTAGACATTCTTACTTTTAATAAAAAAAGAATTTGTTAGTTATTAATAATAATAGCATTGTATGTAATTTTTTAGAATTAAAATCTTATTTTTATATGGTTACTGCTAAGAGTGGACGGATCCGGATATCTTGGTCCGGTGGATCCAAAATTTATTTGATATTATAATAACATTTAAATTTTTTTCATTTAATTTATAGATAAAGTTTAAATATTCGAAATTTTATTAATATAATTTAAAAAATTAATATAAATAAACGGATCTGGATATCCTAGAATCAGGATATCAGGATCCGGATCCGTTTTGAGATTTTACTATCCAAATCTGTTTTGCCGGGATATCAGGATATCTGCGGATCGGATCCCTAATTCCAGATATTTTGTCCACCCCTAGACTTACTCCCTAATTTCAGATATTTGTCTACCCCTAGACTTACTCCCTAAATATTAGTAAGAAGATTTTTTCACATAATATAACATGTTACCTGACAAAAAAAACTTATTATTTCGAAAACTACGTACTTGTTCTATAATAATAAATACTGAATCCAGTTAAATATGGTAAAATAACTTGAAATTGAAACGGTAACAGCTAAATCTGACTGAATCTTGTTATGTTTCTGACATAAGAATTTGGTTTTTTCGGGTTGGTTGGAGTCATTTAGTTTGGTTTTTTGGTATTTTGGTTTTTGAAAAATATACCTAATTTAACCAAAATAAATTTTGGTTCGATACAGTTTGGTTTTCGGGTAGTTGAGGTTTTGAGTTTTAAAATCAAAAATAATCGAATATTAAGATTTTTTGTTGAATTAAGTTAAAATCGGATAATTTTGGTTAATTCTCTTGGCTTTCGTCATTTGGTTCGTAAATTTGATCACACTAACCAAATTTTGATTACATGAAAAGAATTTTCACATTAACCATACTTTGCCCAAATGTTTTTAACAAAGTAAGTGGCCAAAAGCCAAAATGAAATATAAGATGCAAGTTTTATTAACCTTTGTTCAAACTACTATGTTTATTTAGCCGGTTCATACCTGAACTATGATACCCGGTTTTTTTTCATACCTGAACCATCAACTATTTCAAATTTTAATTCTGAACTATGTTAAGCCGGGTGTCATAGTTCAGGTGTAATAATAAATAAAATATAAATTAAAATAAAACATTTAAATAACATGAAATAAGATAAAGCAAAATAAACTAAAATATTAAAGCATAATTAAATTATATAAAGTAAATTACTAAATTAAATTAAATTAAATTAAATGAAAAACCCGGGTGTCATAGTTCAGGTATGAAAAAGCGTATCGCAAATAGTCTGGGTTGATTTTGACCATTTTCTCTCGGTTCAACACTACTAGCTGACCAGGAACCAAAATCCGAAAAATATTGGTTATGTTCGATTAAAGATCCCATGCCTAGAATAAACTAATGAACATATTTCTTAATTTTTTTTCAATCATAATTATCATATAAAATCATAAACTATCAAAATTAATTATTAACTGTTTATTTTTTTTATAAAAAATATATTTTTTGGTTTTAGTTTACAAATTTCTGTACTCAATACTACTGCTTTTGTTCATCAAAAGTGTCATTTTGACACATTTCAAACATATTAAAAAATTATTTAAATATACAATATACCCTACTTAACCTACTTCTTATAAAATTCTAATGACTTAGATATAAAAGTTATTATAAAATTTGGAAACTACTTACAAAGGTTACATGAAAATATGAAAAATATTATTGTGAACAAAAATAATTTATTGAAACAAAAATAACTCTAGAGGACACTTTTTGTGAACCGGAAAGAATACCTATAATACTGACATTAGATATTGATAGTTTTATAAATAATTTATTATATCAAGTATAAGAGAAGATATTTCAATTATCCGTTTAGATAATTTTGTAGAGACAAAAATTTTACAAAAATAATAATATATCGCCTAACATTATCTTACAAACAGGGCAATAAATCCAAAATTTGCATGTCACTTTTTTAAACATATTTCTCATATTTGCTGATTTTTATTTTAAATATTTATTCAAGTTTTTCTCGAACTTATATTAATAAAAATAACAATAAAAAATTTGAGTCGGACCAAACCAAAATATTATAACTAGAATCGAGATACCCAAACACGAGTATGATTTATGTTCTTAAAGTAAGTAAATTACCTAAGACCTAAAAGTTACTAAAATGACAAAAGTTACAATTCTCAAACAAAAATATCTATAAATTATCCAAAATTTTTTGTTGGTACATGAAATACCATAACACAAATATGACCCTTATTCGTTTGGGTAGTAATTTTATATATCCAAATTATTAGTACTTTACAGTATTTATTTTGCCAGCGTATTTTACTCGTATTATCCGACCTATTTTAAAAAAATAAGACATTTTCGGATTTAATTTTACTCAATCTGCATATCTGCTTTTTCGAATTTTTTTTTACTGAATTGCCGAATGTAGGTAAATCTGGTTGAATTTTCTTATATAGAAAATGTTAAATCTAGCTGAATCTACTTACATTTTTTGTGTTACCACTTGTTGTTAAATCTAGCTGAATCTACTTACATTTTTTTGTGTTACCACTTAGACCTACTTGTATATAGTATTATAGAATGTATATATAGGTAAAATATATTTTTGTTTATGTTAATGTCGTATGGTCCACTATAAATATTTATAAAATAACATGAAAATAAATTTTCACTACAACCATTAATGGAAATCTACCACTAAACTTCATTTATGAGTAATATCGGAGTATTAGTAATCTACTTTTCTTATAAAAATCTTACAAAATTTTAAAAAATTCTTGAATCATCTAAAAATAATACTATGTACATATGTGCCATTGGAATGTTGGAAACTATTCCAAACGTTTTTCTAGAAAAACTGAAAAAGTAACTACACAACTATTTCTGTTTCTGGTCAATGTGCAACATTTATATTTTGTTTTACTGTATATTGTTTTTTGGTCGATCTGGAAGTTCATGGTTAACTTCATACATATCCCAGAGCCATAATTAGCTTTTAATAAATTATTATTTCCAACGAAAATCGAAATCGTATTCTCCAATATATTCAACTTTGTGTCCTTTTTATGTGTAATATATCAAACTTTCTGGTTTTCATAATAATTTTTTATTACACAAAAATCCCAAACTAAGATTAAAATTAATCATCCAAACGTGCCTTCACATTTTTTTAATTGCTTTTGTTTCCTTGTGCTTGAATATTATATTGGTCTCTCAGACCTGTTTTACCTTTTCAAACGTCTCTCTAAAACTTAAATATTTTATTCAGTAAAATCTCATAAATAATCGTATTAAAACTTCAGAAAACATAAATGCGTCTAAAATGCTCTAAAATTCAATAGACGTAGGAAGCCATCATCTTAAAAAAAAAAAAAAAACAGGCATTTCGATTAAATTTTATCTCTGTAACGCAGATAAATTGGTACGCCAAAAACCATCTCTAACAATAAGTAAAACTGTAAAAAAAAATTGTGATAAAAGAAAGGTAAAAAATAATTTAAGTTAAAATTTTATGATATTTATATTACTTTATGCAGACTTAAGTTAATTTTACGATATTTTTATGACGTTTCAGTAAACCTGTTAATTGTTTCATTTTTTTAGATTTTTAATTTTTTTTTTTTTATAATATGTTTGATCCCTTTTGGTTATAGGGTGGGTGGATCAGGGTATTCGAGATTTTTAGGATATACGGATCTGGATCTTACTATCCAGATTTGAATCCGTTTTGCCTGGATATCCAGACTTAAGATATCTGTCCAAATATCAAGAAATCCCGGATACCCTGATCCGGATCCGATATTTTACTATCCGGATCCAAATTTTTTTTTCTGGATATCCGGACTTCGGATATTTGTCCAAATATCAAGATATCTGCGGATATCCGGATCTTTAAAAAAATAATTAAAACTTAAATAAGTATTAAAATATTTAAATAAAATAAAAATAAAATTATATATATTATTTTCTAAAGTATTTTTTGATATTATAATAATATTTAAAATTTATTTCATTTAATTTATAAATATATTTTTAATATATTCAAAAATTTATTAATATAATAAAATTTTAAAATATAATAACAAGATTCGAATCTGGATCCGGATATCCAAACCATACAATCAGGATATCCGGATTAAAATCCGTTTTGCTCGGATCCAAGATTTTACTATCGGATCCAGAACTATTTGCCCAGATATCCGAATTTTTGGATCCGGATCCAGATATCCGTGGATCGGATCTCGGTTCCCAGATTCCGGATATTTTGTCGACCCCTATTTTGGATCATACAAAATATTAATTACCCAACGTCGAACTTGTGAGATATTTTCTCTTAATTGATCGCCTAACTCGATTATTTAGCTGGCAGTTGTTGTCAATAACGTCATTAATCCTCCAATTTTAGTTCAATGACTCATAGTATTAATTAAAATTGAAAATATTTACGTAACACAAAAGCGAAAATTATTTATTGCTAAATCTATAGTGATTCAGCATTTATTAAACATCTATTTCTACTTTGTAACTCTTACATATTGATATATCCAATTTAAATATTTTTTTAAGTATTAAATAACTTCGAAGGGTTATACAATGAACTATGACTCTTGTGAAGGGTTATTAAATGACAATTTGAATAGCATGTAATGCATCCTGATTTATTGGGCAACAAGCCTAGCGAAAACAGGTAAATCCCCTAAGGAGACGCTACTTCCACTAAGACAAGCCAAGTGGAGGTAAATAAGCTCACTCTATCTTAGTCTTAACTCATAACTTCTATTTCATTTATATTGTATCATTTCGCAAATAAGACTGGAGTTTGGTTAAAACTACTAATTAGAAATTGTCCCATGCTACAGCACGGATTAATGTATTTAAAGATTCAAAATTATAAATTAATAAGATAAGTGTTAAATATATATATATATATATATATAATTTAAGAACAAAAATATGTATTCAATTAAGTTAAATATTTTAGATTAGTTTATCTAAATTAAGTATATTTTTTTATATCAAATAAAACTTTAGAATTTGATAAATATCTCTCATTAAGATTTTGGTTATTTTTACATAATGTCAATGACAGTAATACCTCTAATGATTCAATTCATTTTGTTTTTAATTGGTTTATTCCAATGATATTATTATATAATTTTTAGCAATTTTAAAGTTAGATTCTAAAACGTACTATTGTAATGTTTATTTAAAGTATTATTATATTTATTTTAAAATTAAATCTTAAAAGCTCTTCAAGATCAATGTCGTCAACAATAGAGACAGACATCACTCAGCTGTTCCTTCGAGTTCTCTTGGTGAAAGAGTGTTTGAATTTGTTGGAGGCATTGATTGCTTTCTTCTTAAGGGAACAAAGTTTTGTCTTCTTTTCATCCTCTGATCCTTCATAATCTACAAAACAAAGAACCTAAAGATTTCAGAATCTTTGCTGAAAGATCTCTCCTCCATTGTAGAAATAAATGATTTTGAACAAAGTTTCCTCCTTACCTAGCTTATTATGTCGATCCATATGAGCAGGCAACATCGTATCCGTCATGATAATAGTCTAGATTTAAGCTTTCTGTTGTCAAATCATAAAGAAAAATAATTTAAGCATTTCATATCAATCATGAATATCAGATATTTTGTTTCCTAAACCAACAATATAATTATTATTCATTAATTCTGATATATATGAATCATAAATTTCGAATTTGTTAGTTTCCTAAACTAACAATATAATTCAATTTAAAATATAATCTTGTGGTTTAATTTTCAATTTAAAATATATTTTGATTATATATTTGAATATAATTCAATTTAAAATATAATCTGATTATATATTTAAAATATGGAAATAGAAATTTTATAGCAATTGTGATATTATAATTAAATAGCATATTATCTAATATACTATAATTATTTTACTATTTCAATAAAATAATTTTTTTAAGGTTTTTATTTTTTATTGTTAAGAATTTTTAATTTTTGGTTTATTTATAAGGGTATTTTTAATAAAAATAAATATAGATCACCACGTCATACTTTTTTTTAAAATGTTCTTACAAAGTTTAAAGCAATTAAGATTTTATAAATCATTAATTGCCAAAAATAATTAATTGTTTAAGAAAAAAATTAATGACTAAACTACCCTTAATGAGAAATTCCAATTTGTTTTATCTTGTAATGATAATATGATGTAAATATTAACATCTAGTAAGATTAATTGTATAAATGTACTCTCTAAATAATATATAGGAAATTTGCATAGAGAGTTTTATTTAGAAAATAGGGATTTCTATTGTTTCTATGGAGACATTGTCTTCTTCTTCTATTTCATATTTTTTTCGTTTTTGTTCCTCTATGGATCTCTTCTTATAAAGTAAAAAACCATATTCCTTTTTTTTGCGTCTTTGAGAGATCTACTTGTGGAAATCTTATGATTCATCTCATTTATAATTTCCTTTGTGATATTCTAATTCATACTTACTAGTCAATTAATTAATGCGTCTAGAGATTATAAACATCATGAAAACCAAGTACCTCTATTTGTATAACAATCTCATGCTTCTAGAGCTTGAAATATCTTTTTCCATTAAACTTCTCTACCTCGCTCATGATGTGATCATCAACCCGTACCATTTCATTACCATGGATCCGAAGGAGCCGAGCCATGAAGCGGATCTGAAGGTACTATTCAATCTCACTGAAAAGATGTTGAGACGCATGGAGGGAGACATTGAAGAGTAGTTCCACAAATCCAAGTCGAGCCCCAAGAGCCGATTGCACCGCGAGACAACATTCGGACCCGGTAGCGGCCAAGTGAAGCGATCCGAGACAAAAGTGAGTCACAAAGGCTCACAGACATGTAGCCTTAGGAGTGAGGCTTTGCATGTCCTCACTAACCACTAGTGAGGACCTCCCAAGACTCTAGGTGAGTATCGTACTATTTCCCTACTCCTAGGTTTCCCACCGGGTTTTACTAGGAAAAGATTTTGACGAGGCGAGAAAATCTTAGAGCATCACATTCCAACCTCCTTAATTCATCCACTTGGAAACATTCATGACAAGTTAGGTAGATTAGGAATGTGATCCTATCTTTAGGGAAAATTCTTACATTTATTTTCCCATTCTTTTGTATTGCTTCGAGACTTTAGTGCCTTTGTGTTTTATGGCTTGTTTTTAGAATTTGGTTCTCTTTTGTAAAAGGCCCAAGATCCAAGGTTGTCTAATATTGGCTTGAGCCTTTATGAGACCTCTTTCTAAAACCCTAGTTGTAAGCCTATAAAAGGCAACTCTTTCTCATTAATCAACCAAGCAATCATTAATCTAACAGTTATCTCTTTGTTTCTAACCTTGAAATCTCTCTAGGCTAGAGTTATCTCTTGTCATTGAGGTAGGTCCTCTGACTTAAGTGTGGCTGTATCAATGGATTTCCACCTCCCTTGTGGTGCCTTTAACTCCATAGATTGTTTCACCACCACCGTTTTCATCTCTTCACTCCACCACCGCCGGTTTGGTCCTCTCCTCCGCCGGAAGCTTTATTTCACCGCCGATCTGTTTCCACCCTTGTCTCGAGGTCTTCAAAGTGTTCTCTTCATCTCCTCCACTCATCACGTCCTACACATCACCATCGCTCCATTGTCCCACCAGAATCACTCACGAGTCCACCATTCCGTCTAGAGAGTCCGTCGTGGGTCATAATCTCCTTCTTGAACTTGTGGGACTTGTATCCTTAAGGATCTAGGCGTGTATCATCTGGAATCAGAGCCAAAGTTCCTCAAAGGTTGTATCTTTTCATCTCCTTTCCTTTCTTTAGCTTGTTTATGTTTGAATCTAAGAATAGATTTGAAAAAATTTGCATCTTTGGTTCAATCTTGTGGTTCTTTGTTACTAGGGTGTTTAGATTTTGTTTGAGTGAGTTGTGTGTCTTGTTTAGGGAGTTAGGAAGCTTGTATATTGCTGAGGATTGGTTGGAAGCCATGAAAGTTCATAGCTTTGGATCAAAAATCTCAAAAAGTTCTTAGCTTTGTGCCGTTTTGTGTTTTCTTTTATCCGGTTTGTATTTGTCTTTGTTAGGGTGTTAGATCCAAATTCTTTAGTGAGTTTGTTGATGTGTCTTGCATGTTTAATCACCATTGTTTCTTAGTAGGAGCTTGCATCATTTCAAAATTGATCCTAGGTTGAAGAGGGCTAATTTGCAAAAATTAGAAACTTTTTTTTTGGTACAATTGTTTTTTTTTCTTTTTTTCTTTTGCTTTTTGAATTGCTTTTGTGCCAGCTCACTTGTGGTCCATTGTTAGATATTTTGTGCTCAAATTTGAATAAATTTTGAACCTTGTGGACCATTTAAAACATGCCTAATTAGTAGATAAAAGCTGAACCAATTTTGACTTCGGTTTGTTTCTTAATTCATCGGTTTGAGAGTCTAAGATTTTTCTCGGTTTTGTTTGTGTTTTGTGAGGTGAACAAGGGCTTATGGCTAAGCTTCCTGACATTATGGACCTCCTCATCAACATCCATAATTAGATTCAACAGTTGGGAGAAAGGATCCACTGGGTAGAACATTCAAGACAACACCGAGTGCTCCCACTGGTTCAAGCTCCTGTTAGAACCGATTTGTTTGATGATGATGGGTTATGGTCAACATCTCCTAGACAAATGAGGATGAGACATAGTGGGTATGCTAAGGGTAGAGGTGAAGAAGACTATAATCGAATCCATGCCCCGATCCTCAAGTTGAGTGTTTCCACTTTCGCCGGAAGAGATGACCCTGAAGCTTATCTTGTTTAGAAGCGAAGAATGGACCGTGTCTTCGATTTTTGTGACTATGCCGAGCCGGATAAGATCTCTTTTTCTGTTTCTCTACTCACCGGCCATGCAATAATTTGGTGGGATCGCGAAATAGCTAAGAGGAGAAGGAATAGAAATGTCCCAGTTCCTTCATGGGAGATTATGAAGTGTATGATGAAGAAGCGCTTTGCCTCTCCTTATCATCTCCGTGAGTTGCAAACTGAGAATAGAAGGCTTAATCATGGGAGTAAGAGTGTTGATGAACATCAAGTAAAGAGGAAGATCCCTAGCTACAACCGGCCCAACACACCATGAAGTATACAATGTTCCAGTCCGAGCTACAACGGTGCCTCTATGATCAATAGTAATGGGAAGGTTCTCACAGTTGAACCTATGACTAAGCTCACACTTAATGAGTCTCAAGATGAGAAGAAACTTCCAGAGAGGGATGAGAGCACTAAAGAGAAGGGAGAGAACAATCTCATGACTGAGACTTTATCTAGGTGTTACATGCTAACCTTCACCGCGAGATTAATATTGCCCGGGTTTGAATCACTTACGGATCCGAGTCTTAGTGGATGTTTTGTTGAATACGGGATGAGATCTTATGGCATGACTCCCACATATGAAGGTCTCTTGGGTTATGAAAGAAGATTGTGCATCTCACAAGGGTCTAAGATAGAGTTATCGAAGATAGAGGACCATATGGAGAACCTCACGGATCACTTCGATGTTGAGACGACCTTAGGTTTGAAGAAGGGGTGTGACCGTAAGTCTAAGTTGGGAAGACTGAATGAAATGTACTACGGGGATAACTTTGACTTCCACAAGTTCCGACGAAGAGAGTATCTACACGGTTTTCACCTTCTTTGGGCTTGTTCCGCGACTCCACGGAGTAACATGTCCGAGGATGTGTTCAAGGAGAAGTCATCCGATATACCACCATCTATTGAAGACATTGAGATCCTCCCTCATATGGAAAATATTGAGGAAGGAGTGAACAACATCATGGCTAAAACTTGGTCTAGGAGAGATATCCTCACAATCTCCATGGAGTTGAAGTTCTTCGGTTTTGAATATTCTAGGGACCCAAATCTTGGAGTAGCTGAATATGTTGATGGTCCTTACTGCAAGTTTTCCACTCAATAAGATTTGATGAACAAGGAAAGAAGTGCTTCCCCATCTCAAGGGGCCATGAGAACGTCGATGAAGAAAGATGACCATGGAAGAGGTCCGATGGATCTTTTTGGTGATAAGGGGACTATAAGTGAGTGGGAGAAAGACTTCTATTGGTCTAAGCTGAGTCTTATGGTTGAGATAAGTTGTGGTAGGAGCCACGTGTTCAAAGAGTTTAAGCCAAGGGAGCATCACCTCGTTCATTGTCCAACCTTAATCGCATCTGCGACGCCATGGTCTAACACTTTTATGGGAGTCGTCTTATAGCTACACAAGACTAGGCTTGAGGATTTTTTCCTTACTGTGATGGATAAGTTCTATAAGCTGGTCCAATTCATGTCTTGCTCCAATTTCAATGCGTCATGCTATTAGGAGCCACCTATGGGAGGAAACCGAAATTTTGGCTCATGTGTGCGTCGAGTATGTGTATGCGCAATGCATTGTGGTATCTGGTCCTCAAGCTACCTCCAAGTGAAGATGACATTATCATCCATCTCAGCTCTCCTTTGGGCCTAACATCTATGCCACAAACTGAGAAGGGTGACCTAAAAGAAACATCTAAGGCCGAGATCACAAAAGAGCTTCTTGAGAAGATTTGGGGTAACCGTGGGGAGAAACTTGGGCAAGCTGAGAGACAATCTAACCAAAATAAGAGAAGAGCTATTTTTCATCTTGGAGGTTGGGTTTGGATGCTTAAGACATCCGAGTATTGGTATAAGAAGAGGCACAAGCTCCGCCCGCAGAAAAACAAATTCAAAAGGATCGAGAAATTTCACTACCGCGCCAACCCCTCAAGCTCCGAGGTAAGTATAATTCCTTTCCTTCCTTCTTTGTGGCTGATATAGATCCTTGTGGTGTAGGAAATATTCTTGTTTTGAGGTCAAAACCTTTTGAAGGGGGAGGGAATGATGTGATCCTCAACCCGCACCATTTCATTGCCGTGGATTCGAAGGAGCCAAGCCATGAAGCGGATCTGAAGGTACCATTCAATTTTATTGAAAGGATGTTGAGACGCATGGAGGGAGACTTTGAAGAGAAGTTTCACACATCCAAGTCGAGCTCCAAGAGCCGATTGCACCGCGAGACAACATTCTGACCCGGTAGCGGCCAAGTGAAGCGATCCGAGACAAAAGTGAGTCACAAAGGCTCATGGACATGTAGCCTTAGGAGTGAGGCTTTGCATGTCCTCACTAACCACTAGTGAGGACCTCCCAAGACTCTAGGTGAGTATCGTACTCTTTTCCTTCTCCTAGGTTTTCCACCGGGTTTTACCAGGAAATGGTTTTGACGAGGCGAGAAAAGCTTAGAGCATCACATTCCAACCTCCTTAATTCATCCACTTGAAAACATTCATGACAAGTTAGGTGGATTAGGAATGTGATCCTATCTTTAGAGAAAATCCTTACATTTATTTTCCCATTCTTTTATATTGCTTTAAGACTTTAGTGTCTTTGTGTTTTATGGCTTGTTTTTAGAATTTGGTTCTCTTTTGTAAAAAGCCCAAGATCCAAGATTGTCTAATATTGGCTTGGACCCTTTTGAAGTCTCTTTCTAAAACCTTAGTTGTAAGCCTATAAAAGGCAATTCCTTCTCATTAATCAACCAAGCAATCATTAATATAAGAGTTATCTCTTTGTTTCTAACCTTGAAATCTCTCTAGGCTAGAGTTATCTCTTGTCATTGAGGTAGGTCCTCTGACTTGATTATGGCTGTATCAAGGGATTTCCACCTCCCTTGTGGTGCCTTTCACCCCACAGATTGCTTCACCACCATCCCTTTTATCTCTTCACTCCGCCACCGCCGGTTTGGTTCTCTCTTCCGCCGGAAGCTTCATTTCAACGTCGATCTGTTTCCACCGTTGTCTCGAGGTCTTCAAGGTGTTCTCTTCATCTCCTTCACTCATCTCGTCCTACACATCATCATTGCTCCATTGTCCCACCAGAATCACTCACAAGTCCATCATTCCGCCTAGAGAGTCCGCCGTGGGTCACATTCTTCTTTTTGAACTTGTGGGACTTGTATCCTTAAGGATCTAGGCGTGTATCAGCTCAACTTCATAATCTTTTTTTTCTCTGATTACAATGATTTTAAATCATAAACAAGTAATATATCTAATGTAAAAAATATAATAGTTTTTTGAGTAATTAAGATTGTGAAATTTTACAAATTTTGAAGAAAAAATAAAATAAAAATACATCGTTAAATTATTTTGAGAAAGTTATTTACGTTTTTAAAAAAACATTTGTATCACATGGTAGTTGCTCTGACAGATGATCTCTTTACTAATATTTGAAGAATACCCATTTGAAAATAACATTTAAATTTTTAAAAATTACATTCAATGCCATTAGTCTTAAGAACTAACAAAAAATAATCATTAAGAGTAAAATTGTCTAAACACTTAATCTATTTTTACTATTAAAAATACATATTTAAAAATTAAATCTTCACAAAATCTATTTTCTATTTTATTCAAATTACACATAATTAATTTTTACTATTAAAAATACATATTTGAAAATAAATTCTTCACAAAATCTATTTTTAATATTAATAAATTTTTCTTAAATAAATTAATTAGTGAGACAAAATTGAAACTAAAAATAGTAACTATATTTAAATTAATAATAACTAATCTATAGGTTTCAAAATAAATAAATAAAATAAAATTAAACCGATTTTCAAATTTTTGCTACAATATTACTACTTCAAATTAATTCTAAAATTATATAATACATATCTAACTAAGATATATCCCGTGCTATGGCACTGGCAAATTGTAATTATAAAAAATTATTTGAAAATTATAAAATCAGGATATTAAAAAATTGTAGTTATTCTAAAACTTTACAAAAATTATAATATCTGTTTTTATAATATCGAATATTTGTAATATCCGCGTAAATATTTTGTAATCAGAAATATAAAATCATTCTTCATACTCGACGATATTGAAAATTTTATGTTGAGAAAATTATATATAAAATCAGAATATTTTCTCTGATTTAACCGAAGAAAGAATTAAAGTTTTGGAAGATTGCGACATTCTAAGATATTAATTAAGATATTTTGGAAAATATTAACCTAGGATATTCTAAAATTGATTTCGTAGAATATATATTTCTGTTGAAAGATAGTATGTCTATTAGCGATATTGAATATTACGATATCTTGTTCTCAATAAAAAATTTCTAGATATTTTTTATTTGAATTTTAATTATATCTTTGTTCTGTTTTAATTACCAAATTTTAGAATTTAATTAATGACTAAAATATACTTAATGAGATATTAAAATTTGTTCTTTGAAGTAATGACAATGTGATGTAAATATTAACACTTTCTAATATTTATTTATAAATGTATTCACCAAATAATATATAGGAGATACTATTATTTGGTAATTACACATTATAAACAAATATTTAAATTCTAAATATTACATACAATATTATTGATCTTAGAAAAAAAAGAAAAAATCTTTAAATGTCAAAATGTGTTATATTTTAATCTTTATCTTTATAGCTAAAATAATCTAATAAATCTGTCTCTACTATCCATAAAACCAAACATAATTATGTAATTAACTCTTATTAAAAATTAGACAAAATTTACAATAATAATGTTGACAAAAAATATCAATAATGTTTTACAAACATAAAAGATATTAATTTAAAATTTTAAAAATTCATGTAAAATCTATTACTTTTTTAGAAAGATTAAAATGTATATTTTTAAATAAAATCAAATATTTACGAAAATATTTTTTTATACTCATAGGTTTTTATTATTTAATAATAACACATCATAAAGTTAGTATAAAAATGATATATATTAAATACTAATACGTTTCTTTAAATTAAACCAAATAGTTAAAGTTAATATTTTCTTACTAATATTTGGAGAGTACACATTTATAGAAATAAGATTTAATTTGTTGAATGACAAATAATAATCTAACTCAAAATTATTATTTTAAATATTAAAATCATTGTAATACTATAACCAAAACTTTAGAATAAAACTTAAATTTAAAAAAATCAATCCTCGCTATAGTGTGGAATATAATCTAATGGTGTTAGTGTCAATGTACGTTTTTGTCAAATAATATTAATTCATACATTAATTGGCTAAGTTTGTGGTTGATATATGAATTTTCACAAGTCTATGTACGTATTATAACCGAATGCCAAAGTTCATTCGTATATTTATAGAGAAATATTTTATTAATTTTCTTTAATTTGGTTATTTTACCCATTGGACAATAAAGTAACCCACTGTATTTGCAAAACCAATGTAAATCATGTGCCGACATAAAGCATAATACATGATTATAAGCCATTAAAGCGTAATAATTAGTATAAAGTTTAAAATTGCTAGATTCTATAAATTTTGCTATATAAAAAAGAAGATTCTCTAAATTTGATGTACTCCTTTATAAATTGTAAATCAACAAAAGAGAAACACCCGAATTTATTAACCAAATTTGGTTTTATTTTGAAGGAGAAGTTTTGGCGACTAAATTGATGGTGAAAGTTAATTCTGTCCCTAGAAGAAAATTTAAAAATTGGAAAGCAACACAATGAGCCAAATAAAGAGGGTGTCAAGTGGTGGCGCATGGAGTTTCCAACAGTCAATAAGTATTAAAAACATGGGTTTTTAACAACTTGAATTGACCTCATTACCTTTCTTACCTTTTGAATTTACCTCGTTTTTTTTTTTTGGTATGATAATTTACCTCGTTAAAAAAGTTACAACTTGAATTAACCTCAGTACCTCTCTTACCTTTTGAATTTACCTCGTTTTTTTTTGGTATGATAATTTACCTCGTTAAAAAAGTTACAAGGTATGTGAACCGTATAGAAATATCAGATTTTCACCTATGAAATAACGATATTCTATATAGTAAAACCATATATTGATTCATATAAAAATAAACATATAATCTCGAATAACCTCAAAATTCGATTTATCAAAATGTGTAACTAAGGTTTATATTGTTTGTGATTGTTTACCTGAGTTATCATGTTTTTGCATTGACTTATTGACCTAATTTATACTTAACTAAAAACATGTCATGTGTTAAGTTGAGTTAATGTTTATATATATTAGGAATAGTTTTGTTTTTGTATATACTAGTTTTTCCATTTTAATAATTCTAACCAAATTGATTTTGTATTTAATGTTTATTTTTTTTTAATTAGTTATTGAACGTTTTCCTTTTTTCCAATTCCTGTTTGGCCTACATTTGAATTACAAGTATAAAGTGATAGGCAAAGATATTAAAAATATAAACTTCTCATATTTGACAAAAGACTAACAATATTGGAGATCGTAATATATACTTGTTATGAAATTTACATTTAATAGTTTTTGTTACTTATTATAAAAAATATTTATGTTTAACTTTTTATTAATTTATATTTAATAAATGTTATTACTAAAAATATATATATTTTCAATTTTATATATTTAAAAATAATACTGAAACTTATATTGTAAAAATGTTGCCAACCAGTAGTTTGACACAGTAATAAATCATATTTCACATCAAACACACCTCACAAATTTATATTTCCTTCCATATATATATATATATATATATATATATATTTCAAGATACACCTAGCTATAACTGTACTGCAACTCAACTCTAGTATCCTAATATAGAATACCAAATAGTACATGTTACTAATCGAAGCTAGTATCCTAATATAGAATACCAAATAGTGATTTAACATTACTAAGTCATAACCAACATTCTTAAATTTCATAATATTATAATTATTCTAAAACAAAAAATTTTAAACAAACCAAATATTACCAAGTTTAAAAACAAAACAAATATTACCAAATAGTGATTTAACATTATGTGTTCTACAATGCGGATATTCACTTCTTAAAAATAAAAATTTATTTAATTTTATATGCTCGTGGATAGTATGAAAAGTCGTCTAGTAATAAATATATACATTTCTAGTTCATAGAATATAACATGTTATTTTTGAACTAATTTGGGGCGTAATATTTATAATATAATATAATGGCGTAAATTTAATTGATGAAAAAATAATGGGTAAAACTATTTTTGTAACTTAGAAAATATAATAGATAATTATTTCTGTACATTTCATATGGGCAATTAGATATCGTATTGGTAATAATTTTGTAGATTGCAGTAATAAATATCATTCACGTTTATGTGGCTATTCCATCATAGTGATTTGAATAATCGGTTTCAAATCCATTGGTTCTAGTGTAAATATTTCATTATACAATATGAAAATCGAAATTGGTATGTTATATATATATATATATATATATATTTTGCATTTTGGATATGGTAGTGATATGACTATTTAGAAAAGCAATTTTGTTTTAAAATGTTTTAGATTGAAGGAAGAAAGGAACTTTGGTGAAAATTTGAACGAAGAATTTCAAAGAGTCAAAAAGAGAAGGGGAAGCTACATCTAGGGACGGCTAATAAAAGAAAGAAAGGGTAAACAAAACTTAAATAGTTTTGAAGACAATGTGGCCTTTTGCTGAACCTTTGAGCCATCTTTGTGTAGCTCTCTCTCTTCTTGCCTTTGCTAGAAAATTCCAAAATATTCCAACCCAAAAATCTTTATAATTAATTAAAAAAGACAAAGAAGAAATATGCCATTTGGCGTGTTTTTCACTAGATAAGGTTCACATATTGAAGTGGGGGGTTTCTAATTAACACTTTAACATGATTGTGGAGAAGTATGATGAGCATTATGAAAACCTTAATAAACAATCCATTCATTCAACTTAGCGACCTTCTAGTGTGTCGTTTCACATTTTTGTTAACAACATACTTTTTCCTGTCACATTGGAAAGTAGGAATTGAACTCCTTCATACCTTAGTAGCAAGGTTGGGGTGCCCACAATGCTCTTGGATGAGTGTTTCTCATTTAGTTTTGGGTTTATCGAAGTTTCAAATAGAATTTTATTTTCATTGCTATAATTTAATTCATTTGATTCACATAGATCTTAGTTTCTAACATAAGAAAATACATATATGTTTTATTAAATCTCATGGCTGACAAATGTCAACAGATATTTGAACAATTCATATAACTACGATATAGAAAGACTAGTATTCACTATCAATATTGTTCAGGAGAAGTAAATTAGATGTGACAAATTTTAACATATATATTTACGATATTCAATATTTTCAATAAACTTTTACTTCCCTTTACTAATAATTAAAAATGTTATTTATAACTGTTGATAGAAAAAATGCGTTTTGGATTTCTAACTGTTAGATATTTTCAAGCAAACATATAAGAGTTGTATTGTATGCAGATTAAGTTCGACATCGTAGATTTGATATGTATTTTTTACAAGTTAAGGCTGGTAAATTTGCAAAATAAATATTATTTAGAAGTTTTTTTTGGTAGAAAATCCAAAACTATATATGTATAATGTTTAGATATATCATATAATAGACATAAGAATTGTAATAGAAGAAGTTTTTCTCCAAAGGGGTTGAAGGTCTCTAGTAGGTGGATATGGTTGGATGAAGTACGTCTCAACCAAAATTTTTGATGAGAAATGAACATAAATGAGACGATACCTCTTATGTAAGTTCAAACCACCTATTACGTGTTACAACAAAAATGACTTTGCATGTGTTTTCTTGCATCGTTGTAGTTACGTGTGATATATCCATTAATTGACCAATCACTCCATCACATTTATAGGAAAAATACTTGAACTTAGTCGAGATACGAGGGGTTTTACTATTTAGGTCGAGTCGCATTAGCCAAGATCATAGGCTAACAATTACATTGTACTTTTGGCGGATGTGATGTGGTGTAGTTTTGGCGAAACCAGATAGCTTATATCGTTTTATTAGATGTCACTTATATCGAAAGAGCATGCTTGGCACAGTCGACTAGTCGAGGTGCACATGTTTCTATATTTAACGTTATGTCGGATTCGTGTGGGATGCTCCACAAGATTTAGGGCTCACAACGCTTGAGAAAAACATGTTACTTGTCCGTCGAAGCCGTACAAGGAGTTGAACCAACACAGCAGCTTACATAACTTTTTTTGTGGGTTAGGGCTCATAGACTTGCTGCAGACTGATCGTCTAGGAAGCTAAGTAGTATGTTCGCCTTCTTTGGGACATTTCTAATTAATAGATGTGTTATCTTTTGTTGACAACATAAAATCACCGTAATATTATTAAATATAATTTTATAATGTCTAAGTCATTTCATTTCAATATCATTTATTTATTTTTTCTTCTAACTTATTTATATTTTTAACATTTTTTTTTCTAAATCAGCAACACTTTTGAAAAGTTCAAAAAAAAAATTAAGAATCTAAAAAATTAAATTACCTAATTCTTGTTTATGGACTCGTATATTTTTTGTAATCTTCTCTACTTATATTTATTTGGAGTAGTTATAGTTAAATTTTATATATTTGCTTAAATATCATAATTTATTTTACGTTTACGTCTTCGCAAATCCTGTGATGGTTCTAATAATATCCATAGACTAGGGGTTGGCAAATCCCCATATTGTTAGACAACATTAAGTTGTGATTTTTGTCATTTTGACCTCACAAGGGTCATATTATGCTTTCTCGATAAGAAAAACTACACTAAAACGTGAAAATGATACAATAAAAGAATTAGAAGAAAAAAATAAAGATCCTGGAAAAAGACGAAGATTGTGATATGTGATTTTGGACGTATATACATCTCTTTTCTTTTCTGTTTATTTTTATGTTCTCAAAAAAGATTAAAATTAAAATAAGAAATTTGGGAAAATGCCAAAGGAAGTTTCCCTTCATGAGATCTTGTGGCATCCAGAGAATTTCGGGTGAACCCTTTGCCAACCAAACAAAGTACTATTTTAATGGCTACCTAAATTGTTCAAATTTGATAGGCAAAATTAGATATAACCACAAAAAGATATCAAGTTCATCACACCCACAAGAAATTCAAGGCTTTATTTTCAAAATTATCTGAAAAAAATTGTTTATTATCAGTTCATATTTACATGGTTTTAATTTTTATATTCAAATATATGAACATAGCAGAACCACAAATAAAGATTGTCGACGCAGATGAACAAAGAAGCTGATAGTGACCATGGAACGTGAAAGTAACACAAGAAAACATAAATATCTAAGATAGATAGAGCATTTGTATTTTACAAACCAATCCAACATGTCCATTGTTTCACCTTTAAATTTTACACAATTCTCAATCTTCATTTGTTGGCTGGTCTCATAAAAGTTTGTAAGATTACAAATGACTATAGTTAACGAATGACGCTACTTCTAATGAAAAAACTTTAGTATTAGATAACCAACACAAGTTTTTAAACTTTGTGCATGATTTTTTTTTCAATATATTTTGTGTGACGTAGAAAAATGCAACTTTAATGGAAACTACAGAATATTTAAATCATTCATAGAAAATGGATCCACCGGCATGATAAAAAGAAAATTCCACCTGACAGTAAATATTTAAAATACATATATTGTTTAGCATATGTTTACAAGTTGGACTTATATTATATTAACGGAAACATCATCTAAAACATTTTTTTTTTTAACTTTCTTCAACTTTCTTTTTTCTTTTTGCACTCCACTCTTATTATTTATTTATTTTAAATATATTTTTCTTAAGTAATGATTCAATCTTTTCTTCCAACTGAAACAAAATTTCAAATTTACTTTCTTTGCATATGCAATGTTTTTGTTTTTAAAACGGAGACAAAATAATCAGAAATGAATATGTGATTCTAAGTGATAAAGTTTCACTTTATTTTTAAAAGCATAGTATGAAGTTTAATTTTGCTATATATACCTATATACATGCCGCACAATACTATTTTGTGTTATATTGGTAAATAAAACAAAATAGTAATATATTCTATGTTTTAAAAAAAAAAATAGAATGATGTGATATCACTTTAGAAATATGTAGTTATTTTTTCAAATAATTTTTGTGTCCATTAGTAAAAATTTAAACCATAGCGTATATGAAAAACCAACAGGCTTTTTTTAGATATAGGATGACGACTGTGATTTAATATTTATAAAGATATGTAAGCAAAGAATATTAAAAGGGAAGAAATATATTGAAATACAAATGAGAGAGAGGAAAAAAAAAAAAGAGATTGAATAACATTTAGGATAAAAATGTCATTGTGGTCAAATGACCATATACTACATTTTAAAAGAAAATAATTAACAAAAATGCCACAATAATCATGAAAATTTATGAGAAATGCCTATGTTTCTTTAACAAAATGGCACAAAAGACTGATTTTTTTTTCTCAACGAATTTTCATTACTTAATTAATGAAAAAAATATAACGAGTGCTACAGTTTGATACAACCACAAAAGTGGGGATAGCGATAGAAATAGATAAGATAGAGCACATCTTCAAAGCGATAAAGTCTGTGGCCTGAAGGATCCTGCTAAGATGACACTGTGCGATGTCTGAATTATTTTGCACCAACAAGTGCGACTCGGACTGAAGTTGGAACTTTAACCTATCGGTCATTGAGTTCGTTGGGGTATCGAGATCCAGTGACATGTCCGTCACTGAAACTGATGAGGTTCTCTCCTCTAAGGGAGGAGGTATTCTCTCCGTACAGGAGAAAATGGATGTTTCTAGGTTTGGACATGTAAGGCAAATTTCAAAAATGTAATATTTCTGGCATGGGCCTTCTTCTAAATTATAATCAACTAATGGAGTATATTGGGATGGGCTAGGCTAATGGTAATTAAAAGACATATTTGAGTTTGTTTCCCAACCCATTACCAAAACTAGGAAATGGGCTACATAATGCAAATTAAACTCATGGCCCAATAGAGAGTGGAAATGGAAACTTAATTTGGTAGCCTGTTCAAGGGAGATGATGACGGCGGCGCATGCATACTCTGATCCAAATGCTCTTTTCCGCTGCAGATTTGATATAGTGGATGAGCTAAATTTACCAAGAGATTCATCGTCAACAAGGTTTGAATGGGTTTATGAACGTCGGATTCCCCCATCTGGTGGAGAGCTCGGGATAAAGAAAAAGGATGTCACCTTGAAACGAAGGTCGACGCTGGTGAAGATGGGGTGTGAGCAACGCGGGTGTGGGAGAGTGCTGCGTCTTTTGGCGAGGGACATCTAGGCAAGAGGTAGAGAGTTTTAGATTTCATTCCGGAGAGGGTAAAAATCAATTTAAATTGCTCCGGTTTTCTTTGTTCTTCATCGGGAGAGCATCCCATGAGAAGTTTCGGTAGATGCTGTCTGTCGTTGATAGTTCACGGCGGGCCATCGATCGGAAATGCTTCCAGTCGTTGGTGATGTCGCGAATATGAACCGTTAGGGCACAAATTTCAGATCTTAACAGATCCATGATTTCTTCATCAGGTATGTAACCCGTGAGAGGTTTGACAGTCAATTTTTCTGGTGAAGATCTATTCGCAGCCAGCGGCTTACAGTGGGGAGAAGTGCAACGAGAATCTTCGGAGGATGTAAAATTTCTTCGATCGGAGATTGATATAGTTTTCATTCTAGTTGAGAGAAAAATCGCGGCCGGTGTTTTTTCGGCTAGGTTTTCTAGCTGTGGCTGACCAGTCTTTAGATTTACCGAAAGGCTTCCGCCACCGACGGTGGTGGAAATGGCTGTTCGCCTCCAAGTGAAACAGGAACCCATAGATTGAGAATTCAGAAAGTAAAACGATGGCAAGAAAGGAAATAGCAGGAGGCTTCGGACGACGTCGGCGGTGGCTGCCGCTGCCTAGAGATGGTGGTTACAGAATATTTTTTAGTTCTCAGGGTTTTAGTTCTAATGGGGTTTAAAAAAACATTGCAAATATAGAAGAGAAAAGACAAACATATCTTTTCTTGCTTCTTTATTCTTCTCATTCCTTCTTCCATCATTTTCTCTCTCACCCTCTTTCTCACGAATCTTCGCATATTTTCTCTCTCCTCATAGTCCTAGATTTTAATTTCATTTCTTTCCTTCCAGAGATGGAAGTTGATCCCTGTAACTAGATGAGAGGTTGTTTGCTGATATGTATTTGTGTTTTTATTTGATACTAGCAGCTGAATATTGAAATCCGACCTTTGATCTTGGATGAGAAAGAAAATATTCTTTTCTCTTTTGTGTCATCTCTAGCTTCGACCGGAACATCGCCGTCTCTCCGTCGTGTATCTCCAAAATTCATCACTTCCATACTCATAATCATCTCCTCCACATATATGGCTTTTCTGAAACTACTTCACCAAAATAAGGTTTGTAATTGTTGAGAATCGATTGATTTTGGATTTGGTGATTTGTATGAGTTGATAATACATTATTATTTTTGTGCTAAATTTATTGATAAACGTTGCATAACAAGTGTTTGACAAAATGCCTAGATGAAATATTCAGTTTTTCAATGGGATTTTTTCCATTATATTACGTTTTAAAAACTTGTCCACCATATTCCATAAAACGGTGTACATCATATTATGTTTAAAAAAACTTGTCTACCGTATTACTTTGTCCGCCATATTAATCATATCCATCTCCGACTCCATCGGTAAAACGAGTGGCATCTGGAAGCGAGGCCGGACTACAACCGTATTAAATTTTTAAAAAAGGAGAAAGACTAAATTTAAAAAAAAAAGACAATGAGTCTCGGAGAGAGGGAGGAGATATGCTTAACTTTCTTTACCGTAAAATGTTGTCCACCATATTATTTTATCCATAGTATTTCGTTTTTAAAAACTTGTCAACCATATTACTATTTCCACCATAAAATGTTGTACACCGTATTATTTTGACCATCATATTGCATTTTCAAAAACTTGTCCTCCATATTACTTTGTCCTCCATAAAACGTTGTCCATCATATTATGTTTAAAAAAACTTGTCTACCATATTACTTTGTCCACTATATTAATCATGTCCACTGTTGCCGCCGCCACCGACGACTCTATCGGTAAAGCGAGTGGCATCTGGAAGCGAAGCCGGACTACGACCGTATGAAAAATTTTATAAAAAGGAGAAAAATTAAATTTTAAAAAAGGACAAAGATTCTTGGAGAGGGAGAGAGATCTGCTCAACTTTGTCCACCGTAAAATGTTGTCCACCATATTATTTTGTCCATGGTATTTCGTTTAAAAAAGCTTTTCCACTATATTACTTTGTCCATCATAAAATGTTGTTCACTATATTATTAGAGTGATGGTCAAATTACGTGGACATATAATAGATTGGTGTTTAAATACCAGAGTGATGGACAAATAACGATGTGGTAGACAAATAACAGAGTGATGGACAATAAAACCTTTACTAAAGATAACAAAATTGCGGGGGAGTGGGAAAAGAGAGAAAAAATGTTTTTATTATATTCATCATATCCAATTTCATCTCATCCCATCTAATCATCAACATCTTCACAACCTCTCTCCCGCCACCTCCAACCATTCAAAATCCCGCCTAAATATATTACGAGCAATTTCGTCATTTTGTATTCACCAAAACAGTGTTTTGTGGTATTTCTTTAAAGTTGTTACGTCATGTGCCACTTGAAAAAATGTTTATTTTTCGTTAATATCCCTTGTGTTTAATATAAACAGATGATTTGTTTGAGAATTGATGATTTATCAGCAAAAGGTATTATCAAACACTTGTTAAGATCTACGAACATGATGATTTGTTTTGTGATTCTGTCTTTAATTCTATTAATTGAAAATAATATCGTCTTTCATCCATTTTACATTGTTGTGATCATCTATAATATCAGAAAAAAATTTGTATAAGTTGAATTTTTCATTTGATTTTGGTTTATATATATATATATATATTATACCATCTTTAACCTAATCTTAGAGGCTTAATAATTCAATTTTACACATTAAATATCTATAATTTCTATCAATCGTGTTTCCACATTAATTAGAAATTGCATTCCACAAAAAAGAATTGAAAAAACATTTAACTGGTTGGTCTATATCTTGATCCATAAATTATATAACTACATATTCTTATGAAATTTGGTATTAATTGATATATTAGTATATATTTTTAAGATTTTTTATTTTATTTTAATCCCATAACTAAATTAGTTTCTTTTTTTTCCATTGAAAAAACTAATAAATTCGAATATTATTGTTGGGAAATATAATTATTTAATTTATTTGTGTATGATTTAATATAATATTATTTAGATGATAATAATACGTCATGCAACCACTCAAATAGGTCCAATAATAATAACCATTTAAGAAATTTAAGATTTTTTTTTTCATATAACATTTCTTTCTAAATCACGCATGAGATGTAAAAATATGTCATAGATTATTTTAAACGATAAATATGTGAAATTGAATTTTGATTGTTGGCATTGAGCCAAAATGCATCACAGTTTCAAAGATTAGTACTCGAATCTTTAGCTCAGTCACTCTGCTTAAACCCTTTAGCTACTGCCTTCCACTCATCTCCATTTAACTGACTATCCACAGTCATATCCACCTCCTCTTTTGTTAAAAAAACGTCAAGTCAAATCTTTTTGACCATACACAACCCATACCCAGATTATACTCAGCTCCAGACTCACGCATATATACTCAATGCTCCCAATTCATACTCAGACTCTTGAGGTCTTTTAGGATTAACCATCCTTAGGACCTCACAGAATCCATTGTCCTTAGAACCATAGAGAACCCACTATCCTTAGAGTATTTCAGAACCCACTTTCCCGCTGAATTGTTAGAAACCCACTGTCCCTAGAGCATCACGGAATCCAATGTTCCTAGAGCATACAAAGAACCCACTGTCCTCTTTTTCCGTATAGAAAACTCACTGTCTTCTTGAGTCCTAGAGAACCCAATGTTTTTATAGAGCATTGGAAATCCCACTGTCCTCCTAGAGTATTAGAAAACTCACTGTCCTCCCGGTCCTCAGATAATATACTCATCCTCAAGGGTCATCAGAGAATCCACAGATCTTTCAAGGCCATCAGAGAACCACTCTTGTTCTCTCAAGGCAATAGAGAAACCACTTATCTCAAGGAACCACACTTGTCCCAATAGTCCTCACATAAAACAATCGCAGACTACTCCGCATCCTCAGATTCTTATCCTCAGAATCTCATCCAAATCTTAAAACTCCCAATAAAACTCCTCTTATATCAATTTGACCTATATCAACTATCCTCTTGAGTAATAGGATACACACACTATCCTCATAGAGCATTGGAAAACCCACTATCCTCCTAGAGTATTGGAAAACCCACTGTCCTCCCAGTCTGAGGACAATGTACTCATCCTCAAAGGTCATCAAATAATCCACTGATTTTCAGGTGCATTCAAGGGATATTGGAGATGTTGTCAAATGGAGAAAAATGAGAGCTTAACTTGACCAGAAACTCAAATGGAGACTGACTCTAGCAAGCAGCTCGAGCCAGCAGGTCGAGCCAGTGCATTCTACACCAAAAACTGCACTTTGACCCCAGCTCTAGATGGCAGCTCGAGCCCGTTGGTCGAGCTCATCCAAAAAAAACGCCATCTTGAAGTCTAAAGGCAAGCTCGATTACCTACACTCGAGCTCGTTGGTCGAGCTCATCTAGAAAAACGCCATCTTGAAGTCTAAAGGCAAGCTCGATCACCTACAGTCGAGCCCGTTGATCGAGCTCTCCAGAAACATGCAATCTTGGAGCTCTGAAGTCTAGCTCGACCACCTATGGTCGAGCTCGTTGATCGAGCTACAGAATAAAAGTGCAATCTTGAAGGTTTAGCCCAGCTCGACCTAAGCACTCGACCTTGTAGGTCGAGTACACCCAAAAATTTAGCTATTTTGTCTTTTTGTGATTTAGGGTTTTTATATATTAGTATAAATACTCCGTATTAGTTTAAGGGAAGGAGAACTCGTTTTTAAAGTTTCTTCATCTGTTCTTGCTTCCTGGATCCTATAACTTTGAATCTACTTGTTATTTTTGTTTGAATCTTTCTAATCTATATATTCTCTTCTTTATCTTTCTGATTATGCAAGTTTTTATGATTTTTGGGTTTATGATTTTGATGTTCGTCATGTGTTCTGAGTAGTCATTAGGGTTCTTAAGGATGGGATAAATTAGGTGTGGAATCTTGGTCTCCTGTGTGGTTTAAGTGTAGATTGCTTGATTTTCTTTCTGGATTAGTGTTCTTAATGCTAATTACTCTCTGATCAATTGGAATTAGAACATAGGTATTTTCATACCCAGAAGTTGTTTGATGAAATGCCTAACATAACTAATTCCAGAGATTTACATTCCTAGCCTAAGGGATTAGTTGTCTAGGGTGTTTATTGATTTTAATAAGCTGAATTTTAATGCCTGCTAAGCTAGATTTCGCTAAAGAGATTTAGGTCTGGAACTGGATTAGCTTAAGGTTATTTATCATGAGAATGGACTTAACTGCTTATGAGTTTATTGTCTAGGGATTAGCTCTGCTTGAGTTTTGTTAAACCACCTAGGTAGATTAAGAGGATACACCAAGTCAATTACCCTATCCTTAGGAGCTTCTCTTGCTTAATTGATTTCTGTTTCATTGCCTTTGCTAGTTTCTGTTAGTAGTTATCGCTCTGTTTTTGTTTTGTTAGTTGCTGCTAGACTCTGTTTTTAGTTTCTATTTAGGTTG
Organism: Boechera divaricarpa; assembly: GCA_026770425.1. NCBI lineage: Eukaryota > Viridiplantae > Streptophyta > Magnoliopsida > Brassicales > Brassicaceae > Boechera > Boechera divaricarpa. The sequence continues at coordinate 14,353,231 of CM049182.1, read as the reverse complement.
ATATATTCACATCGTATTGCTTGCTTAGCTTGACTTAAACTGTTTGATTGCATCCTGCTTGGTTAATATCGCACCCATTTGGATTGATACCTTATGTACTACAATAACATGATAGTACGTTAGGAATTGACATAGTGTAGAGAGTGCTAAGGAGGGATTCATTGCTAAAACCGTTGTGAGGGCATTGAGTAGTGTAGCCCTTGAAGCGCTCCCAGCATTCGCAGAAACTTTCACCATCCTTCTGTATAAATCCAGAGATTTCATTCCTCAAGCGCGCTGTCCTGGCATTGGAGAAGAACTTAGCAAGGAAGGCTTTCTTGCAGTCATCCCAGGAAGTGATGGATCCATGGGGTAGAGTCTTTTCCAGTGATGGGCTCTGTCACCAAGAGAGAAGGGGAAGAGCCTTAGCTTGAAACCATCTTCACTGACCCCATTGATCTTGGTAAGGCTGCAGAGCCTATCAAACTCATCTAGATGATCAAGAGGGTCCTCCATAGGCAGTCCATGAAACTTGTTGTTCTGCACCATGGCGATCAAGCTGCTCTTGATCTCAAAATTGTTATTCTGGACCGTAGGAGGGACAATCCCTTGTCTGTTGGTATGAGTATTAGGAGTGTCTCCCGCCCCTATCAGACGGGGTCTTCGCTGATGAGGCACATGTTCAGGCTGTGGTGGTGGAATATGATCAGCCATATTTATTGGATCTTGGAGATCTGTGTTGAGAAGTTCACTCGGCTCTCTCAACTGTTGCGGCAACTTGTGAATATTATCAATGTATCGGATGAGGTTCTGCCTTTAGATCGCGTGTGCATGCAGGGGAGGCAGACTCGATGCACTGCTCGAGCAGACGTGGGCGAGAGGCGGACTCGAGCTGCAAGGGTCGAGCTGGGGACCTCGAGTCAAGAAACGTCCTGCAAACCAAAGACAGAAAAAGAAAATCAAAGTGAGTAACAGAGTATATAGAAAAGAACTTGATCTAGAACGATATGAAATCCTAAATGTAACAAACAACACCCAAATGGCAACGGCGCCAAATTGATATATGTCAATTCCTTACTAGACCAAGATGTCGTTGTAGTATAGTGGTAAGTATTCCCGCCTGTCACGCGGGTGACCCGGGTTCGATCCCCGGCAACGGCGCCAAATTGATATAGGTCAATTCCTTACTAGACCAAAGTTTCGTTGCAGTATAGTAAGGTGTCAATCCATAAGGGTGAAGATATTAACCAAAAAGGATGAGATCAAATCATTCAAGTCAAGCCAAGCAAGAGCGTATAGGACTCTAACACCCTAGACAGAAACTAAAAATGGAAACTAAAACAGATACTGTATAGGACTAACAAGAGCAAGGCAATACAGAAACAGTGTATAGGGCTAGACGAGAATTCAATCAATGCAAGAGAAGTTCCTAAGGATGGGGTCATCGACTCAGTGTGTCCTCTTAGCCTACCCAGGTGGTCTAACAAAACTCAATCAAGCTATTCCCTAGACACCAAACATCACAACCAGTTAAGTCCACTCCCGTGATAAGTAACCTCAAGCTAGACCAGTTCCAGACCCAATCCCTTGGCGAAATCTACCCTAGCAGGCAATAAGATTCAGTTCAATATTGTCAATAAACACCCTAGACAACTAATCCCTTAGGCTAGATATGCAAATCTCTAACATCAGTTCATTCAAGCATTTTATCAAACACCTTCTGGGTGGAAAAACACCTAATTTCTAATCTCAATTGATCAGAGAGAAATTAGCATTAAGAACACTGATTTAGAAGGGAATTTAAACAATCAACTCTTAAACCACCTAGGAGACTAAGACTCCACACTAATCTAACCCATCCTCAAGAACCCTAATGACTACTCAGAAAACATTAAGAACAACATAATCACAAACCCAGAAATCATAAAACTTGCATAGATGATAGAGATAGATAGAAAAATGATAGAACAGAAGAAATCAACTCAAAATAACAAGTAGAAACCAAATTACAAAGTCTAGAAATCAAGAACAATGAAGAACTGAAGGGAAACTTGGAAATTAGGCATAAACTAAAACTTAGAGAAAAAAAAAACTTCGAAGTCTTAATCCCACATTAGGTATTTATACTAACCTTAAAAACCCTAAAACGTCATGGGCAAAATAGTAAAAACGCGCAAAGTAAGGTCCAACTCGACCCTGTGCAGGTCGAGTGCTGTGCTCGAGCTGATGACATCAAGATTGCATTTTTGTGTGTTGAGCTCGACCCTCATACTCGACCCTATGGGCTCGAGCGCGTTTGTCACTCAGTTGACTCGACCCCTTGTCTTGGGCATGGGTGCTCGAGTCTGGTGTCCTAGACAGCTTAGCTCGATTCCTCATCTTGACCCTATGAGCTCGAGTCTGGTGTCCTAGACAGCTTCGCTCGATTCCTGGTCTTGACCCTATGAGCTCGAGTCTGGTGTCCTAGACAGCTTCGCTCGATTCCTCGTCTTGATCCTATGAGCTCGAGTCTGGTGTCCTAGACAGCTTCGCTCGATTCCTCGTCTTGACCCTATGAGCTCGAGTCTGGTGTCCTAGACAGCTTCGAGTCTAATTTCTCCAAAATCGCCTAAAAGTACCTGTAACAAGCCAAATATGCAAGATGTATGCAAATCTTATGCAAAACACTCTAAGTATGCAAAACTAGATATAAATGACAAGAACAGGTCAAATAACATGTCTAAATGAATGAATAATACAAGCTAAAACCATATAAAATGCAGACATATCAACTCCCCCAAACTTAGTCTTTGCTTGCCCTCAAGCAAACAGAAGAATAAAAATGGAGAAGAGGTTTGAAAGTGGGGATTCAGAACCAAAACTTGCAGATTGTAACAGATGATCTCAATGTCTAAGTTACCAATTCTAGAATGCAAAGTTGTGAACTCTACTTAAAAACGTTAGCCATACTCTTCTCAGCACAAGTTCAATCAAACCTCAACCTAGACATGCATTTAAATCTATCATTCCCCTTGACATTCATTTAAACAGAAATTATGAATCAAGCTATGCACATTCAATGAACTCATTTGGCTAAGGGTAAGGTCAAGAGACAAAGATGGTCCCTTCAGTATGGTTTTATCATTTCAGAACAAGGATCTCTCAATGAAAAGGAATGAGCTTTAGTAGAATGCTAAAGGTAAGAACCAACCTATGCATACAAGAATAGACTCCCATCTACCCAGTCCTACACAAGCGTTCTTATCCCTTAGTCTAAAACTCAGAAAGTCATCCTAATTCTACCCTTGACCCTCAGGCTTCCCTTTTGATTTCTTGGATCAGTTTCATCTTTTCTTTTTGTTTTTGGTTCTAGGAGAGGTTATACAAATACTTCTAGCGGATTGGGGTTTTTCTCATGGGTTTTCATGACCAGCTTGGGCATTTTTCATGTTTTTAAGACTTTAAACTTTTTGCCCTTTCTATTCTTATACTCAGCACCCCCTAATCCTTTACTAGATACTTAGACAATTCAGATCATTCCCCTCCTAAGAACTCTTATCCCTTTTTTTTTTCTTTCATCTTTCTCCAAGTTTTTTCATTATTTCTTTTTCACAGAACCAAACCCAATACCCAATGATCAAGATCCCATCTAGTCCTATCTGATTCGAAAATTGCAAACCAGAACTACATGAGATTCTATCCTTGTCTTCTCAAACCTAACACTTTCTACCAAGCTCATTCAGAAATAGGCCTCACACACACAACAGAGTAATATCATGGTTTGAAAGAAGGCTAGGCTAAGGGCAAGGTAAAACTGCTCTAATGATGAGAACAGCTACTTGGATTAGCAAGAATGATAAACAGGTGAAAGAAAATCCAAGTATGTATATGGTATCCATGAGTTCAAATCCAATGCATAGACATGATAATTATAAGTCAAGTTCAGGTTCAAATAGATGAGGAATGACAGAAAATCATAGCATGCTTCAGTTGAGACTTAATCTAGTTGTGCATTCAAAGCATGGTTCAGTCTTACTTCAAGCTCAATAACAAGGCATTAAACAACTAGAAACTAGGGCATTGAAATCATACAGTTGAATCAGCAAGTTTACAAGGTTTAAATCATCATCATCCCCTATGCATATGCAACAGCCCTATATGAAACAATCTAGACTCAATCCTAATATGCATATGCAATACTACATGAACACTCTGTTTTTTAAAGATTTTTCAAAAAAATTTTTTTTAAAATTTTTTGGTTTTTCTATGCCATAGATGAAGACTCAAGGATGCACAAAATCAAAATAAGAACAGAGAAAACACATCAAACAAATCTTAACCTTTCCCCCCAAACTTAAATCACACAGTCCCTTGTGTGATAAAAATTTGTGAAGAGAGATTAAGAAGCAACAGAAAACAAGAAAATAATGCATCTAATATATACAAGAAAGGATGGAGCAGGTACCTCAAGGCTTGGAGAAGAAGGAGGAGATCGAGTTCTCGTCTTGAGCATGGGGGCTCGAGCTGGTGGCTCGAGTCAGACGAGTGCAGGTGTCTGGCTCGATCTCAGGGCTCGAGTTGGGTGCTCGAGTCAAGCCATTCCTGTGTGTTTTTGCCTCCTTTTCATGATTCACCTCTCATACTTTCCTGAAATCACACAATCAAGACAAAATCAAACAGCTTAGCACACTTATTTGACGTTTTAAAAACTAAAACAAAGAAATATGTACAGAGATAGACATGGGACTTCCTCCCAAGTGAGCTTGTTTATAGTCTCTAAGCTTGACTTCCTTTTTCTTAGGTCTATGGTGGTTCATGGAGGGGAACTGAGGTCTCCTCTGCAATGATCTGACCAAGTATGAATGGCTTGTCCCCTTGTTCATTCATTGTACTCTCAGCTCTATCCTTTCGTTCCAGAGATTTCTCTTTCTCATCATAGACCTTTAGGGGTGGAGCTTCATCAACCTTCTCAACTGTGCCAATGTACTGCACTTTCTCATCACGGTAGCCATCATCCTTGATAGTCATTGTGCCACATAGCTCATTAGGAGAAGCTTTTAGTGGGTAATAGGCTTTGTCATCCACATTCATAAGAACCACCCTTTGGTTCTTGAAGTCCATGTTTGCACCAGTAGTGTTGAGGAAGGGGGTTCCAAGAAGGAGTGGGAGCTTGTTGGCCTTCTTCATTTCCATAACAACAAAGTCTGTTGGGACTATACAGTCCCTAACTTTAACTGGGTAATCTTCCAGAAGACCAAGTGGCTTTCGTGAATGAGCGTCTCCGAAATTGATGGGCGATGGGTGATAAGTGAGGTGTCTTATCCCTAGATTTTCTAGCATCTCACGGGACATGACATTCACACTTGAACCGGAGTCGCATAGAGCATCCTCAATTGCCAAATCACCAAGAAGGCAGGTTATGGAGAACATACCAGGATTGTCAAGCTTGGGGAGAGACTTAGGCTCAATCTTTGTCGTACTTGGTGAATCAACGCAATCGACACTACCCTTGTTTTCAACCATGGTTACGTCCTTATCCTTCTTGAATCTTTTTGGGAATGGAAGTTTAGGTTTGTAAGGAGGGGGAACAGAGGGTTGTTTCTTTTTCTCTGAAATCACAGTTTTAGGTGCAGGAGGTAGGCTGTCTTGACCCTTCTGATCGAGCTGTGGGCTCGAGTTGGACGTCCTGGGGGTCTCAGCTCGAGTAGGTGGCTCGAGTTGGGGTGCTCCAGCAGGCGTAAAACTCTTGTCTTGGTCGTTTTTGGAAACCAGATCCTCCCCATCTTGATCCTCACTGTCCGCAGTGATTGTAAGAGATCCTTCCCTCACAGGTAACTTTCTTCCACTCCTCAAAGCGATTGTAGTTATGTTAGCATCGGAACCATAAAGAAAAGCCTCAATTTCTCTAACATCCGCTTCATGATCAGCAATAGGACTTGATTCCATTGAAAAGATGGCATTGCAGTACTCCTTGGGGTTCTGAATTGCTTTTCCTGGAAGTTGTCCAATAGGTGCTGTGGAGGAAGTAGATGGAGTGGTTCCCTCCAAATACTTAATCATGGAGTTCAATGTCTCAATCTTGCTATTGAGAGCGTTGTAGTTGTAGTCCAACTGGGTTTTGAGTTCACCAAATTTCTTGGCTGTTTCAAGTGCTCCAGCTGTTTGACCCTGTAGGAGTTGCTGCAGCAAAGGGTTTGTCTGTTGATCAGGAGCGGTAGAGGACTGAGCGTGGTGAGACTGAAAACCCGGTGGTGAACCCATGACTCCTTGTTGCTGATAGTTGTTCGTGTAGTGCTGCTTAGGAACAAAACCTTGATTCTGGTTGTACGCAGCAAAAGGTTTGGACTGAGGCGGTGGTTGCTGAGGTGGATAGACTTGGTCTTGAGGGTTGGCAACATTGGGACTCCTGTATGACAGATTCGGGTTGTTCTTATAGTTGATGAAACCTTTGTTGTACTGACCCTGATTCTGCACATAGCTGATCTCATTTAGACCATCATCCTCCCCATCTTGAACCTGAAAAACTGTATCCTCAGAAGCAAAATGAACCTGTTTCTTCTGCAGTAACAATTGATCCAACTTAGCAGTCAAGGCCTTGATGGCCCTAGTTTGATCATCTGTAGCAATACTTGGCCGGACACTCCTATCATACTCAGCAGTCTAATTACCATCAGATTGTGCTAAGTTCTCCACAAGTGCCCAGCCAGCATCAACATCTTGGTTGAGGAAGTTACCATTACTGGCGGTATCGAGAAGCATGCGGACCTTTGGGAGAACTCCTCTGTAGAGAGTGCTAAGGAGGGATTCATTGCTAAAACCGTGGTGAGGGCATTGAGTAGTGTAGCCCTTGAAGCGCTCCCAGCATTCGCAGAAACTTTCACCATCCTTCTGTATAAATCCAGAGATTTCATTCCTCAAGCGCGCTGTCCTGGCATTGGAGAAGAACTTAGCAAGGAAGGCTTTCTTGCAGTCATCCCAGGAAGTGATGGATCCATGGGGTAGAGTCTTTTCCAGTGATGGGCTCTGTCACCAAGAGAGAAGGGGAAGAGCCTTAGCTTGAAACCATCTTCACTGACCCCATTGATCTTGGTAAGGCTGCAGAGCCTATCAAACTCATCTAGATGATCAAGAGGGTCCTCCATAGGTAGTCCATGAAACTTGTTGTTCTGCACCATGGCGATCAAGCTGCTCTTGATCTCAAAATTGTTATTCTGGACCGTAGGAGGGACAATCCCTTGTCTGTTGGTATGAGTATTAGGAGTGTCTCCCGCCCCTATCAGACGGGGTCTTCGCTGATGAGGCACATGTTCAGGCTGTGGTGGTGGAATATGATCAGCCATATTTATTGGATCTTGGAGATCTGTGTTGAGAAGTTCACTCGGCTCTCTCAACTGTTGCGGTAACTTGTGAATATTATCAATGTATCGGATGAGGTTCTGACTGCCTTTAGATCGCGTGTGCATGCAGGGGGAGGCAGACTCGATGCACTGGCTCGAGCAGACGTGGGCGAGAGAGGCAGACTCGAGCTGCAAGGGTCGAGCTGGGGACCTCGAGTCAAGAAACGTCCTGCAAACCAAAGACAGAAAAAGAAAATCAAAGTGAGTAACAGAGTATATAGAAAAGAACTTGATCTAGAACGATATGAAATCCTAAATGTAACAAACAACACCCAAATGGCAACGGCGCCAAATTGATATATGTCAATTCCTTACTAGACCAAGATGTCGTTATAGTATAGTGGTAAGTATTCCCGCCTGTCACGCGGGTGACCCGGGTTCGATCCCCGGCAACGGCGCCAAATTGATATAGGTCAATTCCTTACTAGACCAAAGTTTCGTTGCAGTATAGTAAGGTGTCAATCCATAAGGGTGAAGATATTAACCAAAAAGGATGAGATCAAATCATTCAAGTCAAGCCAAGCAAGAGCGTATAGGACTCTAACAACCTAGACAGAAACTAAAAATGGAAACTAAAACAGATACTGTATAGGACTAACAAGAGCAAGGCAATACAGAAACAGTGTATAGGGCTAGACGAGAATTCAATCAATGCAAGAGAAGTTCCTAAGGATGGGGTAATCGACTCAGTGTGTCCTCTTAGCCTACCCAGGTGGTCTAACAAAACTCAATCAAGCTATTCCCTAGACATCAAACATCACAACCAGTTAAGTCCACTCCCGTGATAAGTAACCTCAAGCTAGACCAGTTCTAGACCCAATCCCTTGACGAAATCTACCCTAGCAGGCAATAAGATTCAGTTCAATATTGTCAATAAACACCCTAGACAACTAATCCCTTAGGCTAGATATGCAAATCTCTAACATCAGTTCATTCAAGCATTTTATCAAACACCTTCTGGGTGGAAAAACACCTAATTTCTAATCTCAATTGATCAGAGAGAAATTAGCATTAAGAACACTGATTTAGAAGGGAATTTAAACAATCAACTCTTAAACCACCTAGGAGACTAAGACTCCACACTAATCTAACCCATCCTCAAGAACCCTAATGACTACTCAGAAAACATTAAGAACAACATAATCACAAACCCAGAAATCATAAAAACTTGCATAGATGATAGAGATAGATAGAGAAATGATAGAACAGAAGAAATCAACTCAAAATAACAAGTAGAAACCAAATTACAAAGTCTAGAAATCAAGAACAATGAAGAACTGAAGGGAAACTTGGAAATTAGGCATAAACTAAAACTTAGAGAAAAAAAAAACTTCGAAGTCTTAATCCCACATTAGGTATTTATACTAAGCCTTAAAAACCCTAAAACGTCATGGGCAAAATAGTAAAAACGCGCAAAGTAAGGTCCAACTCGACCCTGTGCAGGTCGAGTGCTATGCTCGAGCTGATGACATCAAGATTGCATTTTTGTGTGTTGAGCTCGACCCTCATACTCGACCCTATGGGCTCGAGCGCGTTTGTCACTCAGTTGACTCGACCCCTTGTCTTGGGCATGGGTGCTCGAGTCTGGTGTCCTAGACAGCTTAGCTCGATTCCTCGTCTTGACCCTATGAGCTCGAGTCTGGTGTCCTAGACAGCTTCGCTCGATTCCTCGTCTTGACCCTATGAGCTCGAGTCTGGTGTCATAAACAGCTTCGCTCGATTCCTCGTCTTGACCCTATGAGCTCGAGTTTGGTGTCCTAGACAGCTTCGCTCGATTCCTCGTCTTGACCCTATGAGCTCGAGTCTGGTGTCCTAGACAGCTTCGAGTCTAATTTCTCCAAAATCGCCTGAAAGTACCTGTAACAAGCCAAATATGCAAGATGTATGCAAATCTTATGCAAAACACTCTAAGTATGCAAAACTAGATTTAAATGACAAGAACAGGTCAAATAACATGTCTAAATGAATGAATAATGCAAGCTAAAACCATATAAAATGCAGACATATTAAGCACAGCTCTACAAGGTCGAGTGCACCCAAAAATTTAGCTATTTTGTCTTTTTGTGATTTAGGGTTTTTATCTATTAGTATAAATACTCTGTATTAGTTTTAGGGAAGGAGAACTCGTTTTTAAGCTTTCTTCATCTGTTCTTGCTTCCTGGATCCTATAACTTTGAATCTACTTGTTATTTTTGTTTGAATATTTCTAATCTATATATTCTCTTCTTTATCTTTCTGATTATGCAAGTTTTTATGATTTTTGGGTTTATGATTTTGATGTTCTTCATATGTTCTGAGTAGTCATTAGGGTTCTTAAGGATGGGATATATTAGGTGTGGAATCTTGGTCTCCTGGGTGGTTTAAGTGTAGATTGCTTGATTTCTTTTTTGGATTAATGTTCTTAATGCTAATTACTCTCTGATCAATGGGAATTAGAACATAGGTATTTTCATACCCAGAAGTTGTTTGATGAAATGCCTTACATAATTAATTCCAGAGATTTACATTCCTAGCCTAAGGGATTAGTTGTCTAGGGTGCTTATTGATTTTAATAAGCTGAATTTTAATGCCTGCTAAGCTAGATTTCGCTAAAGAGATTTAGGTCTGGAACTAGATTAGCTTGAGGTTACTTATCATGAGAATGGACTTAACTGCTTATGAGTTTATTGTCTAGGGATTAGCTCTACTTGAGTTTTGTTAAACCACCTAGGTAGATTAAGAGGATACACCAAGTCAATTACCCCATCCTTAGAGGATACACCAAGTCAATTACCCCATCCTTAGGAGCTTCTCTTGCTTGATTGATTTCTGTTTCATTGCCTTTGCTAGTTTCTGTTAGTAGTTATCGCTCTGTTTTTGTTCTGTTAGTTGCTGCTAGACTCTGTGTTTTTAGTTTCTATTTAGGTTGATATATTCACATCGTATTGCTTGCTTAGCTTGACTTAAACTGTTTGATTGCATCCTGCTTGGTTAATATCGCACCCATTTGGATTGATACCTTATCGTACTACAATGACATGATAGTACGTTAGGAATTGACATATATCAATTTGACTTATAGAAACTATCCTCTTGAGTCATAGGATACACACACTGTCCTCATAGAGCATTGGAAAACCCACTATCCTCCTAGAGTATTGGAAAACCCACTGTCCTCCCAGTCTGAGGACAATATACTCATCCTCAAAGGTCATCAAAGAATCCTTTGATTTTCCCACTTCATCAGAGAACCACTTTTGTTCTCTCAGGACACCAGAGAAACCACTTATCTCAAGAAACCACACTTGTCCCAATAGCCCTCATGATATGTCTATATTTTACATGGTTTGAACACATTTATCATCCATTTAGCCTTGTCTAATAGCATATTCTTGACATTTGTTTCCAGTTTTGCATACATAGAGTGTTTTGCATGAAGATTGCATGCATATTGCATTTTTGAGCTATTTTAGTTGCATTCAAGGGATATTGGAGATGTTGTCAAATGGAGAAAAAGGAGAGCTTAACTCGACCAGAAACTCAAATGGAGACTGACTCTAGCAAGCAGCTCGACCCAGCAGGTCGAGCCAGTGCATTCTACACCAAAAACTGCACTTTGAGCCCAGCTCTAGCAGGCAGCTCAAACCCGTTGGTCGAGCTCATCCAGAAAAACGCCATCTTGATGTCTAAAGGTAAGCTCGATTACCTACACTCGAGCTCGTTGGTCGAGATCATCTAGAAAAACGCCATCTTGAAGTCTAAAGACAAGCTCGATTACCTACAGTCGAGCCCGTTGATCGAGCTCTCCATAAAAATGCAATCTTGGAGCTCTGAAGTCTAGCTCGACCACCTATGATCGAGCTCGTTGATCGAGCTACAGAATAAAAGTGCAATCTTGAAGGTTTAGCCCAGCTCGACCTAAGCACTCGACCTTATAGGTCGAGTGCACCCAAAAAATTAGCTATTTTGTCTTTTTGTGATTTAGGGTTTTTATCTATTAGTATAAATACTCTGTATTAGTTTAAGGGAAGGAGAACTCGTTTTTAAGCTTTCTTCATCTGTTCTTGCTTCCTGGATCCTATAACTTTGAATCTACTTGTTATTTTTGTTTGAATCTTTCTAATCTATATATTCTCTTCTTTATCTTTCTGATTATGCAAGTTTTTATGATTTTTGGGTTTATGATTTTGATGTTCTTCATGTGTTCTGAGTAGTCATTAGGGTTCTTAAGGATGGGATAGATTAGGTGTGGAATCTTGGTCTCCTGGGTGGTTTAAGTGTAGATTGCTTGATTTCCTTTCTGGATTAGTGTTCTTAATGCTAATTACTCTCTGATCAATTGGAATTATAACATAGGTATTTTCACACCCAGAAGGTGTTTGATGAACTGCTTGACATAACTAATTCCAGAGATTTACATTCCTAGCCTAAGGGATTAGTTGTCTAGGGTGTTTATTGACTTTAATAAGCTGAATTTTAATGCCTGCTAAGCTAGATTTCGCTAAAGAGATTTAGGTCTGGAACTGGATTAGCTTGAGGTTACTTATCATGAGAATGGACTTAACTGCTTATGAGTTTATTGTCTATGGATTAGCTCTGCTTGAGTTTTGTTAAACCACCTAGATAGATTAAGAGGATACACCAAGTCAATTACCCCATCCTTAGGAGCTTCTCTTGCTTGATTGATTTCTGTTTCATTGCCTTTGCTAGTTTCTGTTAGTAGTTATCGCTCTGTTTTTGTTTTGTTAGTTGCTGCTAGACTCTGTTTTTAGTTTCTATTTAGGTTGATATATTCACATCGTATTGCTTGCTTAGCTTGACTTAAACTGTTTGATTGCATCCTGCTTGGTTAATATCGCACCCATTTGGATTGATACCTTATCGTACTACAATGACATGATAGTACGTTAGGAATTGACATATATCAATTTGACTTATAGAAACTATCCTCTTGAGTCATAGGATACACACACTGTCCTCATAGAGCATTGGAAAACCCACTATCCTCCTAGAGTATTGGAAAACCCACTGTCCTCCCAGTCTGAGGACAATATACTCATCCTCAAAGGTCATCAAAGAATCCTTTGATTTTCCCACTTCATCAGAGAACCACTTTTGTTCTCTCAGGACACCAGAGAAACCACTTATCTCAAGAAACCACACTTGTCCCAATAGCCCTCATGATATGTCTATATTTTACATGGTTTGAACACATTTATCATCCATTTAGCCTTGTCTAATAGCATATTCTTGACATTTGTTTCCAGTTTTGCATACATAGAGTGTTTTGCATGAAGATTGCATGCATATTGCATTTTTGAGCTATTTCAGTTGCATTCAAGGGATATTGGAGATGTTGTCAAATGGAGAAAAAGGAGAGCTTAACTCGACCAGAAACTCAAATGGAGACTGACTCTAGCAAGCAGCTCGACCCAGCAGGTCGAGCCAGTGCATTCTACACGAAAAACTGCACTTTGAGCCCAGCTCTAGCAGGCAGCTCAAACCCGTTGGTCGAGCTCATCCAGAAAAACGCCATCTTGATGTCTAAAGGTAAGCTCGATTACCTACACTCGAGCTCGTTGGTCGAGATCATCTAGAAAAACGCCATCTTGAAGTCTAAAGACAAGCTCGATTACCTACAGTCGAGCCCGTTGATCGAGCTCTCCATAAAAATGCAATCTTGGAGCTCTGAAGTCTAGCTCGACCACCTATGATCGAGCTCGTTGATCGAGCTACAGAATAAAAGTGCAATCTTGAAGGTTTAGCCCAGCTCGACCTAAGCACTCGACCTTATAGGTCGAGTGCACCCAAAAAATTAGCTATTTTGTCTTTTTGTGATTTAGGGTTTTTATCTATTAGTATAAATACTCTGTATTAGTTTAAGGGAAGGAGAACTCGTTTTTAAGCTTTCTTCATCTGTTCTTGCTTCCTGGATCCTATAACTTTGAATCTACTTGTTATTTTTGTTTGAATCTTTCTAATCTATATATTCTCTTCTTTATCTTTCGATTATGCAAGTTTTTATGATTTTTGGGTTTATGATTTTGATGTTCTTCATGTGTTCGAGTAGTCATTAGGGTTCTTAAGGATGGGATAGATTAGGTGTGGAATCTTGGTCTCCTGGGTGGTTTAAGTGTAGATTGCTTGATTTCCTTTCTGGATTAGTGTTCTTAATGCTAATTACTCTCTGATCAATTGGAATTATAACATAGGTATTTTCACACCCAGAAGGTGTTTGATGAACTGCTTGACATAACTAATTCCAGAGATTTACATTCCTAGCCTAAGGGATTAGTTGTCTAGGGTGTTTATTGACTTTAATAAGCTGAATTTTAATGCCTGCTAAGCTAGATTTCGCTAAAGAGATTTAGGTCTGGAACTGGATTAGCTTGAGGTTACTTATCATGAGAATGGACTTAACTGCTTATGAGTTTATTGTCTATGGATTAGCTCTGCTTGAGTTTTGTTAAACCACCTAGATAGATTAAGAGGATACACCAAGTCAATTACCCCATCCTTAGGAGCTTCTCTTGCTTGATTGATTTCTGTTTCATTGCCTTTGCTAGTTTCTGTTAGTAGTTATCGCTCTGTTTTTGTTTTGTTAGTTGCTGCTAGACTCTGTTTTTAGTTTCTATTTAGGTTGATATATTCACATCGTATTGCTTGCTTGGCTTGACTTAAACTGTTTGATTGCATCCTGCTTGGTTAATATCGCACCCATTTGGATTGATACCTTATTGTACTACAATGACATGATAGTATGTTAGGAATTAACATATATCAATTTGACCTATATCAACTATCCTCTTGAGTCATAGGATACACACACTTCCTCATAGAGCATTGGAAAACCCACTATCCTCCTAGAGTATTGGAAAACCCACTGTCCTCCCAGTCTGAGGACAATGTACTCATCCTCAAAGGTCATCAAAGAATCCACTGATTTTCCCAGGTCATCAGAGAACCACTTTTGTTCTCTCAGGACACCAGAGAAACCACTTATCTCAAGAAACCACACTTGTCCCAATAGCCCTCATGATATGTCTATATTTTACATGGTTTGAACACATTTATCATCCATTTAGCCTTGTCTAATAGCATATTCTTGACATTTGTTTCCAGTTTTGCATACTTAGAGTGTTTTGTATGAGCATTGCATGCATATTGCATTTTTGAGCTATTTCAGTTGCATTCAAGGGATATTGGAGATGTTGTCAAATAGAGAAAAAGTAGAGCTTAACTCGACCAGAAACTCAAATGGAGACTGACTCTAGCAAGCAGCTCGAGCCAGCAGGTCGAGCCAGTGCATTCTACACCAAAAACTGCACTTTGAGCCCAGCTCTAGCAGGCAGCTCAAGCCCGTTGGTCGAGCTCATCCAGAAAAACGCCATCTTGAAGTCTAAAGGTAAGCTCGATTACCTACACTCGAGCTCGTTGGTCGAGATCATCTAGAAAAACGCCATCTTGAAGTCTAAAGACAAGCTCGATTACCTACAGTCGAGCCCGTTGATCGAGCTCTCCAGAAAAATGCAATCTTGGAGCTCTGAAGTCTAGCTCGACCACCTATGATCGAGCTCGTTGATCGAGCTACAGAATAAAAGTGCAATCTTGAAGGTTTAGCCCAGCTCGACCTAAGCACTCGACCTTGTAGGTCGAGTGCACCCAAAAAATTAGCTATTTTGTCTTTTTGTGATTTAGGGTTTTTATCTATTAGTATAAATACTCTGTATTAGTTTAAGGGAAGGAGAACTCGTTTTTAAGATTTTTTCATCTGTTCTTGCTTCCTGGATCCTATAACTTTGAATCTACTTGTTATTTTTGTTTGAATCTTTCTAATCTATATATTTTCTTCTTTATCTTTCTGATTATGCAAGTTTTTATGATTTTTGGGTTTATGATTTTGATGTTCTTCATGTGTTCTGAGTAGTCATTAGGGTTCTTAAGGATGGGATAGATTAGGTGTGGAATCTTGGTCTCCTGGGTGGTTTAAGTGTAGATTGCTTGATTTCCTTTCTGGATTAGTGTTCTTAATGCTAATTACTCTCTGATCAATTGGAATTAGAACATAGGTATTTTCACACCAAGAAGGTGTTTGATGAAATGCTTGACATAACTAATTCCAGAGATTTACATTCCTAGCCTAAGGGATTAGTAGTCTAAGGTGTTTATTGACTTTAATAAGCTGAATTTTAATGCCTGCTAAGCTAGATTTCGCTAAAGAGATTTAGGTCTGGAACTGGATTAGCTTGAGGTTACTTATCATGAGAATGGACTTAACTGCTTATGAGTTTATTGTCTATGGATTAGCTCTGCTTGAGTTTTGTTAAACCACCTAGGTAGATTAAGAGGATACACACCAAGTCAATTACCCCATCCTTAGGAGCTTCTCTTGCTTGATTGATTTCTGTTTCATTGCCTTTGCTAGTTTCTGTTAGTAGTTATCGCTCTGTTTTTGTTTTGTTAGTTGCTGCTAGACTCTGTTTTTAGTTTCTATTTAGGTTGATATATTCACATCGTATTGCTTGCTTGGCTTGACTTAAACTGTTTGATTGCATCCTGCTTGGTTAATATCGCACCCATTTGGATTGATACCTTATTGTACTACAATGACATGATAGTATGTTAGGAATTAACATATATCAATTTGACCTATATCAACTATCCTCTTGAGTCATAGGATACACACACTTCCTCATAGAGCATTGGAAAACCCACTATCCTCCTAGAGTATTGGAAAACCCACTGTCCTCCCAGTCTGAGGACAATGTACTCATCCTCAAAGGTCATCAAAGAATCCACTGATTTTCCCAGGTCATCAGAGAACCATTTTTGTTCTCTCAGGACACCAGAGAAACCACTTATCTCAAGAAACCACACTTGTCCCAATAGCCCTCATGATATGTCTATATTTTACATGGTTTGAGCACATTTATCATCCATTTAGCCTTGTCTAATAGCATATTCTTGACATTTGTTTCCAGTTTTGCATACTTAGAGTATTTTGTATGAGCATTGCATGCATATTGCATTTTTGAGCTATTTCAGGTGCATTCAAGGGATATTGGAGATGTTGTCAAATGGAGAAAAAGGAGAGCTTAACTCGACCAGAAACTCAAATGGAGACTGACTCTAGCAAGCAGCTCGAGCCAGCAGGTCGAGCCAGTGCATTCTACACCAAAAACTGCACTTGAGCCCAGCTCTAGCAGGCAGCTCAAGCCCGTTGGTCGAGCTCATCCAGAAAAACGCCATCTTGAAGTCTAAAGGCAAGCTCGATTACCTACACTCGAGCTCATTGGTCGAGATCATCTAGAAAAACGCCATCTTGAAGTCTAAAGATAAGCTCGATTACCTACAGTCGAGCCCGTTGATCGAGCTCTCCAGAAAAATGCAATCTTGGAGCTCTGAAGTCTAGCTCGACCACCTATGGTCGAGCTCGTTGATCGAGCTACAGAATAAAAGTGCAATCTTGAAGGTTTAGCCCAGCTCGACCTAAGCACTCGACCTTGTAGGTCGAGTGCACCCAAAAAATTAGCTATTTTGTCTTTTTGTGATTTAGGGTTTTTATCTATTAGTATAAATACTCTGTATTAGTTTAAGGGAAGGAGAACTCGTTTTTAAGCTTTCTTCATTTGTTCTTGCTTTCTGGATCCTATAACTTTGAATCTACTTGTTATTTTTGTTTGAATCTTTCTAATCTATATATTCTCTTCTTTATCTATCTAATTATGCAAGTTTTTATGATTTTTGGGTTTATGATTTTGATGTTCTTCATGTGTTCTGAGTAGTCATTAGGGTTCTTAAGGATGGGATAGACTAGGTGTGAAATCTTGGTCTTCTGGGTGGTTTAAGTGTAGATTGCTTGATTTCCTTTTTGAATTAGTGTTCTTAATGCTAATTACTCTCTGATCAATTAGAATTATAACATAAGTATTTTCACACCCAGAAGGTGTTTGATGAAATGCTTGACATAACTAATTCCAGAGATTTACATTCCTAGCCTAAAGGATTAGTTGTCTAGGATGTTTATTGACTTTAATAAGCTGAATTTTAATGCCTGCTAAGCTAGATTTCGCTAAAGAGATTTAGGTCTGGAACTGGATTAGCTTGAGGTTACTTATCATGAGAATGGACTTAATTGCTTATGAGTTTATTGTCTATGGATTAGCTCTGCTTGAGTTTTGTTAAACTACCTAGGTAGATTAAGAAGATACACCAAGTCAATTACCCCATCCTTAGGAGCTTCTCTTGCTTGATTGATTTCTGTTTCATTGCCTTTGCTAGTTTCTGTTAGTAGTTATCGCTCTGTTTTTGTTTTGTTAGTTGCTGCTAGACTCTGTTTTTAGTTTCTATTTAGGTTGATATATTCACATCGTATTGCTTGCTTGGCTTGACTTAAACTGTTTGATTGCATCCTGCTTGGTTAATATCGCACCTATTTGGATTGATACCTTATTGTACTACAATGACATGATAGTATGCTAGGAATTGACATATATCAACTATCCTCTTGAGTCATAGGATACACACACTTCCTCATAGAGCATTAGAAAACCCACTATCCTCCTAGAGTATTGGAAAACCCACTGTCCTCCCAGTCTGAGGATAATGTACTCATCCTCAAAGGTCATCAAAGAATCCACTGATTTTCCCAGGTCATCAGAGAACCACTTTTGTTCTCTCAGGACACCAGAGAAACCACTTATCTCAAGAAACCACACTTGTCCCAATAGCCCTCATGATATGTCTATATTTTACATGGTTTGAGCACATTTATCATCCATTTAGCCTTGTCTAATAGCATATTCTTGACATTTGTTTCCAGTTTTGCATACTTAGAGTGTTTTGTATGAGCATTGCATGCATATTGCATTTTTGAGCTATTTCAGGTGCATTCAAGGGATATTGGAGATGTTGTCAAATGGAGAAAAAGGAGAGCTTAACTCGACCAGAAACTCAAATGGAGACTGACTCTAGCAAGCAGCTCGACCCAGCAGGTCGAGCCAGTGCATTCTTCACCAAAAACTGCACTTTGAGCCCAGCTCTAGCAGGCAGCTCAGGCCCGTTGGTCGAGCTCATCTAGAAAAACGCCATCTTGAAGTCTAAAGGCAAGCTCGATTACCTACACTCGAGCTCGTTGGTCGAGCTCATCTAGAAAAACGCCATCTTGAAGTCTAAAGACAAGCTCGATCACCTACAGTCGAGCCCGTTGATCGAGCTCTCCAGAAAAATGCAATCTTGGATCTCTGAAGTCTAGCTCGACCACCTATGGTCGAGCTTGTTGATCGAGCTACAGAATAAAAGTGCAATCTTGAAGGTTTAGCCCAGTTCGACCTAAGCACTCGACCTTGTAGGTCGAGTGCACCCAAAAATTTAGCTATTTTGTCTTTTTGTGATTTAGGGTTTTTATCTATTAGTATAAATACTCTGTATTAGTTTAAGGGAAGGAGAACTCGTTTTTAAGCTTTCTTTATCTGGTCTTGCTTCCTGGATCCTATAACTTTGAATCTACTTGTTATTTTTGTTTGAATCTTTCTAATCTACATATTCTCTTCTTTATCTTTCTGATTATGCAAGTTTTTATGATTTTTGGGTTTATGATTTTGATGTTCTTCATGTGTTCTGAGTAGTCATTAGGCTTCTTAAGGATGGGATAGATTAGGTGTGGAATCTTGGTCTCCTGGGTGGTTTAAATGTAGATTGCTTGATTTCCTTTCTGGATTAGTGTTCTTAATGCTAATTACTCTCTGATCAATTGTAATTAGAACATAGGTATTTTCACACCCAGAAGGTGTTTGATGAAATGCCTGACATAACTAATTCTAGAGATTTACATTCCTAGCCTAAAAGATTAGTTGTCTAGGGTGTTTATTGACTTTAATAAGCTGAATTTTAATGCCTGCTAAGCTAGATTTCGCTAAAGAGATTTAGGTCTGGAACTGGATTAGCTTGAGGTTACTTATCATGAGAATGGACTTAACTGCTTATGAGTTTATTGTCTATGGATTAGCTCTGCTTGAGTTTTGTTAAACCACCTAGGTAGATTAAGAAGATACACCAAGTCAATTACCCCATCCTTAGGAGCTTCTCTTGCTTGATTGATTTTTGTTTCATTGCCTTTGCTAGTTTCTGTTAGTAGTTATCGCTCTGTTTTTGTTTTGTTAGTTGCTGCTAGACTCTGTTTTTAGTTTCTATTTAGGTTGATATATTCACATCGTATTGCTTGCTTGGCTTGACTTAAACTGTTTGATTGCATCCTGCTTGGTTAATATCGCACCTATTTGGATTGATACCTTATTGTACTATAATGACATGATAGTATGCTAGGAATTGACATATATCAACTATCCTCTTGAGTCATAGGATACACACACTTCCTCATAGAGCATTGGAAAACCCACTATCCTCCTAGAGTATTGGAAAACCCACTGTCCTCCCAGTCTGAGGGCAATGTACTCATCCTCAAAGGTCATCAAAGAATCCACTAATTTTCCCAGGTCATCAGAGAACCACTTTTGTTCTCTCAGGACACCAGAGAAACCACTTATCTCAAGAAACCACACTTGTCCCAATAGCCCTCATGATATGTCTATATTTTACATGGTTTGAGCACATTTATCATCCATTTAGCCTTGTCCAATAGCATATTCTTGACATTTGTTTCCAGTTTTGCATACTTAGAGTGTTTTGTATGAGCATTGCATGCATATTGCATTTTTGAGCTATTTCAGGTGCATTCAAGGGATATTGGAGATGTTTTCAAATGGAGAAAAAGGAGAGCTTAACTCGACCAGAAACTCAAATGGAGACTGACTCTAGCAAGCAGCTCGAGCCAGCAGGTCGAGCCAGTGCATTCTTCACCAAAAACTGCACTTTGAGCCCAGCTCTAGCAGGCAGCTCAGGCCCGTTGGTCGAGCTCATCCAGAAAAACGCCATCTTGAAGTCTAAAGGCAAGCTCGATTACCTACACTCGAGCTCGTTGGTCGAGCTCATCTAGAAAAACGCCATCTTGAAGTCTAAAGACAAGCTCGATCACCTACAGTCGAGCCCGTTGATCGAGCTCTCCAGAAAAATGCAATCTTGGAGCTCTGAAGTCTAGCTCGACCACCTATGGTCGAGCTTGTTGATCGAGCTACAGAATAAAAGTGCAATCTTGAAGGTTTAGCCCAGTTCGACCTAAGCACTCGACCTTGTAGGTCGAGTGCACCCAAAAATTTAGCTATTTTGTCTTTTTGTGATTTAGGGTTTCTATCTATGAGTATAAATACTCTGTATTAGTTTAAGACAACGAGAACTCGTTTTTAAGCTTTCTTCATCTGTTCTTGCTTCCTGGATCCTATAACTTTGAATCTACTTGTTATTTTTGTTTGAATCTTTCTAATCTACATATTCTCATCCTAATCTATCTATTCTCTTCTTAATCTTTCCAATTATGCAAGTTTTTATGATTTCTGGGTTTGTGATTTTGATGTTCTTCATGAGTTCTGAGTAGTCATTAGGGTTCTTAAGGATGGGATAGATTAGGTGTGGAATCCTAGTCTCCTGGGTGGTTTAAGTGTAGAATTGTTTGATTTCCCTTCTGGATTAACGTTCTTAATGCTAATTACTCTCTGATCAATTGGAATTAGAACCTAGGTATTTCCACACCCAGAAGGTGTTTGATGAAATGCTTGACTGAACTAATTCCAGAGATTTACATTCCTAGCCTAAGGGATTAGTTGTCTAGGATGTTTATTGGCTTTATTAAACTGAATCTTAATGCCTGCTAAGCTAAATTTCGCTAGAGAGATTTAGGTCTGGAACTAGTTTAGCTTGAGATTATTTGTCATGAGAATGAACTTGACTCCTTATGAGTTTAATGTCTAGGGAATAGCTTGCTTGAGTTCGTTAAACCATCTAGGTAGATTAAGAGGGTACACTAAGTCAATAACCCCATCCTTAGGAATTTCTCTTGTTTGATTGATTTCTTTTTTACTGCTTTTGCTAGTCTCTGTTAGTAACTATCGTTTTGTTAGCCTCTGTTAGTTTCTGTTATTGCTTTTGATTATTGCTTTCTTAGTTTGATGGTTTCACAACCTATTGCTTGCTTGGCTTGACTTAAACCGTTTGATTGAATCCTTTCTAGCTAATATCGCACCTATTTGGATTGATATCTTATTGTGCTACAACGACATGATAGTTCAATAGGAAATTGATTATATCACCTCACACATAAAACACATGCGGACTACTCCGCTTCCTCTGATTCTTATCCTTAGAATCCCACCCAAGTCTTAAAACTCCCAATAAGACTCCTCCTAAACAATTTTAGAACACTACTTGTTCGATTTATGTCTAGCATCTATGATATTTCAACTCAAAATTAATAAAAATAGTCCACTTAATTTTTATTAATGACCAAAATATGCATAATCGTTTACAAACTCCAGAAACGTAATACATAACACCAAGAAGAAAAACAATCTTCTGGAGAATCTCTTTAAAGGCTCGAAGAGAGTGATTCTAAAGTTTTCTGCAACCATTATCTAAATCACTCTTAGATAACATGCAACACAGAATCATGCTTAAATGATTAAACCGTTGCTAATCAAGTAAGCATACATCATAGAAGCTCTCGATCCAGTTTACAGAAATCCTAACCGTCTGAGACATGCATTCTAACAACAATCATTTATCAATAAAAATCCAATTAATCACCTAATTCAAATTTAAAATTAAAATTCAAACAACAAATTTAAATTTATCCACTCAAAATTCAAATTAAAAAAAAAAAAGTTTATCCCCGCAAAATGCAAATTTAAATTTTTAGCCGTCCAAAGAATCAACTCCGCTCTTATACCAATTTGAAAGAACAGCACCCAAATTTATTATAATTATTATAAAACCAAATAAACAATATTCCCATAATTATTATTTCTTATTTCTTATTTAACAAACTCTATCCACTTAATTAAACCCACTCAATTGATTTAAACCAACATCTTCCTAAAATTAATCTTGGTTTACTTAACCATATAACCAAATTAAATTCTCTTTTAATTTAAACCGATCAACTAGAATAATCCAAATTCCACCACGATGAACAGTAAAACCGATGAACAGTAATCCGATGAACAATGACGACAAAACAGTATGCGATGAATAATCTGATGAACAATAACGACGAAACAGTATGATGAACAGTATCCCAAAAAAAAACCACTAGAAATTCATCATAGAAACTCAAGAACAAATCATGGAAAACACAAATTTAACCTCTAAATTTCAGCCTCATCTCCTAGCCATGATTCTCCGGCCTATACCTTCTCTTTACCTGCATCATAGAGTGGATGCATAAGTATAAAAATACTTAGTGAGTGGATCCTTCCATCTCACGAGATTAAACATATAGAAAAGAAAAATCATAACAAATCTATACAAGAGATACTAATCACCCAAAGAGACACTCATGGTCACCCAAGAGATACAAATCTATACATTTATCTCATGGTCACACACTCACCTTGATTGAATAGGAAGAAAGGATGAAAGAGAAGACCTTGTTTTTAATCAGATTCTCCAAAGCTCAAGAACAAAAATCCAAGTTGATTTTTCTGATGAAGGAGGCGCTGGAGAGACTAAAAAAAAGGCTCCTTAAAAGAAAAATAGGTTAGGATTTTCTTTTTTAGTGTCAACTAATAGGAATTGAGATAAAAACTTACTATGATTTATTAATTTTAACCCTTATATTAAATCAATCATAGTCCTTAATTCATCCTAAGATTTCTGATTTTTAAACTCAAATCCCTCCTCTTTGAATTTTTAGAAACTTAACCACAAACTTTACAAAACTACAAATTAACCAGATTTGACTTAAAAAAATCAATTCCAAAACATGGTTTTTACAAAATTCATTCTTAAAACTCATCTGAAATTCTATAAGATTCAATAACAATAAAAAGTATGGTGAATAGTAATCGTGAACAGTATTACTTGAAAGAACCGCACCTACCCAAATTAATATTATTATAAAAATAAATAAACAATATTCCCATAAATATTATTTATTACTTCCTAATTACAAACTCTAACCATTTAATTAAACCCATTCAATTGATTTAAACCAATTTTTTCCGAAAATTAATCTAGGTTTACCTAACCGTTTAGCAAAATTAAATTCTTTTTTAATTTAAGCCAATCAATTAGAATATTCCCAATCAAACAAAAATTGCACATAAAATTCATTCTTAAAACTCATCTTAAATTCTATAAGATTCAACAACGTTAAACAGTACGGTGAACAATAACCGTAAACAGTATCATGAAACGTAAACACAAATTTAACTCAAGATTTCACCTTCCTCTCCTATCCATGATTCTCCAGTGTAGATCTTCTATTTACCTGCATCATCGAGTGGATGCATAAGTATAAAAATACTTAGTGAGGGATCCTCCCATTTCACGAGATTAAACACATAAAAAAAAAACATAACAAATCTATACAAGAGATACCAATCACCCAAAAAGAAACACAAAACATCAAGATCAAGATCATTACTAAAACTTGGATCTACACAAGCATAAACATGTCAGAAAATTCAGATCTAAACATTTAATCTCATGGTCACACACTACCTTAGCTTTGAATGAAATAAAATGAGGAAGATAGGGCTCGAACACAACCTGATCTCTCAAAGCTCAAGAACAAAAATCACATGTTATATTTTTGATGACACAGGCGTTGGAAATCTTAAAAAAAGCTCAAGGATCTATTTTTTTTAACAACTTAGGCTTAGGTTTTACTTTTTAATTTTCAACCAATAGAAATTGAGATGAAGGCTTAATAGGATTGATTAATTCTAACTCTTAGATTAAATCAATCACAACCTTTAATTCACCCTAAAACTTTTGATTTTAACTAAAAATCGCCCGTCTCTATAATTTAAAAAACTCAACCACCAACTTTACGAAATATCAAATCAACTCGATTTTATTTAAAAACAAAAACTATTCTCGAACACGGGTGTTACAATTCTCCCTCACTAGAAATAGATTCGTCCTCGAATCTTTAGCTAAGTCACTCTGCTTAAACCATCTATCTACTACCTTCCACCCTTCTCCACTTATCTAGCTATTTACAGTCATAACCACCTCCTCTCCTCTTTTTTTTTAAGAAAGCATCAAGTCAAATCTCTTTGACTATACTCAATCCATACCCATACTATACTCAGCTCCAGACACATGCCTATATACTCAATGGTCTCAACTCATACTCAGACTCTTGAGGTCTTTCAGGATCAACCATCTTTAGGACCTCACATAACCCACTGTCCTTAGAGCCATATAGAACCGACTGTCCTTAGAGTACTTCAGAAACCACTATCCCTCTAAGTTGGTAGAAACCCACTGCCCGTATAGCATCACGGAACCTATTGTCCCTAGAGCATACAGAGAACCCATTGTCCTCTTTCGGCGTATTGAAAACCCACTGTCCTCTTGAGTCCTAGAGAACCCACTGTCCTCCTAGAGTATTAGAAAACCCACTGTCCTCCCGGTCCTCAGAGAATGTACTCATCCTCAAGGGTCATCAGAGAATCCACTTATCCTCCCAAGTCTTCAGAGAACCACTCTTGTTTTCTTAGGACAATAGAGAAACCACTTATCTCAAGGGAAACACCCGCAGATTACTCCACTTCCTCGGATTCTTATCTTCAGAATCCCATCCAAATCTTAAAACTCCCAATAAGACTCCTTCTAAACAATTTTAGAACACCACTTGTTTATTTTTTTTTAACATCCATGACAACTCAAGTCAAAATTATTAAAAAAATTCCACTTAATTTTTATTAATCACCAAAATAATGCATAATCGTTTACAACTCCATAAACGAAATACATAACACCATAACATAAACCTCAGAAACTCGGAACTAAAAATATTTCACTCTCAAATCAAGCCTAAGGTGTCTCAGCAGCCTTGCCCTTCTCCAGCTTAGGGCAATTAGTCTTGATATACCCTTCCTCCTTGCAGTAATAGCATATTCGGTCATCCCTCCCTTACAAGGATCCTCCCACTTCCTCTTCTGTCCCTGTCCAGACTTATCACCCTTGTTCGGGACAGAATGCTGCTGAGACTCCTTAGCATGAAAGCCCGTGTTCCCCACCAGAACCTCGTCCTTCACACCGTCCTCAATTAACGCGGCCTTCTCGACCAGCTTGCCAATGGTGGTAAAAGTCTGCACCAGGCAACGATTCCTCAACTCGACCCGCAGACCTCTCGGAAACTAACGTATCTGGGTTTTGCTCATTCTCGAGCTCACGATCCGCATACACCTTGAGACGATTAAACTCGATCTCGTACTCCCGAATAGTCTGGTTTCTTTGGGTTAATTCCAGGAAACGTCCCTCTAGATGGTCTATTGCTTCATACGAGAAATACTTAGCGTTAAATTCTTACACGAACTTACCCCAAGTCATCCCCTCTACCGGTCTCCTAGCCGCCACACCTTTCAACCAGAGATGTGTGTCTCTTTCAAGGTAATGAACCACCTGGTTAACCCGATACTCTGTCGGGCATCTTATCCAGTGGAAATTACGTTCCATCCTCGATCTCCAAACCTCGGCATCCTCCAATTCTCTGCATATGCTCCATCATTCTCAAATAGGATAGAGGCTCTTTTGCACCTGCTGTCGTTGGCTGCACTTCTGCTCTCTGAGGTACTTTTGGTGCAAGAGCTGGTACTACCTCCCGTAACTGCTCCAACAATCGAGTCAAGAGATCCACCACACGATCATCACCAGGACGAGCCACACCCGCTGACCCACCGCCAACACCAGCGTTCCCACCACTGGCCACAATGCCCACCTCTCGATGACTCTCCACCTAGTCCTCAACCTGCTTACCCGTGGCACTCTGGGCCACACTTTCAACTAACACCTCAGGAACCTTCACGTTCCTCCTCGGCCTACCATGACCTCTTCTTTTGATCGCTATCTACACTTAAAATGAGCTACTAAGTTCTACAGATAACAAAAAAAAGAAAAAAAATAAACTAACCGGCGAATCTTTTTCAAGGCTCGAAGAGGATGATTCTAGAGTTTCTTGCCACTATTATATAATTTACTATAACACCCGTGTTTCAGATTTTTGAGTTCCGAGTTGTATCACAGAAAATACAGTGGTTGTATTTGTATTTGTTTCGGCTGTGGGAACAATGTTGAGATTAATTCGGTTTACGATGTTCTTTCAGGAGAAAAATTATCGTTGTGATTATTGGGTATTGTTGAAAGATGAGTGAAGTGCATTTTGGGACGAAGATGTCTCGTATACTTCAGGAAAGTTGGTAGAAAATACTAAACCAAGAGGAGTTGATTTAATTGAATTTTAGATTGGTATTTTGGGTTTGATTTAACCAAATTAAACTAAATAATCCTAGACATATAAAGCTCTTATATTCAGCAACCCTAGCTGTTTGGGAAAGTGATTCGAGTTCTTGGTGGCTGTGGGTGTTTTTTAGGTGATTTTGGTGAGTTGGAGAAGAAGAAGATGGAAAGAGGTTCAAGATCAGAATTCCACAGGCTGTTTCAAAGAGACGTTTGGAGGATCAAACGAGTTATGATCAAGCTGGAATTTGGTGTGTAAGTTTATCAATCTCTTATCTAACTATCTACTAAAGGGTTTTGGCTTTCTTCAATTATTTTGTGAGATACGAACGTTTTCCTGAAACCGCTCTGTGTAGAAGGAACCTTCGACCAGTTAGGTGACGGAAAACGTTTGGGTATCTTAATCTTATCTGATTGATCTGAAATTTGGTAGATACGTTACTGACAGTCTTATATTGATATTGACCGGAGCGATCATGTTTGTAAGGGCTAGATAAAGAGATATTGCATAAATCATAGATATGTTCTGTGCAAGAATTTCTGAACCCTGCAGTTTCAGCAGTCCGAACTTAAAGCTTGGTTGATCGATCTCTTGTGAATGTTTTGTGCTGTTTCTTGGCATACTTTTAGTAGACATCTTGGTTGAGGTGTGTTCCGAGAGAGATCAAGTTTTGGGTTTCAGAATCAACGGGAAACAATTCATTTTTGTGTACTGTTTTCAGCAGTTTTCGAGGTGAGTGTATGACCATAGGCGTATCTGTGTGAATATGATTGATAACGTTTTGTTTCATGTTTGTAAACCGATAAGTTGTGTGATGAGCCAAGTGGGGTTCTAGATCGAGTATATCATGATATGGTTGATTGGTTGTGTAACATCCGTGTTCCCGAATCGTTTCTTGTTGTATAAGTTATTGTTTTTGTTGTAAAAGTCTTTGACCTTCTTGTGTTATAAGTCATTGACTTCTCGTTGTATAAAAGGACCCTCGGGTTGTTGTATTTGACGGATTTTTAATAACAAGATGGATGTTATTTGATTAATTGTGGATATTTAATACATGATGTGGTATTTCATGTATTGGGATATCGAATACATGATGTGGTATTTCATGTATTGACGGGTTTGACACATGATGTGGTATTTCATGTGTTGCGGAGATGAGAGGGGGGGTTTTGTTACGTCACTTGGTTTGGTGAGTTTTGGATCGATGTCACTAGATCCTAATACGTGGTGGGGTCAATAGGATTATGTGGTATTTAATCCTATTGACAGGTCATTAGGGTTATGTGGTATTTAATCCTAATGACAGGTTATTAGAGTTATATGGTATATAACTCTAATGATGTGGGTTAGTATTATGTGGTATTTAATCCTAACCGGATGGTTTACCGATTAAGATTATGTGGTATTTAATCCTAATAGATGGTAAACCGGAGTGAGGTCCTGTGGTATTGGATCTCACGGGTACTTAGCATATTAGGATCATGTGGTATTGGATTCTAATGTGCTAGGTCATTTGATGGTTTTAACTCATTCGAGTCATGTGGTATTTGATTTCGATGGGTTAGCCGTTGGGTGGCCACGATGGATCTTGTGGTATTGGATCTGGGGATGTTATTGAACAGTTATACGGGTTGTGGTTTGGTTGGATTAATCAAATGATTAATCGTCAGGAATTAATTCCTAGTGGTCCGGTTTAAATCTGGAATTAAGCAGTAATTCCAGGGCTTGATGGGAATTGAGAGAAATATTTTGGGACGGAGAGATGTCCCAAATATTTCGAGAATTATGACGGAATTTCTAAACCGAGACGAGAATTTATTGAGATCGATCGGTTGCAGTTTAGTGATTTTAATCCGGTTTGGTTTAATTTTTGATTAAACCATCAAATATATACATACATATATATATATTCTCTCTCAAAACTTCTTAAAGGTTCTACACTCTTCTTCTTCTGATTTGAAAGATATTTTGCTGAAATTAGAGAGAGAGAAGAGAGAAAAGAGAGAAGAAGCTAGAGAAGAAGAAGGGAGAAGAAGAAGAAGGAGAGAAAAGAGCTTGGTGAAAAATAAAGTTTTTGGGTTGAGTTGTGAGTTCCGATCGGCCTAAAAAACGGTCTCGGTTTGAGCTGAAATTTTGTGAGTAAGTTTGTCAACCTCTTGACTAATTATCTACCAAAATTCGCCGAGAGTAATTTAAGAGTTATAAATTTCTCCCAAGACTGCTCTGTTTCGAGTTAGTAGCGACGGGTTGAGTTTGAGAGAGTGAATGAGCACTCAAATCTTGTTTTTTCGGGCTGAAATTTGGTAGATAGGTGCTTGAGAGTCTTGTCTTGAGTTTCACCGAAGCCAAATATGGTTTAGGGAAAGAGATATTATTGGTGTAGTAAGGCTCGTTTTTGAGAAGAAGAATCCGAATGTGAGTTTTAATAATTTGAGTTTGGGAGCTTGTGATCAATCTTTTCAAGGTGTGTTTGATGATCTCTTCACAGAAAATAATAGCGATCTTGGTGGTTGTGTTGAACCAAGAAGAAGTCAAGCTTTGAGGTTCAAGGTTATAAGATCAAGAGTGTGTTCTTCGGTTTAAGCGCATAAGTAAAGGTGAGTGCGTGACCGTGGTTGATCTATGTGATCATTGATTTGCCATAATTGATATGTGTGTTAGGTCTTGACCACTTTAAGTGTGATGTTTGGCTTGTCTAAGTTGTATGTGTTAATTTGTGATGGAGCTCTATCACTAAGTGTTGATTGCTTGTGTTTGTGTATTAATTTCGATAAGACATGATCATATGTGTGTATAACCGTGGGATGGGATGACCGCCTCACTAAGCATTATCAATGCTTATGCGCTTTTTTCGGTGCAGGTAAAGAGAAGTCCTAGGTTGCGGAGCGCATGGAACCAAGGCCGAAGGGAGAGGATGATTAGATGTGTTTCTCGGGTTCTTTTTGGTATTTTATGTTTTGTACTCCTATTGCCTTGGTCGTGATGTTTTGGAGTCATGTTTATGCTTGTTAATATGGGTAATGTTGCTTTTGAATGATTAAGGTTGTGTATATTCGTTTCGTTTGAAAAAAAATAGTTTTAAAATTTCCGTATTTTATCGTTTTTGCGCCTCGTTTTTTTGTCATTTCTTCGGATTAGGACGTTTCATTTTGGTATCAGAGTATGAGCAGTTCTAGGACTATGGGAGTCTTGCTTGATACCTTGTGATTGCTTGATGTAATGCTTGTGGTTGTGTGATTGTGGATTGGGTAGAATCATCCTCTTCGGCCAAGTAAAAGGTTCCACGGTAAGATTCTTTCTTAAATGTTTTGTTAAAGTTTTGAGAAATTGAACTCCTTGTTGCTTGTGTAGATGGTGAGAGGTGCTAGAAGAGTTAGAGGGATGTAGAGGAAGGGTGGCTAGGGAGCCAGCTGAGCTAGAGGAGAGTATGGACCCTATGGGTGAGAATGTTGTTGAAGATGTTGGAGCTGCGGGTAATGCGGCTCAAGCGGTTGATGATGAACCACAAGTTGAGGCTCAATAACAAATAAGGGTAAATCAGATGGGTCAGATGATGGGATTATTTGCTCAGATATTAGACAGGTTACCAGGGGCAGTACCAGCTCCAGCTCCCGTAGCGCCACCTAGGGTTAATGAGCCACTGAGAATGGCGAATCTCGAGTTTAGGGAGGATGTTGTAGGGCCTATGATTTCGTCATATCTCACTTGTGATGGATCACATGCAGAGGCTTGGTACTAAATTTTTTTCAAGAGGTTCAAAGCCGGTAATGGCAGATGAGTGGAGGTCGAGACTCGAAAGAAACTTCCTCTCTGTGGGATGTCCGGAGGAGTACAAGATGGATCTTGCGGTGCACTACCTAGAAGGAGATGCACATATGTGGTGGAGAATTGTGTTGGCGAGGAGAGCCAATGGTGTTGACACTTGGGGCGGTTTCTGCGAGGAGTTCAACCTCAAATATTTTTCGCTGGAGGCAATGGATCGATTGGAGACGGAGTTTTTAGATTTGTATCAAGGAACGAGGTCGCTTCGAGAGTATGAGATGGAGTTTAACCAACTTCGAAGATTTACGGGAAGGGGTCTCGAGGATGAGCAGGCCCAGGTGAGGAGATTCTTTTTTGGTATGCGCTTAGAGTTGAGGAATATATGCATTGTACGTATTTATGCATCGGTGGCCGAGTTAGTAGAGAAAGCGACCATGATTGAAGAGGGTTTAAAAGAGGAGGTTAAGGCAGCTGGATCCCAGACTCAAGTTAAGAAGCCTTCTGGTTCTAGTTCGGGAAGAGGTGGCAGGTTCATTCTAGGTCAGAAAAAGAAATGGGAGGGCACTTCTCAGAGTGCATCTAACACTCAATCCGGATGTTTTAACTATGGAGGTATGGGTCATAAAGCTGTTAATTGCCCTAATAAATGTATGAGGACTTGCTCCTATTGTAAGGAGGTGGGACACATTAAGACCTCGTGTCCTAAGCTACAAAAAGGTGGAGGGAGTTCAGGAGCTCCACCAGCTAAGTGGATGCAAGTGACTCCTCGAGCTTACTCCCTGAGCATCGAGTCAGGAGAAGGGAGCAACTCTATGCCGATCACTGGTTAGAATTCTTATCTTATATTTATTAAATTATTTTGTTGTGTTTATGAGTATTTTTGTGTGTTATTATTGTGGTGGTCTCAACATATAGAATATGTGTAGGGACCTTGAATGTGGGATGGGTTAATTCTCACGTGTTGTTTGATTCTGGAGTGTCTCATTGTTTTGTTACTCCGGAACTAGTTAAAGAATGAGGGCTCCGAGAAGAGCCAGGTGAGCATTTGAGAATGGTGAAAGTGGCTGGTGGCCAAGTCTTTAAGACTCATAGCTTGATAAAGGATGTGGATGTTCATATTGCTTGAGAAATGAAGCGAGCAGACTTTATTGTGTGGCCAATGGAGCTTTATGATGTGATTTTGGGTATGGATTGGCTTGGGAAGTGTAAAGCTCACTTGGATTGTCATAGAGGTCGAGTGGTATTTGAGAATGACAATGGGAAGGTGGTGTATTAGGGTGTGAGACCTACGCAGGGAAGCTTAGTGATTTCGGCTATTCAAGCCGAGAAGATGATTGAGAAGGGATGTGAAGCATATCTCACGACCATTTCGATGCTTCAAAAACATTCATGTGGTGAGAGAGTTTGAGGATGTGTTCTAACCGTTAACAAGATTATCACCACCGAGATCAGATCCTTTCACTATTGAGTTAGAGCCGGGAACGGCTCCCATTTCTAAGGCACCATATCGTATGGCTCCAGCGGAGATGGAAGAGCTTAAGAAGCAGTTGGAAGAGCTACTTGATAAGGGATATATAAGACCGAGTAGTTCACCATGGGGAGCACCCGTCTTGTTTGTGAAGAAGAAGGTAGGAAGTTTCCAGTTATGCATTGATTATCAAGGTTTGAATCATGTGACGATAAAGAACAAGTACCCTCTTCCCAGGATTGATGAGTTGTTGGATCAGTTAAGAGGTGCTACTTGGTTCTCGAAGATTGATTTGGCTTATGGGTATCATCAAATTCCTATTAAGGAGTCAGACATTTAGAAGACGGCCTTCAGGATGAGATATGGGCATTATGAGTTCGTAGTGATGCCTTTTCGGTTGACCAATGTACCAGCAGCTTTTATGATATTGATGAATGATGTATTTCGCGAGTATTTGGATGAGTTCGTGATCATCTTTATTGATGATATTTTGGTGTATTCGCAGAGTTCTGAAGAGCATGGTGATCATCTGAGGAAGGTGTTAGAAAAGCTGAGGGAGCAGAAGTTATTTGCTAAGTTGAGTAAGTGTAGCTTCTGGCATAGAGAGATTGAATTTTGGGTCACGTGGTTTCCGAGAGTGGAGTTTCTGTCGACCTAGAGAAGATTAAAGCTATTAAAAAATGGCCTAGACCCGAGAATGCTACGGAGATAAGAAGCTTTCTTGGGTTAGCTATATATTATAGGAGGTTCGTCAAGGATTTTGCGAGTATTGCTCAACCTATGACGAGGTTGACGGGGAAGGACGTTCCTTTTGTTTGGTCTCCGAAGTGTGAGGAGAGTTTCTTGAGACATAAGGAATTGTTGACTACTGCACCAGTGTTGACTTTACCGGATCCTAAAGAGCCATACATGATTTATACTGATGCAGCGAGGTTGGGATTGGATTGTGTTTTGATGCAGTATGGGAAGGTTATTGCTTATGCTTCACGATAGTTGAGAAAACATGAGACTAATTATCCAACACATGAATTAGAGATAGCTGTAGTGGTGTTTGCTCTTAAGATATGGAGATCATATCTATATGGTGGTAAGGTGCAAGTGTTCACGGATCATAAGAGTCTCCAGTATGTATTTTCGCAGCCTGAGTTAAATTTAAGACAAAGGAGATGGATGGAGCTAATGGCGGATTATGATCTCGGGATAGATTATCATATGGGGAAGGCTAATCTTGTTGCTGATGCTTTAAGCAGGAAGCGTGTAGCTTCGAGTATAGAGAGAGATGCTGAGAACTTGGTGAGCATGATTAGTGATTTGTAGCTATGTGTGGTTTCAGATGAGTTGGAGCCATTGGGATTAGAAGCGGCTAACCAGGCTGACATTTTGAGTAGAGTGCGGGCTACTTAGGAAAAAGATGAGGCTTTGATTAAGGCTTCTAAGGATGAGAAGTATGAGTAACAGGTTTCGAACAATGGAACCATTCTTGTGAATGGTCGAGTATGTGTGCCTAATGATGAGAAGTTGAAGAGAGACATTCTTCGAAAGACATATTAGAGTCGACTTTCGATTCATCCCGGGGCGACTAAGATGTACCAAGATTTGAAGCGGTATTATCATTGGGTTAGGATGAAGAGAGATGTAGCCAAGTGGGTGGCTAGTTGTGAGACTTGTCGGTTGGTGAAGGCCGAGCATCAGGTTCCCAGTAGATTGTTACAGAGTTTACCCATTCCTGAGTGGAAATGAGAT
This sequence comes from Boechera divaricarpa, assembly GCA_026770425.1. Lineage (NCBI taxonomy): Eukaryota > Viridiplantae > Streptophyta > Magnoliopsida > Brassicales > Brassicaceae > Boechera > Boechera divaricarpa. The sequence goes on along the minus strand of CM049182.1, from coordinate 14,319,564 downwards.
ATGATTACGATGGATTTTATGGTTGGGTTACCGCTTTCTTGGGGAAAGGATGCTATTTGGGTTATTATTGATCGCCTAACTAAGTCAGCTCACTTCTTAGCCATAAGGAAGATAGATGGGGCTCGAGTTTTGGCAAGAAGGTACATCTATGAGACAGTGCGGTTACATGGTGTACCAGTGAGCATTGTGTCTTATCGTGATAGCAAGTTTACATCAGTATTCTGGTGAATATTTCAGAGGGAGATGGTTACTAAGATACACATGAGTACTGTCTATCATCTTCAGACGGACGGCCAGTCCGAGAGGACTATTCAGACTCTCGAAGACTTACTGAGGATGTGTGTATTGGATTGGGTTAATTACCTGAACTTGGTCGAGTTCACTTATAAAAACAGCTACCAAGCTAGTATCGGGATGGCACCGTATGAGGCTCTTTATGGTAGGCCATGCAGGACGCCATTATGCTGGACCCAAGTGGGGGAGCGCAGCATGCTTGGCGAGATTTTGGTACAGGAGACTACGGAGAAAATCCGAGTCTTGAGGTTGAATATGAAAGAAGCTCAAGATCGTCAAAAGAGCTATGCAGATAACCACAGGAGAAAGTTGGAGTTCACCCTGGGAGATTTGGTTTATCTCAAGATGGCGGTGTTTAAGGGTTCTAACAGGTCTATATTTGTGAGTAAGTTGAGTCTGAGGTATTTGAGACCGTTGCGAGTGTTGGAACGAATTGGACCTGTCGCTGATAGGTTGGAGTTGCCAGCGGCTATGCGAGCATTTCACGATGTTTTCCATGTTTTGATGTTGAAGAAGTGTTTGCATAGAGATGATAAGGTGTTACCAGAGATTCCACCTAATTTGTCACCGAGATTGAGGGTCGTTGCGAGACCTGTGAGGATTCAAGATCGTAGAATCAGGGTTAACGGGAGAAAGAAGACTCCCGAGATTAAGGTCTTGTAGGATTGTGACGGGATTGAGGAGGAGACTTGGGAACCAGAGGGGCGGATAAAAGCAAAATTCTCCAAGTGGTTTAAGGAACAAGCTGAGACTTGAGATTCGAGGATGAATCTAATTAGTGGGAGAGACTGTAACATCCGTGTTCCCAAGTCGTTTTTTGTTGTATAAGCTATTGTTCTTGTTGTAAAAGTCTTTGACCTTCTTTTGTTATAAGTTATTGACTTCTCGTTGTATAAAAGGACCCTCGGATTGTTGTATTTGACGGAGATTTAATAACAAGATGGATGTTATTTGATTGATCGTGGAGATTTAGTACATGATGTGGTATTTCATGTATTGGGATGTCGAATACATGATGTGGTATTTCATGTATTGACGGGTTTGACACATGATGTGGTATTTCATGTGTTGCGGAGATGAGAGTGGGGTGTTGTTACGTCACTTGTTTCGGTGAGTTTTGGATCGATGTCACTATATCCTAATACGTGGTGGGGTCAATAGGATTATGTGGTATTTAATCCTATTGACGGATCATTAGGGTTATGTGGTATTTAATCCTAATAACAAGTCATTAGAGTTATATGGTATTTAACTCAAATGATGTGGATTAGGATTATGTGGTATTTAATCCTAACCGGGTGGTTTACCGGTTAAGATTATGTGGTATTTAATCCTAATAAATGGTAAACCGGGATGAGGTCCTGTAGTATTGGATCTCACGGGGACTTAGCATATTAGGGTCCTGTGGTATTGGATTCTAATGTGATAGGTCATTTAACGGTTTTAGCTCATTCGAGTCCTGTGGTATTTGATCTCGATGGGTTAGCCGTTGGGTGGCCACGATGGATCTTGTGGTATTGGATCCGGAGATGTTATTGAACCAAGTGCAGGCGACATCGAGATCGATTTATAACCTACGGGTTGTGGTTTGGTTGGATTAATCAAAGGATTAATCATCGGAAATTAATTCCGAGTTGTCCGGTTTAAATCGGGAATTAAGCAGTAATTCCCGGGCTTGATGGAAATTGAGAGAAATATTTTGGGACAGAGAGATGTCTCAAATATTTCGAAAATTATGACAGAATTTTTAAACCGAGACGGAAATTTATTTAGATCGATTGGTTATGGTTTAGTGATTTTAATCCGGTTTGGTTTAATTTTTGATTAAACCATCAAATATATACATACATATATATATATTCTGTCTCAAAGCTTCTTAAAGGTTCTACACTCTTCTTCCTCTCATTTGAAATATATTTTGCTGAAACTAGAGAGAGAGAAGAGATAAAAGAGAGAAAAAGATATAGAAGAAGAAGGCAGAAAAAGAAGAAGAAGGAGAGAAAAGAGTTTGGTGAAAAACAGAGTTTTTGGGTTGAATTGTGAGATCCGATCGGCCTAGCAAACGGTCTCGGTTTTAGCTGACATTTTGTGAGTACGTTTGTCATCCTCTTTAATAATTATATACCAAAATTCGCTGAGTTCTTTTGAGTATTTTAAGAGTTATGAAGTTTCTCACAAGACTGCTCTGTTTCGGATTAATAGTGATGGGCTGAGTTTGAGAGAGTGAATGAGCACTCAAATCTTGTTTGTTTGGGCTGAAATTTGGTAGATAGGTGCTTGAGAGTCTTATCTTGAGTTTCACTCAAGGAAATTTCCCAAATATGGTTTAGGAAAAGAGATATGATTGGTGTAGTAAGGCTCGTTTTTGAGAAGAAGAATCCGAATGAGGGTTTTAATAATTTGAGTTTGGGAGCTTGTGATCAATATTTTTAAGGTGTGTTTGATGATCTTGGTGGTTGTGTTGAACCAAGAGGAAGTCAAGCTTTGAGGTTCAAGGTTATAAGATCAAGAGTGTGTTCTTCAGTTTAAGCGCATAAGTAAAGGTGAGTGCGTGACCGTGGTTGATCTATGTGATCATTGATTTGCCATAATTGATATGTGTGTTAGGTCTTGACCTCTTTAAGTGTAATGTTTGGCTTGTCTAAGTTGTATGTGTTAATTTGTGATGGAGCTCTATCACTAAGTGTTGATTGCTTGTGTTTGCGTATTGATTTCGGTAAGTCATGATCATATGTGTGTATAATCGTGGGATGGGATGACCGCCTCACTAAGCATTCTCAATGCTTATGCGCCTTTTTTGGTGCAGGTAAAGAGAAGTCCTAGGTTGCAGAGCGCGTGGAACCAAGGCCGAAGGGAGAGGATGATTAGATGTGTTTCTCGGGTTCTTTTTGGTATTTTATGTTTTGTACTCCTATTGCCTTGGTCGTGATGTTTTGGAGTCATGTTTATGCTTGTTAGTATGTGTAATGTTTCTTTTGAATGATTAAAGTTGTGTATATTCGTTTCGTTTGAAAAAAGAAAGTTTTAAAATTTATGTATTTTATCGTTTTCACCCCTCGTTTTTTTGTCGTTTCTTCGGGTTAGGGCGTTTCAGGTTGAGATTTTAAATTCAAATTCAAACACCAAATTCAAATTTAAAATTTAAAATTTACTCAATCAAAATTCAAATTTAAAGTTTTAACCGTCCTAGAATCAACTCCGCTCTGATACCAAATTGAAACACCCTAACTCGAATTTCCAACTCTAGATCATCTTCTCCTCATAGCCATGATTCCACTAGCTCACACTTTTTCTTTACCTGCATCAAGAATGAGATGCATAAGTATTTAATAAATACATAGTGAGGTTATCCTCCCATCTACAGGCTATACACACACATGAATATGAAAATCACAAAATTAAAACATGAATACTGACTCAACCAATCAACCGCATCATGATATACTCGATCTAAAACCCCAATTGGCCTATCACACAAACCTATCGGTCTACAAACATGAAACAAAATGTTATCAATCATATTCACACAGTTAAGCATACTGTCCTGCACTCACCTTGGCTACTTTGCTAAACATTAGCTTCTCTTATCTAGAACACCTTCTAAGATCAGCTTTTGAATCAACCAAAAACACAATCAAAACTACATTTTATCTAAATCGACAAATTTAGGAAATCTCACAAAAAATAACAGTCTTAGAGATACCCACAGATCGAGATCTAACCGTTCATTTCCAATCTCCACCGTTGAAACGTGACTCCTAGATGTTTTGAAGCTACCCACAAAGTTTTAGATCGATCCAATAAAATATAAACCTTCGATCACCATTTGAACGTCCATTAGTCCAGATTCATGACATATTCCAACAACTTCACAAGAACATGAGTAACTCTTAAAATACATATGAAAATAAAGATCTGTAACTTGGTGAATCTAGATAAAGGTCGTAGTTATAACTCTAGAAAGTTTCGTTACCTTTGAGAACAATCTGCTAGGTCGAAACGTTTTTCTCCTACGACATATCGAGTCTGTTTCAAACCCCTGCATATGGAAGCTTGCTTTTCTCTCAACTCAAAGCTTCTCTCATGCTTTCACAGCCCCAAAAACTCGACCAAACTGAGAGGAATGGAGGCTAGGGTTGATTTTTCTCAACTTATATATGAATTCCTAATTGATTTAAATTAGGTCCACTTAAATTAAGTCGATTCCTAATTGATTTAGAAATTTTGCAGAACTAGACCAAATTTATTTGGTCATAACTTGAGTTTGACTTGTCCTTTTAATGTGGTTCAACATGGGTTGGAACCATGCTCTTTTCATCTTTATGCCAAGACCAAAATCATCAAAAATCGATGAGTGGTTCACCCGGAATCGTCAATTCTTTGAAGCCCGAGTTTTCTCCTTTAATTACAAAATAACTTTGAACCACTTATAACTAGCCACCTCAACAATTAAAAATCATCCACCAATCAAAATCCTCCAAATTTTCTATTAATCCTTGATCAATCACAAGCCTCTTTTTCATCAAATTGATTTAAGGATTAAACCAACTAAACTACTAACCAAACTAGAATTAAATCATAATGTCCTCTAATAATTTTTCGTGGCTCGGTTTACTCTCTAAATCCGTCAGAATAGCTATTCCATAATTTAATTCTCACTTTTTAATTTACGAGATTTGATTCTAAAATTAATTGCGAAACACGGGTGTCACAAATGGCCTCTTTAACAATATCTGGCTATCCTGTGGAAAACAGTATGTGATAATAGTCTGGTGATGATTTTTGAAAAACCATTCTCCTCAAAGGTTACATTTCCTTCTTCATCTTCCAAGAGTGATAACTTATTTATGGTTGATCTTGTTTTGGTAACTCCATGAAAATAACATGAGTTCTGATCACCCGAAACTAACCACATCTGATGACTCCTCTGTTTCAAAAATGATTATTCACTCTCATAAGCTGCCTTTAGCGCAGTAGTGAGCTCCAGCAGAGTGGAGTCTAAAGGTGTTTTTCATTGATAATTTTTTTTATTTTAGCTCGCAAAAAAGTTCAATACCTTCCTGACTAGCAATCTGTTTCTGTTTACTCCACAGGGAAATTTCTGATCTGCATTTGGAAACTTTTACCTCCACTGGACGATTTCCCTGTTCCAACCAGACCTTCTTGACTAACTCGTGAATTTCAGGATTACCATGTAATCTTCTGTCAAAGCGGAAAATTCCTTTCCCTTTGCCCTTCTTAGTATCTAGGATGTTGACAATAGGACGGTGACAATAGGACGTAGATACTGGTTGGAAAAGCCTAGAATGTATCAGGGGATCTCCTTTTTTTCCTCTCCAAGATAGGGGATTTCCCGAATGGCTGCGATCAAACAGGTCTTGCTGAGCAAGGAAAGTCCGGAAATTTGAGAAGGAACTTTCTGGTATACTTGGTCCACCTGTCTTCTCCGAGTTGATGATAATCTCATTAAAGTCTCCAGTTATGAACCATGCCCCGATTCTGAGAAAATTCAACTCTGCCATATCTTTCCAAAATCCTGCTCTATTAGGAATTTCAGGTGGTTTATAGATAAATGAAAAATATAAAGTCTTGTTTTTGTAGATGATAGTAGTGTTTATACAATTAGTATTAGATAAGTTTACAATAAGACTGACTTCTTTTTTCCAAAGTAGTGGTAAACCTTCACTTCCAACACCATGAGGTGGGATCAAAAATGATGAATCAAAATCTAGCGAATTTGTCTTTTCTTTCACAAAGCTTTCTTGGTTTTTTGTTTCCATGAGGAAAATTATGTCTGAATTGACTCTGTTTTGCAGGTTTCTTAAATGATGAACTGTCATGGGATTCCCCAACCCACAACAGTTCCAGCTCAAAATCTTTAAGGAAGAGGCAACGACGGATGATGAAAATCCGCCTTTGCTTTAGTTATCGCTGGAATCAGATTAAGCTGAGGAGTCTGGCGTTGGTCACCTGGGACTTGAGAAGCCGATGCTACTTCTGTTGATCTTGTCTTAGCTGTTTTTTTTTATATTTGTTTGTTCTTACCAAAGCAGAACTGAGATACAATGAGTTTTAACCCAAAATAAAACTGCAAGTGCACAAACAAAAGCAATAGTATAGATGGGATCGAATTTACGGAGACCAAGATTACACTACGAATTCTCAAGAATGAAAAGAACCTAAGACAATAAATTATGGTTTGTTGTAAAGTAAACAAAGAAATAAAAGCAAATTGTTGTAAACTTATGGATAAAAATCGCCAGGTTTCAGGGATGCTCGCAAGAAATCACAAATCAAGAATCAGACAATTATTCAGGAAACAAATAAACTTCAATCTCGAACACAAATAGATATGTATAATGTCGACTTTTATCTAGCAATCTAAAATTCTAAACTGTCGTTTGAACTTAGAATTCTATATAAGCATTAACTAACAGGTTCAATTTGTTCACGAATTGCCTTAGCATCAACTTTCGTTGGCGAAGGACAATTCGCTCGCCTATGTTTGAGCTAGCAACCTATAACACTTTTGGTGAATATATTAAACCATAATTCATAGACTAAGTGATCAATTCAGTCTAAGCAATGTGCACAACAATAGGTGAAAATTATAATGATAAATCCCTATTTATATCTAATTCAGTGATTTATGAAATTTTTTGAAACTCTAAAACCTAACTATGGATCTACTTAGACATGGATGCAGAGAAAAAAAAAGAGGAAAAGATAAACAAAAATTCATAGTCATAGAATAAGAAATCCAATAAGGTTCATAAATCTTCTCAAGAATGTAGAGTTAGAGATTCTTCTCCCAAAGCTTACAGAGATCTAAAATCAAAAGCACAAACTAGGTTTTTGTCTCCAAAGTATGAAAGAAAAAGTTTCAGAATGAAAAATTACAAAAACGTGTCTCCATTCATCTGGGCCGGTTTTTATTCATCTGGACTTGTTTTCATTTATTTGGACCCGTGGAAACAAGTCAACAGTGCAAATAAGTCTACTGTGCAAACAAGTCGACAGTGCAAATAATTCTACTATGCAAACTATTCGACAGTGCAAATAAGTCGACAGTTCAAACAAGTCGACAGTGCAAATAAGTCTACTGTACAAACAATTCTACTGAGCAAATCGATCCAACCCTCAAAACGGCCAAATTCTGATCTTTTGCTCTTGATCCATGCTTTATGTGGACTAAGACGAATTCCAACCTGAAAAGACTCTAAAACAAGAAGAAAACGCCGATAAACCTCTGAAAACGATGGTTAAAAACCATCAAAAAACAATATATCAAACTGCCAGAAGATCTGGATGGGGAATGCTTAGCTCTGGAAAGAGGGATTTTTTTTAATCTCCCAGGTTTCCCTGTAGCATCTTTTTTCCTGATGGTCTTTCCAAGGATAGTCTGCTAGCTATTGGAAGCCTATTTCTTTTTCTTTTGGAAGGGATTACTTCCTCTCTCTGAACATAGGCATCGACTAACTGAGAGGGAATTGCATCTAGTTTTGATTGTACTTCAGTGATCTGAGCCCTAGAAGATGAAGCCATATTTACTTGGCAACTTGCATCATGTCGGCTATTTCTTGCATCAATCCCTTAGCCTCGCTTAGCATAACACGTATTTTCCGTGCGTCACTCTCCGTTGGATCGTAACAAGAGATGTATTGTAAGGTAGTTTTCCTTTAACTCTTCAAGGATTTTCTCTGTTGATTTGGGATGTGGCAGAGTGATTACAGGAATGTTTTGTTCGCGTTCCAGGGGTGGTCTTCTAGTCCTCGATCGGGAAAAATCCTCCTGCTCTATGGGTGGTGACTTTGTCCTCCATTCCATACTATGGTTCTTTTGGGTGGCAGATTCATTTCCTCCATATGAGCCTGGCCGGTGAGTTTCCTTATCTGTTAAGTCTCTGTGGTCTTAGATAGTTCTCTCCTTTGAGAGAGAGTTTGCCTTTCTCTCTGTACCACAAAATCCGACCTATGAGGGGACCTTCTATGGTACGAGGAATTGGATTTTTCTCTAACCATAGGGTAGCTTCTCTGAACCTGAGATGGCCTGTGAGATAGGGTACTCTGTTGATTCCGTTCCGGGCTTCTAGGAGTATGGTATTGATTCTTCTGTCTGAGATGGTCATGAGAGGATCACTAGTCAGATGAGTGGTAAGATCTTTGATGGGAAAAACGACTGGCAGTTCATTCTCATTTGCCTTCCGGGAGTTCAACTCTTTATTCTTTGGTAATTGTGAACGGTTTGTCAGCTCTCTAGTGGCTGTCTTTTCTTTATTTCCCATCTCCTTAGTAGTGGGGCAGTTCTTATCATCGTGAGAGAGTTTATTGCAGATAAGACAATGGTTTCTCAATCTCTTGTATTCCAACAGGGCAGTAGCTTCGGCTCCGTTCTCAAATTCAATGATCATTTTTTTCAAGAGAGGTTCTAAACCATTAACAACAAATCTGACCTTGGCTACAGCTGGAGAGATTCGTGCTCTTCAAGGCGTCCAAGAGCTCTGCCTATTTTCATAATCATCTCTTCACTCCAATAATGAAGAGGTAATCCTTTTATCCAAATCCAAAATGGAATTTCAGAAGGAAAGCTATCCGAGATGATGGGCTCCCATCTTTGGATTATGACCATGTACCTTACGAAGTGGTATTGTCTATTCTTCGACAATTTTTACAGGTCCTCTTTAAGCTCAAACCTGAAGTGAAAACAGTTTCTACCCAAATCAGAACCAATGGTTTTCCTTTTGAGATCCCAACTCTTGGACAGATAAGGGAAATTAGAGTCTTTTAAAAGACACTAGAGTCTTTGAGTGAAAGGGTTTGTGATTCTTCCTATCAAAGTGAAGGCATTGGAATTGATCAGTTATGAGGTATCCTGCTGAGGAGCTCGAATCCTTAACTTATGTATCAAAAACTTTTTATTCATTTAGCATGAATAATAACCAATAAAAATGAATGTTGAAGTGAAAATAACAGTATAAGTTATTTACCATTAATTTAATTAGATTAATATTGTATATATCGTTGTAATATGGTATTTTTTATTCGTAAGTGAAAACACAAAAAAAAACTTATTAAAAAACAGCTTATACAAATGAATTTTTGATTATTTGATGAGAATGTTAGTATATCTTTATTAATGTTTTATTTTATTAAATTTAACTTGTTTAAAATTTAGTTTGACATGAGGTAAAGTTATTATTTATAAGATTACAAGATATAGGAAAATTTAAATTTTTGTTTTTTAAGTAATTATGTTTTGTTAATTTCTATTAAAAGAAATTAATACTTACTAAGATATGGTTTGTTATGATGCACATATTGTTTTTTGATATAAATTTTTTTAGCTCTCATCCATTAAGATGGAGTGTGTAGAATTACAATATAATTTATTATGATGAAATAAATAATTAAATTGTGTTGCCAAATGTGTAAGATTAAAATCATGTTTAAAACAAAAATTACCAGATTAAATCTAAAAAAAAGTGTGTTACCACTTAGATTTCAAATTCATCAATAAAAAATTTACATTTATTTTTTATACCTGCATGTACTAGCGTATTTACACTGGCTTTTATCAATTATATATATATTTAACTTAAATTTTATTATATTAAATTTTAATTTGATTATATATTTTATTCTTTTTTATTTTCAATGTAATTCAAATTTATATATAAATCATAACGAAAAAGAAAAAGGATAAAAGTATATAATTCTTTTATAAGCTAGAATCACTAATACTAAATATAAAAATATATAATTTGTTTGTTTTTTCGTCGATTTGCACCTAAGATTTGGCAGTATACAAAATTGTTTTAGTTAACCGGTTGTTTTGAGAAGTTAATTTCAGGAACACGAAAGCCTCATGTCTCTTCACAAAGTCTCTTGAACTTTGTCTATAAAAAGTAGATTGGAGCGAGACATGGAAAATATTTTTGTGACCGTTGATACAAAGAGAGAATCTAGAGAGAGAAAAAAGAGTTACAAAAAAAAATCTTTGAGGAATCAACCGGAATGACACTTAAACAATGGCTTGTGATTGATTTATGTCTCTGATCTCAACACCAATCTTTGTGTCAATTTTTAATCAATTCCGTGCCAAATTTATCACTAAACTAGCCAAGATATGTATTTTGTTTTAACGCTTCCTCATAAAAGTATAACAATGGTATCAGAACATTTGGCTTTGGTTCTTTTCTTTTTCTTTTTTTGTCAAGCGGCTTTGGTTCTTTTCTATCAAATTCTTTTGTTGGCGCCCTTGAACCAAAGCCAACATAACACTCTCACATAAGTGTTTAATGCTTTAGTTGATACCAGTGTTATACTTCTTTTTAATCAAATGCTTTAGTCGTAACACACAACGCCAACTAAAGCATTTGAACCAACGCATTTGGTTAAAAAAGATCTATATGTTAGTCTCGCTTATTCATGATGAATTGAAGAAATCAGTTACTGATAAGAATGATTGAAAATGGTAATTTCGTGATTCTTTGATTAAATTAAATGAAATTTTGCTTGATTGTGGTTCATATTGACATGAATACTTCTGAAAATTACCACTTTAAGAACCAGAGTATATTGTACGTGAATTCGGTCAAATTGCGAGTAAACAGCAAATTTCGTTTTGCTCATAAATCTCTATTGAAATATGTGAATCGCATGATTTTGGTGTCTGAGCGTAGGTATTGGAATGATTTTTTAATTGGTATATCACGCATGATTTGGTTAAGTATACAAAGAGATATGGAGATCGAAAGTTTCGGCTGAATGGTTGTTACCACCACATGTCAATTTATTATTTGTCTGAAACTTGCATATTTGTTTTTGTAATAAAATGTGCTTGGTATGATCAAATTTGGAAATTAAAATTCTGTCAAATTTTTCTCCTTGAGGAGATTAAAAATCTGGAATAAGCTTGGTCTAACTGTTCCTTTGAAAATTAAATCAATATTTAAAATAATTTTTTTATAAAGTAACATGTTTCATTTGTTAATTCATGTTAGAGAATACATTGATTTTGTGTGAGTTCTAATTTGTTTAGAACTTAAAATTTTGTGTGGAACAAATTAAGCTGTTGTGATCTGATTTTTAGTATAGGTGATGAATGGGAACATAGTGAACTCTCGATCTCATATTATGAATTTAGTTATTTTGGATTAATTTGTGTTCATTGTGTGTCGTAACACAATATGTGATAACATTCCATTTTTATCCATTTTCATTATCATTTTAATAGATTTTCAATACTTGTTTAATGCGATCTTGATTTTTCTCAAGCATATTTCCACCATTTACGCCATGACACATAAGTTTTATCTTTGCAGACTCATCTCGAAAGATACCAAGAGGAAAAGTGAAAAATCTACAACTCATGGTGGAAAACTGCATTGTCCCAACTATTTTCCATATCATAGAGATGGAACACGCGCTTGAGAGACCGCTAATTCTTGGACGACCATTCTTAGCTACTGTTGGTGCAATCATTAGTCACATCAAAACACAGAACTGTCTTCATGAGAGTCAACAAAAGGGTTTACTATACAACGATTCCCTACGAAGAACCAATTCAGGAGAAAGAATACGTAGTGAACAAACCAAACCTACCCATTGACAATAAGGAGGAAGAAGTAAAAAGCATCCAACATGGTGATACTAAGAGCAAGAAGATGTCATCACGATAAACCATACCATTCTCGAAGGTCAAGATAATGGTTACACCAAATGAAAGCAAAGAACTAGACGAAAAGAAAACTCAAGACATGATTGAACACATACGAGTGATCCTTCTGGTACGGAAGAATTATTTCCTCCTACTCGAGTTTCACCCGAGAAATTAGAGAGTAATTTCGAGAATTTAACCTGATAGCGACCGCAACTGCACAGTAATATCACTTGTAGTACGTACGAGATCGATCCACAGAGAATATAGAAAATGAATTTAATATAAACAGAATAATAAAAGGGAAGGGGGAGGGTTTGGTTCCTAAAATTAATTGCAGCAAGTAAAAGCAAAATATATATAAACGATGTAAACAATATCAAAAAAACGAACCTTGGGGTGGTGATAAGTGATTTTGGAGAATCTTCTAACTAGTTTCCAATGTTTATTAAAACCTATATGTTAATGTCTATCAACCTAGAGATATGGATAGATTAGTCCACTCTTCTGGTACTAATCCCTAGGCAAAATCCATTCTCGTGGTAGTCCACACGCAATATGAAAGAACCGCACCCAAATTTTATTTTTACATAAACAATAATCTCATAAATATTATTTATTTTTTCCTAATTCACAAATTCTAATTACTTAGTTCAAACCCACTCAAATGTTTTAAACCAACATTTTCAAAAAATCAATATTGGTTTACTTAACCACTTAAACTAAATTAAATTCCCTTTTGATTTAAACCAATTGATTACCAATTAAACTCCAATTAACTACCAGGCATAAACAACCCATATATATAGATATAGTTTACCCAAAAGGATCGAATAATCTTATAACGAAAATTGAGAACATTAAATCCACCCACAATTATTAAATAGTCACAAAATAAACTAATCCACCATAGTTTATATACCAACAATTATAGCACAATTCCTTAAATTGATTATTCACTTAAAATACAATTAAATTGTGAGATCCAATCAGTCAAACCATATAAATTAATGACATAAAATTTTAAAACGTAATTCCATGTTTAACTCATCAATTAATTCACATAAAACACTCCCAATACACTCACAAAAAAAAACGACTAACGCATTAAATAATAAACAACTTTTAACTCATGAAATTTCATAATTTTTAACACCGAATTTCAACCCTAGAATTTTAACAAAAATTATTCAACGAGTTCTTAAGATTTTTATGCCAATAATCAAACAAGAATTTCACATCAAAACCTTCTTAGAACTCATCTAAAAATCTATAAGAATCAAAACGATGAACAGTAATCCCAAACAGTACACGAGCAGTATTATGTAAAACACAAATTAAATCTCTAGATTTCACCTTTCTCTCCTAGCCATGATACTCCAGCCAAAACCTTCTATTTACCTGCATCATCGAGTGGATGCATAAGTATAAAAAAATACTTAGTAAGTGGATCCTCCCATCTCACGAGATTAGACATTGTAAACACGAAATTCATGCCATAGTTATATATATAAAGATATCAATCACGCAATCAACACACAAGACACCATGATCATCACCAAATTTGGATCTACACACATAAAAATGTCAGAAAATCACATCTACTACATCATCTCATGGTTACACACTCACCTTAGCCTTGAATGAAATGAAAAAGGATGAAGAAATGGATGCAACTCAAGCTTAAGGACACACAACAATGGAAGAATGAAGAGATGTGGGAAGCGCTTTCTCAAATGCGAGAGAGACGTAGCTTGTCGATTTTATTAACTAAGGATTAGGGTTTTCCTTTTTAGTTTTCAACCAATAGGAAGTGAGATAATAGCTCACTAGGATTAATTAATTATAATCGTTAGATTAAATCAATATCAGCACTTAATTCACCCTAAAATTTATGATTTAAACTCAAATTCTTCATCTTTTGAATTTTTATAAACTCAACCACAACTTTACAAAATTACAAATTAACCCGATTTGATTAAAAAAAACAACTCCGGAACACGGGTGTTACACAATGAACATATTTTTATCTTATACTAATCCACTCTCGTGATATCAGTCAATATGCTAATAATCATGCAATAAATGCAATCTCTAATAGTCAACCTAGCAACTTACTGCAACTCTCGTTGTTCAGGCTAGCTAAGCTCCTAACATGCTTATTTTCTAAAACCTAATTCACTCTCGTGGTATCAAGACTCCTATGATACTAAATCAGGGCCAATTTAGCAGTCATTTCACATGCAAAAATAGATTTAGTGATTAAAATCTTAAAACATGAAAACCTGATGTGGACATCACCTTTGAGCTGAATGGAGAGGACGAGCAACCTGTGGAGAACTCCAATTCCATACATTCCAACCGGCCCTATTACACATCAGAGATCTAAGGCACTGAGGCATAATTTCAATGGATATATGAAGTTCAACAACACCTTCGCCACTTCTCAGCATCAAGACACGTGAGTCTAGTGTCTTTACTTTCATCCTATATTAAAGACACACAAAGACGTGCTAAGACATTGTACCTTTTTCCTTATCTTCAGTTTTCCCACTAGGTTTTTCTGAGAAAGGTTTTAACGAGGCAACACCCTTATAGTGCGCAAACTTGGACTTGTTCTCGGCCTATTACATATTTCACAAGTCCAAGGACACTTCAGAAACTGAAAAGAAGCATGAGCTTGATACAAGTCAATTTGATGTAAGTCAAACTTATGTGGGTCACTTCCCTAATGCACTGTCATGTCATTGTAGCACAATAAGGTATCAATCCAAATGGGTGCGATATTAACCAGGAAGGATGCAATCAAATCAATTAAGTCAAGCCAAACAATAGATCATGAGATTATCAATCTAATATAACTATAATTGAAAGCAATATAGAAACTAAAAACAGAGACTAAAGACAGAAGCGATGCAAATATAATTCAATCAAATAAACGGAAGCTCTTAAGGATGGAGTTATTGATTAGTGTATCCTCTTAATCTACCTGGGTGTTTAACTAACTCAAGCAGAGCTAACCCTAGACAATAAACTCAACAGCAGCTAAATCCATTCTCATGACAATTACCCTCAGGTTAGGCTAGTTCCAGACCTAAATCTCTTTAGCGAAATCTAACCTAACATGCATTAAGATTCAGTCTATTAAAGCTAATAAACACCCTAGACAACCAATCTCTTAGGCTAGGAATATAAATCTCTAGAATTAGTTGGTTCAGGCATTTCATCAAACACCTTCTAGGCATGGAAAAACCTAAGTTCTAATTCCAATTGATCAGAAAGAAACTAGTATTAATAACACTAATCTAGAAGGGATTTCAAGAAATCTAAGCTTAAACCACATAAGAGACTAAGATTCCACACTTAACCTAGCCCATCCTTAAGAACCCTAAAAACTACTCAGAACCCATGAAGAACATCAAGAACACAAACCTAGAAATCATTAAAACTTGCATAAATAGAAAGATTAAGATTAAAAGAGGGAGACTACTGAGAATCAAACACAAATACTAAGTATATTCAAAGAAATCTGATTACAAAGCAAGAACAGAGATAGAGAGAAAATCCAGTGGACAACCCCTTTACCTAATGGATAATACCAAATATTTATAGTTTTAGACAAAACCCTAAATCAGAAAAAGACAAAATAGCAAGGTTCGGAGGTGCACTCGAGCATGGGGATCAAGTGCTTTGGTCGAGTCCAGTAAAATATCTTCAAGATTGCATTTTTATTATGGACTCGATCAACAACTCGATCGTGGAGATCGAGTTGGCTCCAAGGTGGCCTTTGTGGTGGACTCGATCAACAACTCGATCGTGGGGATCGAGTTGGCTACAAGGTGGCACCTTTGTGGTGGACTCGATCAAGGGACTCGATCGTGGGGATCGAGTTGGCTCCAAGTCTTCATGCCTTCGGTTCCACTCGACTTCCTTCTTCGAGTTCTTGTTCGAGTTCGGTTCCAAGACCTTTGTTTTGCTCTCCACTCGATCGTTTTGGTCGAGTGGATGGTCGAGTTAAGTTCTTCTCCCTTCTTCCCTTCTCTCCTTCTCTCCATTGACCTCAGCATCTTCAATAATCTCTGAAAGTACCTGATACAGCTCCAAAAATGCAATATGTATGCAATCCTAATGCAATACACTCTAAGTATGCAAAACTGGAAACAAATGACATAAAAAGGTAAGAATATGCTACGAGACAAGACCAAATGGATGATAAATGCATGCTAAAACCATGTAAAATATAGACATATCAATTCTCCCAAACTTAGTCTTTGCTTGCCCTCAAGCAAACATATAAGAATAAAATGGAGAAGAGGTTTAAAAGTGGAGATTCAGAACCAAAGCATGCTGATATAATAGATTATCTCAATGTCCAAGTTGCTAGTTCTAGAATGCAAAGTATATAAACTCTACTTAAAAACTTAAGCCATTCTCTTCACAACACAATTTCAATTAAGTCTCAACCTAGACATGCATTCAAATCTACCATTCCCTTTAACATTCAATTAAGCAGAAACCATGAATCAAGCTATGCACATTCAATGAACTCATTTGGCTTAGATGTATGCAGACTCAAATATGCAATAAAAATTGAAAAAAATAAGAACACAATAAACATGTCAACCACATCTTAAACCCTCCCCCAAACTTAAATTACACAGTCCCTTGTGTAATAAAAATCTGAAGGGTGGTTTAAGAAACAACAAAAACAAAGACTAAAAATGCAAATGATATGTACAGGAATAGATGGCGCTGGTACCTCAAGGGTTGGAGAAGAAGGAGGTCACTGATTCCTCCATGCTCTCCCTGGTGTAAGCTGATCTGTGTGCTGACTCGATCACTAACTCGATCATGGGGGTCGAGTGGTTGGTCGAGTCAGTCTGTCTGCATTTCTGCTTTCTTGAGTACTGCCTTAACTGCTGTCGTGGTTTGTATGATGATGCTCTGGATGGTTCCATGGCTGCGCTAGACCTCGTTTCTACTCGAACTGATCCACTTCTTAGCAATACTCTTTTTGGCAAGACTACCTTTCTAGAAGAAGGACCACTGAACTTGTTGTGGGGCTCTTTGAACTGATCCCGCACATCCTTCATCTGTTCCTTCAGCTCCTTCACTGTACCCTTCAAAGCAGCAATGGTTTTATCCTGAAGTTCGTTCTCTTTCTGGAGCAATCCAATATGCTTATGTACTTTTTTCAAGGCAGAGCTTGAACGTTCTGGAACGTGATACTCATCAAATCCGAATCTTGCTGAGGCATTTTCATCATCTTCATCATCTGAATCCTTTGGCTGGGGAGCTTCTTGCAAAAGGTTGTAGAGCACTTCAACAGGTGGGATGAAGTCTATGTTAGCACGTACTCTGATTTTGGTGATCTCGGTGCAAGGGTGACGCAGCTTAGCTTCTCCAGCGGTTGGGTGAGTGAACTGATACCAGTACTCATCGAATGGCCTGTTCTTGTCAAGAAACTTAGCTCTCCTCAAGTACTCGATGTCTATCCATCTGGGATAATATGGCTCTGATGTCAGCTCCACACCACAAGCTACGAGAATTGGAGTAATTATCCCTCCAACGCTAAGTTCTCCTTCTGAATTCATCTTATGCATCCTCAATGCCCAATCCTTGTAACTCAGCAGTTGGGCCAACAGAACAAAAATGAGACTCGTGTCTGCCCTATCTCCCATCAGTGCCCTTCCATCCCTTGTGCAATCTAAGACTTCCTTCAAGGTCACATCCAGCATTTGTAATTCGCCCTCATTGAGATTTCCTGTGACTTTCCGAGCAAACATAGTGTTAGCAATAGCTTTATGGAAATACCTCACTACTGGACTTCGGATTTGAGAGCTCTTGGTTCGGGCTGACGAATAGGGCTTCTCATCCCCAATGATAGACCATAGTGCTTGCAGCTCCACATTATCGATGTCTTGCATCGTTCTCGTTCTGCTGGCAAATCCAAACAGGGTATCCAACTCTCTTATAGTGAGGGAATACAACAAATATCTGCAGGTGAAGGTAATGAAGCCTGGGCCTCCATCGAATTCGTATTCCGGTTCTAGAATGCAAAGTATATGAACTCTACTTAAAAACTTAAGCCATTCTCTTCACAACACAATTTCAATTAAGTCTCAACCTAGACATGCATTCAAATCTACCATTCCCTTTAACATTCAATTAAGCAGAAACCATGAATCAAGCTATGCACATTCAATGAACTCATTTGGCTAAGGGTAAGGTTAAGAGACAAAGATGGTCCCTTTCACATGGTTTGATCAGTTCAGAACAGGGATCTCTCAAGAAAAGGAATGAGATTCAGTAGAATGCTAAAGGTAAGAACCAACCCATGCATACAAGAATAGACTCTCATCTACCCAATCATAAACAAGTGTTCTTAACCCCCAGTTCTAAACCAAGAAAATTGTCCTAATTCTACCCTTAACTCTTAGGCAGTTTGCCTTGAACTTTTCTTGGATCACACTCATTTTTTCTTTTTGTTTTTTATTCTAGGAGAGGTTTTTTGTACTTCTAGCGGATTGAGGTCTTTCTTTTGTTTTTTTACTACCAGCTTAGGCGTTTTCTATAATTTTTTTTTTTTCAGACTTTAAGCTTTGCCTTTCTTTTCTTATTCTTAGCATACCCCCAAATCCTTTACTAGATTAACACATTTTCATATCATTCCTCTCCTAAGAACTCTTAACCTTTTTCTTTCATCTTTCTCCAAGTTTTTTTTCTTTTTTTTCACAGAACTAAACCCTATACCCAATGATCAAGATCCCACCTAGTCCTATCTGATTCGAAAATCATGAGATTCTATCCTTGTCGGCTCAAACCTAACACTTTCTACCAAGCTCATTCAAAAATAAACCTCACACACTCAATAAAGTAATAGCATGGTTTGAAAGAAAACTAGGTTAAGGGCATGGTAAAACTGTTCTAATGATGAGAACAACTACTTGGATTAGCAAGAGTGGTAAACAGGTGAAAGAAAATCCAAGTATGTATATGGTATCCATCAGTTCAAATGCAGTGCATAGACATGATAATTATAAGTCAAGTTCAGGTTCAAATAGATAGGGAATGGTATCAAATCACAGCATGCTTCAATTGAGACATAATCTAGTTGTGCATTCAAAGCATGGTGCAGTCTTACTTCAATTTCATTCACAATGCATTAGACAACTAGAAACGAGGGTATTAGAATTATCATATTAAATCAGCAAGCTTGTAAGGTTATAATCATCATAATCCCCTATGCATATGCAACAACCCTATATAAAAACAATCTAGACTCAATCCTAAAATGTAAATGCAACTATATGAACACTATGTATTGTTTTTTTTTAATTTATTGAAAATTTTTCAAATTTGTTTGGTTTTTCTATGCCTTAGATGTATGCAGACTCAAATATGCAATAAAAATTGAAAAAAATAAGAACACAATAAACATGTCAAACACATCTTAAACCCTCCCCCAAACTTAAATTACACAGTCCCTTGTGTAATAAAAATCTGAAGGGTGGTTTAAGAAACAACAAAAACAAAGACTAAAAATGCAAATGATATGTACAGGAATAGATGGAGCTGGTACCTCAAGGGTTGGAGAAGAAGGAGGTCACTGATTCCTCCATGCTCTCCCTGGTGTAAGCTGGTCTGTGTGCTGACTCGATCACTAACTCGATCATGGGGGTCGAGTGGTTGGTCGAGTCAGTCTGTCTGCATTTCTGCTTTCTTGAGTACTGCCTTAACTGCTGCCGTGGTTTGTATGATGATGCTCTGGGCGGTTCCATGGCTGCGCTAGACTTTGGTTCTACTCGAACTGATCCACTTCTTAGCAATACTCTCTTTGGCAAGACTACCTTTTTAGAAGAAGGACCATTGAACTTGTTGTGGGGCTCTTTGAACTGATCCCGCACATCCTTCATCTGTTCCTTCAGCTCCTTCACCGTACCCTTCAACGCAGCAATGGTTTTATCCTAAAGTTTGTTCTATTTCTGGAGCAATCCAATATGCTTATGTGCTTTTTTCAAGGCAGAGCTTGAACGTTCTGGAACGTGATACTCATCAAATCCGAATCTTGCTGAGGCATTTTCATCATCTTCATCATCTGAATCCTTTGGCTGGGGAGCTTCTTGCAAAAGGTTGTAGAGCACTTCAACAGGTGGGATGAAGTCTATGTTAGCACGTACTCTGATTTTGGTGATCTCGGTGCAAGGGTGACGCAGCTTAGCTTCTCCAGCGGTTGGGTGAGTGAACTGATACCAGTACTCATCGAATGGCCTGTTCTTGTCAAGAAACTTAGCTCCCCTCAAGTACTCGATGTCTATCCATCTGGGATAATATGGCTCTGATGTCAGCTCCACACCACAAGCTACGAGAATTGGAGTAATTATCCCTCCAACGCTAAGTTCTCCTTCTGAATTCATCTGATGCATCCTCAATGCCCAATCCTTGTAACTCAGCAGTTGGGCCAACAGAACAAAAATGAGACTCGTGTCTGCCCTATCTCCCATCAGTGCCTTTCCATCCCTTGTGCAATCTAAGACTTCCTTCAAGGTCACATCCAGCATTTGTAATTCGCCCTCATTGAAATTTCCTGTGACTTTCCGGGAAAACATAGTGTTAGCAATAGCTTTATGGAAATACCTCACTACTGGACTGCGGATTTGAGAGCTCTTGGTTCGGGCTGACGAATAGGGCTTATCATCCCCAATGATAGACCATAGTGCTTGCAGCTCCACATTATCGATGTCTTGCATCGTTCCCGTTCTGCTGGCAAATCCAAACAGGGTATCCAACTCTCTTATAGTGAGGGAATACAGCAAATCTCTCCATCGGATTCATATTCCAGTTCATCTTCATAGAAGTGGACTGCGAGTGAAGAGAGGAAGTGGCATGTTTCCTCCTAGTAAGCTTCAAGTTGAGTCATCATCAATGTACTAAGGCTGCTTATCCAGTACAAGTACTCCACATCTCTTGCTATGCCAAGCTTCTTGCAGGTCTCCCGATGTGGATACCTTGTTCCTGCAAAGCCTCTAGCGAGGAAGATGGTTAGGTATTCTTCCTTGGAGAGTTCCTACAGAGTCTTCTTCGGTTGCTTCTTGGCCACTTTAATCTCATCTTTCTTACTTTTGCTGCCTTTATCGAGCTTGTTTGGTCCTGCTGGTTTCTTTCCTTGAGCAGTATCACGTCTGTTGCGCGAAAATTCCCTAGCATCCGCCCCAACTCGTTGACTCAATCTCCGGACTCGAGTAGGGGGTTCGAGTCTGGCTTCTTCAGCTTGACTCGATCGATGGACTCGAACACGGGGGTTGAGTCTATCTTCGTTAATCTCCAGAGGTTCCTTTTGTGGAGATACTAATCCTCTCATCTTCTGAAATTGTCTTGCCATGGCCTTAGCAGAGGGACGACGACCTGGTTCTGCTTTCTGGGACCTCTTAGGCTTGGTGAAAAGAAACTGGTTGATCATTTTTGCAGGATTTTTTGAAGAGCTTGGTGAAGTGCAAGTGAACTCGAAACTAGCTTATAAAGACGTGGGGAGGAGCTAAAGGACAAAGGGAGGAGCGTCCTTGGTCGGATTTTGAATTTGAAATTTTGGCTCCCTTGACTCGATCACTACGCTCGAGTGGGGCCGGTCGAGTCAGCCTTGTCCCTTTGTCGGAAATTCAAATTTTGAATTTGGCGCTCTCTTGACTCGATCAAACCACTCGATCACGGGGGTCGAGTCAGCCTTATCTCTTTGTCGGAAATTCAAATTTTGAATTTGGCGCTCGCTTGACTCGATCAAAACACTCGATCACGGGGGTCGAGTCAGCCTTGTCTCCTTGTCGGAAATTCAAATTTTGAATTTGGCGCTCTCTTGACTCGATCAAACCACTCGATCACGGGGGTCGAGTCAGCCTTGCTCTTGTCTTCTCCTCCTGGGTTCGAGTCTGTTGGGGTGCATAATCTCCTGTAATTGTTCCTGCAAACTAAAAACACTAATTAGCATAATAATAAAATTTTACAAAAATTAAAGCATTATATACAAAGATAGACATGCGATTTTCTCCCAAGTGAGATTGTTTAAAGTCTCTAAGCTTGACTTCCTTTCTCTCAGGCTTGGAGAGGTTCATCAAGAGGGATTGAGGTTCCCTCTGGGATGATGCAGTCAGCCATGTATGGTTTGAGTCTTTGCCCGTTCACCGTGAACTCGAATTCATTTTTCCCGATCAGAGTAACTGCTCTGTAGGGTGAAATTTCCATGATGCTAAATGGTCCTGACCATCTAGACTTAAGCTTCCTAGGAAACAACTTGACCCTAGAGTTGAACAGAAGCACCTGATCACCAGCTTTGAACTCTTTGTGCAAAATCTTCCTATCATGGAAAGCTTTAGTCCTTTCCTTGTACACCTTAGAGCTCTCATAAGCTTCTAGTCTGATCTCTTCAAGATCGTGCAAATCCATCGCTACCTTCTCCTGAGCAGTCTTGATATCCAATTTTAGAAGTTTCGTTGTCCACAGTGCCTTGTACTCGATCTCAACAGGTAGATGTAAGCATCAAGACTTGCAGGAATTTTGCCGCTTACGAGGTAATTGGCAAAATCTGCATACGAAGGCAGCTTCTCTTTTTATAGCACCTTGACTTCACTAATTGCAGCAGCATCATGATAAGCTTTCATGACAGTCCTGACTACCATGAATTGTTCTTCAGGCATGGAGTCGTTGATATGTCTGCATTTTATATGGTTTTAGCATGCACAGTTCATACATTTAGCCTTGATTATTAGCATATTGTTAGCATTTATCTCTAGTTTTGCATACTTAGAGTGTTTTGCATTAGGTTTGCATGCATATTGCATTTTTGAGCTATTTCAGGTGCATTCAAGGGATATTAGAGATGTTGAAGTCAAATGGAGAAAAATGAGAGCTTAACTCGACCAGAAACTCAAATGGAGACTGACTCTAGCAAGCAGCTCGAGCCAGCAGGTCGAGCTAGTGCATTCTGCACCAAAAACTACACTTTGAGCCCAACTCTACTAGGCAGGTCGAGCCCCTTGATCGAGTCCACCATAAAAGAGCCGTCTTAAAGTTTTTGGACCCAGCTCGACCACCCATGGTCGAGCTGGATGATCGAGCTGAGAATAAAAGTGGAGTCTTGAAGTTTTTGAAGCCAGCTCGACCACACATGGTCGAGCTACTATCTCGAGCTGAAGAATAAAAATGCAATCTTGGATCTCCGAAGTCTAGCTCGACCACCTATGGTCGAGCTCGTTGCTCGAGCTACAGAAAAAAGTGCAATCTTGAAGTTTTATCCCAGCTCGACCTCAGCATTGGGGTCGAGTGCAACCCCGAATTTAGCTATTTTGTCTTTTTGTGTTTTAGGGTTTTTTATGTTTTAGTATAAATACTCTTTGAGGGTTTAAGACTGAAAAGGAAGTTTTTTATGCTTTGAGAACTCGTTTTTAGGCCACAATTTGGTTTTTCTAAAGTGTTCTTCATTTGTTCTTGCTTCCTGGATCTTGTAACTTTGATTCTACTGAGTATTTGTGTTTGAATCTTTCTATTCTGTCTCTTCTCTTCCTTATCTCTCTACTTATGCAAGTTATTTTGATTTATGGTTTTGTGATTATGCTATTCTTCATGAGTTCTGAGTAGTCATTAGGGTTCTTAAGGATGGGGTAGATTAGGTGTGGAATCTTAGTCTTCTAGGTGGTTTAAGTGTAGATTGCTTGATTTCCCTTCTAGATTAGTGTTCTTAATGCTAATTACTCTCTGATCAATTGAAATTAGAACATAGGTTTTTCCACACCCAGAAGGTGTTCGATGAAATGCCTGACTGAATTAATTCTAGAGATTTACATTCCTAACCTAAGAGATTAGTTGTCTTGGGTGTTTATTGGCTTTATTAAACTGATTCTTAATGCCTACTAAGCTAGATTTCGCTAAGGGATTAGGTCTGGAACTAGATTAGCTTGAGGTTATTTATCATGAGAATGAACTTGGCTGTTTATGAGTTTGATGTCTAGGGAATAGCTTGTTTAAGTTTGTTAAACCATCTAGGTAGATTAAGAGGATACACTGAGTCTATAACCCCCCTCCTTAGGAGCTTCTCTTCCTTGTTTGATCTCTATCGCTCTGCTATTACTCTGTTTTCGTTCTGTTTTGCTAGGAGTCTCTGTTTCTAGTTCTCTGTTTAGTTTGACAGTTTCGCATCTTATTGCTTGCTTGGCTTGACTTAAACTGTTTGATTGCATCCTTCTTGGTTAATATCGCACCCATTTGGATTGATACCTTTCTGTATTACAATGACATGAATATGCATTAAGGCATTTGACAGATAGCAAACCACAAAATCTGCTATATCAATTTGGCGTTGTTGCTAATTGGGTGTTTGTTTGTTACATTTAGGATTTCAGACCTCTTAAGATCAAGTTCGTTTAATTTCTACTTTGGTTATTCACTTTCTAGTTTTCTTGTGTTTTAGGGTACAACTCGATCCATCAACTCGGTCTACAGCTCGAGTCATACCTCTGTTTCATCCCTATGCACCTATGGAGCCCTCACAACCACCTTGTGCACATGGACAACACGAATAACCCCATGCTGCACAAAAGCGCTGATTCTGATGAAATGATGAGCAAGGAAATATAGGCTATGCATGAGAAGCTCGATGAAGCAACAACTCTAGACCACGTCTTTTACTCCCTACAATCAGAATCAAAGGTTTATTCCTCAACAGCAATATCAACGAAGAAACCTACAGCAGCAATATGTCCAGAGCACGCCTTTTATTCCCTACAATCAGAATCATGGGTTTGCACATCAACAATAATTTCATGGCGGTTATCAGCAGTAATCAATGCTCCTGATCTCAAAATCAAGACTATGCTCCAGCAACTTCTACAAGGCCAAGCAACCTACAATGATATCATCTTGGGGAGTCTCAGCGAGATCACTACACGAAAAGAACAACCCACAATCACTGAGGTCAGTGAAGTTCAGGTTGGGGAGGTTTTTTGTGAAAAATCAACACAGGAAGACAGACTCGATGTGCTAACTCGACCTGGTGATAGAGTCAAGCCAACTTCTGCTGAAAAACCATTTATTTCCAGGAAGAATGAAACGCTCTATGTTCCTCCTCCATACAAGCCACCACTTCCATTCCCAGGACGAATCAAGAAGGAGTCCATGGAGAGGTATAAGGAAATCTCTGTAAAGCAACTGATGGAAATTGAGGTCCATATGCCTCTGATAGATGAGTTCAAGCTGATACCTCCACATCTTAAGTTCCTGAAGGAAGCAGTAATAGAGAAGAATGCTCAAGCCAAGGATGAACTCCTCCTAAAAGCTGAAGAGTGTATAAAAGAGTTTGAATTTCTTCTTGGATGCACAGTTGATGAGAATTGTGTGATAAGATACGAAGAACAAGTCAAACCAGTGGCAATCATGATTAGTTCAACCAAGAGCAATGGGGAAGTAGTAGGTGTGGTTGGAACAACATATGAAGATCCTTGTGAAGATGTTATGGTTGTAGAATGCATAGTTGACAAGCACCTTGGTATAACCTTCACCTATGAAGTGAGCATTTATGAACCAAGAAAGATACCCTTTGAGGAGATAAGGTTGAAAGAGTTTAGGGGATGGTTCTACGATGAGTATGATCCGGGTGATACATAGACTCATCTCATTAGAAGCAAGCCGAAGTCAAGCTTAGAGACTATAAACAAGCTCACTTGGGAGGAAGTCCCATGTCTATCCTTGTATATATTGCTTTAGTTTTCTTTTTAAACCGTAGAATAAGTGTGCTAAGTTCTTGTTTTTGGCTTGCTGGTGTGATTTCAGGAGAATATAAGCGTTGAATCATGAAGAAAAGGAGGAATCACGCAGAATTGGCCTGGCGCGACCACCCAGCTCGAGCAAGGGGATCGAGCCAGCCATCTCTCCACGTCTGGCTTGACCATGCAGCTCGATCATCAGGTCGAGCCAAGCTCCCACGCTGTATACACCAGAGAAAGCATGGAGGATTCAATCTCCTCCTTCTTCTCCAACCCTTGAGGTACCTGTTCTATCCACTCTTGTATATATCATTTGCATTTCTTTCTTGTTTTTTTGTTGTTTCTTAAACCTTCTTTCTAAATTTTTATTACACAAGGGAGTGTGTAATTTAAGTTTGAGGGAAGGGTTAAGATGTGTTTGACATGTTTATTGTTTTTTTATTCTCCATCTTCGTGCATATTTGAGTTTGCATGCATCTAAGGCATAGAAAAACCAAAAAAAAAAAATTTGAAAAATTTTCGAAAAAGATTACAAAAACAGAGTGTTCATGTAGTTGCATTTACATTTTAGGATTAAGTCTAGATTGTTTTCATATAGGGCTGTTGCATATGCATAGGGGATTATGATGATTATAACCTTGCAAGCTTGCTAATCTAATATGATAATTTCAATGCCCTCGTTTCTAGTTGTCTAATGCATTGATTAATGAACTTGAAGTAAGACTGCACCATACTTTGAATGCACAACTAGATTATGTCTAAATTGAAGCATGCTATGATTTGATACCATTTCCTATCTATTTGAACCTGAACTTGACTTATAATTATCATGTCTATGCACTGCATTTGAAGTTTTGAACTGATGGATACCATATACATACTTGGATTTTTTTTCACTTGTTTACCACTCTTGCCAATCCAAGTAGTTGTTCTCATCATTAGAACAGTTTTACCATGCCCTTAACTAGCCTTCTTTCAAGCCATGTTATTACTTTATTTAGTGTGTGAGGCCTATTTCTGAATGAGCTTGGTAGAAAGTGTTAGGTTTGAGCCGACAAGGATAGAATCTCATGTTGTTCTGGTTTACAATTTTTGAATCAGATAGGACTAGGTGGGATCTTGATCATTGGGTATAGGGTTTTGTTCTGTGCAAAGAAAGAAAGAAAACTTGGAGAAAGATGAAAGAAAAAGATTAAGAGTTCTTAGGAGAGAGAATAATCTGAAAGTATGTTATTCTAGTGAAAGATTTGGGGGTGTGCTAAGAATAAGAAAAGAAAGGCAAAGTTTAAAGTCTGAAAAAAAAAACATAGAAAAATGCCTAAGCTGATCATGAAAAACCATAAGAAAAACTCCAATCCGCTAGAAGTATTTGTATAACCTCTCCTCGAACAAGAACAAAAAAAAAATGAATCTAATCCAAAGAAAATTCAAAGGAAAAGCCTAAGGGTGAAGGGTAGAATTAGGATGACTTTCTGGGTTTTAGACTTAAGGGTTAAGAACACTTGTGTATGGCCGGTGATAAGCCGGAGGAAGGTGAGGATGACGTCAAGTCATCATGCCCCTTATGCCCTAGGCGACACACGGCTGGGTAGATGAGAGTCTATTCTTGTATGCATAGGTTGGTTCTTACCTTTAGCATTCTACTAAAGTTCATTCCTTTTTCTTGAGAGATCCTTGTTTTGAAATGACCAAAACCATGTGGAAAGGACCATCTTTGTCTCTTGACCTTACCCTTAGCCAAATGAGTTTATTGAATGTGCATAGCTTGATTCATGGTTTCTGCTTAATTGAATGTTAAAGAGAATGGTAGATTTGAATGCATGTCTAGGTTGAGACTTAATTGAAATTGTGCTGTGAAGAGTATGGCTAAACTTTTTAAGTAGAGTTCATATACTTTGCATCCTAGAATTAGCAACTTGGACATTGAGATCATCTATTATATCAGCATGCTTTGGTTCTAAATCCCCATTTTCAAACCTCTTCTCCATTCTTTTTCTTCTATTTGCTTGAGGGCAAGCAAAGACTAAGTTTGGGGGAGTTGATATGTCAATCGGCAATGCATCTTCAATCCTCATCCTTGACAGGTGATCTGCTACTCCATTCTCGATGTTCTTTTTGTCGACAATCTCCATATCAAACTCCTGAAGCAAAATGATCCATCTCAGCAGTCTTGGCTTAGTCTCTTTTTTTCATAAATGTACTTCAGCGCCGCATGATCTGTGTAAACTATCACCTTGGAACCAACTAGATAGCTTCTGAACTTCTCAAAAGCAAATACAACAACTAGCAACTCCTTCTCTGTTGTTGCATACCTCATTTGAGCTTCATTTAGTGTTCTGCTTGCATAATAGATCACATGCAACTTCTTCTCTATCCTCTGTCCCAGAACAGCCCCCACAGCATAATCCGAAGCATCACACATAATTTCGAACGGATAGTCCCAATTTGGAGCTTGGACTATTGGGGCTGTGATCAAGGCTTCTTTAATCAGTTTGAAAGCCCTCAAGCACTCAGAATCAAAGTCGAACTCTTGCTCCTTGCACAGTAGCTTGTTGTGTGGTTTGGCTATTTTTGAAAAGTCCTTGATGAATCGCCTGTAGAATCGCATGTCCAAGGAAACTCCTGATATCTCTGACGTTGTTAGGCGGTTGCAGCTGCATCATTACATCAACTTTGGCTTTGCAAACCTCTATCCCTTTCTCAGAAATCTTGTGCCCCAAGACAATCTCTTCTCTGACCATGAAGTGGCATTTCTCTTAATTCAGAACGAGATTTGTCTCTTCACACCTAGTAAGCACCCTGCACAAGTTCAACAAACAGGAGGAAAAAGAGGAGCCATACTCAGAAAAGTCATCCATGAATACTTCCACCATCTCCTCGATTAAATCCGAGAATATAGAAGTCATACACCTCTGAAAAATAGCAGGTGCATTACAAAGACTAAAAGACATTCTCCTATATGCAAATGTTCCATATTGGCAGGTGAAAGTAGTTTTTTCTTGATCATTGGGATGTATAGGGATTTGAAAGAAACCACTATACCCATCTAAGAAATAGTAATAAGGATGGTTTGCAAGCCTTTCTAACATTTGATCAATGAATAGCAATGGAAAATGATCCTTTCTAGATGCAGCATTTAACTTTCTGTAATCTATGCACATCCGATGACCAGTAATAGTTCTAGTGGGTATGAGCTCATCTTTACCATTCCGAACAACAGTTATACCCCCTTTCTTAGGAATACAATGCATAGGAGAAATCCAAGTACTATCAGATATAAGATAGATTATTCCAGCTTCTAGCAACTTAAGGATTTCCTTCTTAACTACTTCTTTCAAATTTGGGTTTAATCTTCTCTGAGGTTCAATACTAGCATATGATTCATTTTCAAGATGAATTCTATGAGTACATAAGCTAGGTGAAATTTCTTTTATATCATCCAGAGAATACCTAATGGCTTTCCTAAATTTCCTCAATTCAGTCAACAGCAAATGCAGCTCATCATCATTAAGCTTATCATTGACTATAATTGGGTATGTGGAGTTAGATCCTAGAAAAGCGTACCTTAGCCCTGCAGGAAGTGGTTTGAGGTGTACCTTAAGTTCTTTGAGTTCTGACCAGTCGTCGGATGCGGGGAAGCTTGACTCGACCTGAGATTCGATCTATTTGATCGAGTTTGCTGGCGGCGACGTGCTGACTCGATCGAGTTGGTCGAGTTGCTTGGTCGAGTCTGCCCCTTCTGTTCTGTTGATGCTCAGACTCGACCTGGGACTCGATCCTCTTGGTCGAGTTATGCCCAGTGTTGTACCATCTGCAACAAAAACCTCTCCTTCAACCCCAATCATATCTTCAAAGACTTCCAGACCTTCTACAGTCTTATGCGAGTCCAATATCATCTCATAACCCAGGGTCTCATCTTGGAGGTACCCATCCTTGCCACTCTTTGTCAAAGCAGTTTGAAGGTGATCTTCTTCATTAAGCTCTTCCAGAAGTTCATCAGCAAGTTGATCCATTTCTTCAATCCAGAAGGTCTGCCCGTCTATTGCAGGTTTCCTCATTGTGTCTTTGATGTTGAACGTCATTTTGAAGTCATTTCCCAGATTAAGATCAATCTTTCCCCTTCGAACATCAATGACTGCACCAGCTGTAGCCAAGAAAGGTCTTCCTAATCAAAGGGCCTCTTGGTTCTTCATCCATCTCCAATACTATGAATTCTTGGGTATCTCAACAACTCCAACCCTTAGAGGTAGATCTTCTAACATGCCGTGAGGTATTCTAACAGACCTCAGCTAGGACCAAGAAATGTTGCAAGCTTTGTATTTACTGAACCCTAACCTCTTAGCGACTGAGAGTGGCATGAGGCTGATAGATGCTCCAAGATCACAAAGGCAATTCTTGAAAATCAGAGGACCTAAGGAACATGGCAAAGTGAATGAATGAAATAGCAGATTTTATGGTTTGCTATCTGTCAAATGCCTTAATGCATATTCATGTCATTGTAATACAGAAAGGTGTCAATCCAGTTGGGTGCGATATTAACCAAAAGGATGCAATCAAACAGTCTAAGTCAAGCCAAGCAAGCAATAAGATGTGAAACTATCAACCTAAACAGAGAACTAGAAACAGAGACTCCTAGCAAAACAGAACGAAAACAGAGCACTAGCAGAGCAACATAAATCAATCAAGCAAGAGAAACTTCTAAGGATGGGGTAATTGACTTGGTGTATCCTCTTAATCTACCTAGGTGGTTTAACAAAACTCAAGTAAAGCTATTCCCTAGACAACAAACTCATAAGCAGCTAAATCCACTCTCGTGACAGATAACCTCAAGCTAATCCAGTTCCAAACCTAATCCCTTAGCGAAATCTAAACTAACAGGCATTAAAATTCAGTTTGTTAAAGCCAATAAACACCCTAGACATCTAATCCCTTAGGCTAGGAATGTAAATCTCTAGAATTAGTTTTGTTAGGCATTTCATCAAACACCTTCTCGGTGTGAAAATACCTAAGTTCTAATTCCAATTGATCAGAGAGAAATTAGCATTAAGAACACTAATCCAGAAGGGAAATCAAACAATCTACACTTAAACCACCTAGGAGACTAAGATTCTACACCTAATCTATCTCATCCTTAAGAACCCTAATGACTACTCAGAAACCATGAAGAACATCCAGAACACAAATCTTCAGAGATCCAAGATTGCATTTTTATTTTTCAGCTCGAGATAGTAGCTCGACCATTTGTGGTCGAGCTGGCTCCAAAATTTCAAGACTCCACTTTTATTCTCTGCTCGATCATCCAGCTCGACCATGGGTGGTCGAGCTGGGTCCAAAAACATCAAGACGGCTCTTTTATGGTGGACTCGATCAAGGGGCTCGACCTGCCTGGTAGAGCTGGGCTCAAAGTGCAGTTTTTGGTGCAGAATGCACTGGCTCGACCTGCTGGCTAGTTACAGCTCAAAGTGCAGTTTTTGGTGTATAATGCACTAGCTCGACCTGCTGGCTCGAGCTGGGTGATGGTTACAAGCTCCAAGAGAATTTCTTGGCCGATTTAAGATCTCCTTTTTCTCCATTTGACTTCAACATCTCCAATATCACCTGATTGCACCTGAAACAAGTCCAAAATGCAAAATACATGCAAACCTAATGCAAAACACTCTAAGTATGCAAAACTAGAGACAAATGCTAAGAACATGCTAATAATCAAGGGTAAATATATGAATTATGCATGCTAAAACCATATAAAATACAGACATATCAACTCCCCCAAACTAAGTTTTCGCTTGCCCTCAAGCAAACAGAAGAATAAAAATGGAGAAGAGGTTTGGAAATGGAGATTCAGAACCAAAGCTTGCAGATATAATAGATGATCTCAATGTCCAAGTTGCTAGTTCTAGAATACAAAGTATATGAACTCTACTTAAAAAGTTTAGCCATAATCTTCACAGCACAATTTCAATTAAGTCTCAACCTAGACATGCATTCAAATCTACCATTCCCTTTAACATTCAATTAAGCAGAAACCATGAATCAAGCTATGCACATTCAATGAACTCATTTGGCTAAGGGTAAGGTCAAGAGACAAGGTGGTCCCTTCCATATGGTTAATCATTTCAAAGCAGGGCTCGCTCAAGAAAAGGAATGAGCTTTAGCAGAATGCTAAAGGTAAGAACCAACCTATGCATACAAGAATAGACTCTCATGTACCCAACCATACACAAATGATCTTAACCCCTAGTTCTAAACCCAGAAAGTCATCCTAATTCTACCCTTACCCTTAGGGAATTTGCCTTGAACTTTTCTTGGATCAGACTCATTTTTTTCTTTTTGTTCTTGTTTTAGGAGATGTTCTTTATACTTCTAGCGGATTAGGGTCTTTCTTTTGGTGTTTCACTACCAGCTTAGGCTTTTTTCTATACATTTTTTTTCAGACTTTAAACTTTTCCTTTCTTTTCTTATTCTTAGCACACCCCCAAATCCTTTACTAGAATAACATACTTTCAGATTATTCTCTCTCCTAAGAACTCTTAATCTTTTTCTTTCATCTTTCTCCAAGTTTTCTTTCTTTCTTTGCACAGAACAAAATCCTATACTCAATGATCAAGGTCCCACCTAGTCATATCTGATTCAAAAATTGTAAACCAGAACTACATGAGATTCTATGCTTGTCGGCTCAAACCTAACACTTTCTACCAAGCTCATTCAGAAATAGGCCTCACACACTCAATAAAGTAATAACATGGCTTGAAAGAAGGCTAGGCTAAGGGCATGGTAAAACTGTTCTAATGATGAGAACAGCTACTTGGATTAGCAAGAGTGGTAAACAGGTGAAAGAAAATCCAAGTATGTATATGGTAACCATGAGTTCAAATGCAGTGCATAGACATGATAATTATAAGTCAAGTTGAGGTTCAAATAGATAGAGAATGGTATCAAATCACATCATGCTTCAATTGAGACATAATCTAGTTGTGCATTCAAAGTATGGTGCAGTCTTACTTCAAATTCATTAACAATGCATTAGACAACTAGAAACGAGGGCATTGAAATTATCATATTAAATTAGCAAGCTTGCAAGGTTATAATCATCATAATCCCTATGCATATGCAACAGCCCTATATGAAAACAATTTAGACTCAATCCTAAAATATAAATGCAACTACATGAACACTCTGTTTTTGTAATCTTTTTCGAAAAATTTTCAAATTTTATTTTTGGTTTTTCTATGCCTTAGATGCTTGCAAACTCAAATATGCATAAAATTAAAAAATAAGAACACAGAAAACATGTCAAACACATCTTAACCTTTCCCTCCAAACTTAAATTACAGAGTCCCTTGTGTAATAAAAATTTAGAAAGAAGGTTTAAGAAACAACAAAAAGCAAGAAAGAAATGCAAATGATATATACAAGAATGGATAGAACAGGTACCTCAAGGGTTGGAGAAGAAGGAGGAGATTGAATCCTCCATGCTTTCTCTGGTGTATGCCGCGTGGGAGCTTGACTCGACCACTGACTCTACCACCCTGGTCGAGCTGCATGGTCGCGCCAAGCATGGAGAGATGGCTGGCTCGAGCATCTTGATCGAGCTGGGTGGTCGAGCCAGACCAATTTTGCTCATTTCTGCCTTTTCTTCGTGATTCAATACTCATACTCTCCTGAAATCATACCAGCAAGCCAAAAACACGAATTAGCATAATTAAACGACGATTTAAAAGAAAACTAAAGAAATATATACAAGGATAGACATGGGACTTCCTCCCAAGTGAGCTTGTTTATAGTCACTAAGCTTGACTTCGGCTTGCTTCTAATGAGATGAGTCCATGTATCACCCGGATCATACTCATCGTAGAACCATCCCCTAAACTCTTTCAACCTTATCTCCTCAAAGGGTATCCTCCTCGGTTCATAAATGCTTACTTCATAGGTGAAGGTTATACAAATGTGCTTGTCAACTATGCATTCTACAACCATAACACCTTCACAAGGAACACCTACTACTTCCCCATTGCTCTTGGTTGAACTAATCATGATTATCACTAGTTTGACTTGTTCTGCGTATCTTATCACATAATTCTCATCAACTGTGCATCCAAGAAGAAATTCAAACTTTTTTTATACACTCTTCAGCTTCTAGGAGGAGTTCATCCTCGGCTTGAGGTCATCTATCAGAGGCATATGGACCTCAATTTCCATCAGTTGCTTTACAGAGATTTGCTTATACCTCTCCATGGACTCCTTCTTGATTCTTCTTGGGAATGGAAGTGGTGGCTTGTATGGAGGAGGAACATAGAGCGTTTCATTCTTCCTGGAAATAAATGGTTTTTCAGTAGAAGTTGGCTTGACTTTATCACCAGGTCGAGTTAGCACATCGAGTTTGTCTTCCTGTATTGATTTTTCACAGAAAACCTCCCCAACCTGAATGTCACTGACCTTAGTGATTGTGGGTTGCTCTGTTCGTGTAGTGATCCCGCTGAGACTCCCCAAGATGATTTCATTGTAGGTTGCTTAGCCTTGTAGAATTTGCTGGAGCATAGTCTTGATTTCGAGATCAAGAGCATTGATTACTGGCTGCTGCTGATAACCGCCATAAAATTGCTGTAGATGAGCAAACCCGTGATTCTGATTGTAAGGAATAAAATGCGTGCTCTGGACATATTGCTGCTGCAGGTTTCCTCGTTGATATTGCTGTTGAGGAATATACCTTTGATTCTGATTGGAGGGAGTAAAAGGCCTGGTCTGGAGTTGTTGCTTCTGCTGAGTAAGAATTAACTCATCGAACTTGATCTTAAAAGGTCTGAAATCCTAAACGTAACAAACAAACACCCAATTGGCAACGGCGCCAAATTGAAATAGCAGATTTTATAGTTTGCTATTTGTCAAATGCCTTAATGCATATTCATTTTATTGTAATACAGAAATGTGTCAATCCAGTTGGGTGCAATATTAACCAAGAAGGATGCAATCAAACAGTCTAAGTCAAGCCAAGCAAGCAATAAGATGTGAAACTATCAACCTAAACAGAGAACTAGAAACAGAGACTCCTAGCAAAACAGAACGAAAACAGAGCAATAGCAGAGCAACAGAAATCAATCAAGCAAGAGAAGCTCCTAAGGATGGGGTAATTGACTTGGTGTATCCTCTTAATCTACCTAGGTGGTTTAACAAAACTCAAGCAAAGCTATTCCCTAGACAACAAACTCATAAGCAGCTAAATCCACTCCCCTGACAGATAACCTCAAGCTAATCCAGTTCCAGACCTAATCCCTTAGCGAAATCTAGACTAACAGGCATTAAGATTCAGTTTGTTAAAGCCAATAAACACCCTAGACATCTAATCCCTTAGGCTAGGAATGTAAATCTCTGGAATTAGTTTTGTCAGGCATTTCATCAAACACCTTCTGGGTATAGAAATACCTAAGTTCTAATTCCAATTGATCAGAGAGAAATTAGCATTAAGAACACTAATCCAGAAGGGAAATCAAACAATCTACACTTAAACCACCTAGGAGACTAAGATTCTACACCTAATTTATCCCATCCTTAAGAACCCTAATGACTACTCAGAAACCATGAAGAACATCAAGAACACAAACCCAGAAAACGAAATTACTTGCATAACTAGAAAGATAAGGTAGAGAAATGATAGAATAGAAGAAATCAAACTAAAATAAAAAGTAGAATCAAAGTTACAAGATCTAGAAAGCAAAACAGAAAGAGAGAGAGCTAAAAACGAGTTCTCAAAGCATAAAAATCTTATTTTAAGTCTTAAAACCTCAAGGGATATTTATACTAAAACATAAAAAATCCTAAAACACTCGACCTGGGTGAGTGCTGAGGTCGAGCTGGGCTAAAACTTCAAGATTGCATTTTTTTCTGCAGCTCGAGTAACAAGCTCAACCATAGGTTGTCGGGCTAGACTTCAGAGATCCAAGATTGCATTTTTATTCTTCAGCTCGAGATAGTAGCTCGACCATGTGTGGTCAAGCTGGCTCCAAAAACTTCAAGACTCCACTTTTATTCTCCGCTCGATCATCCAGCTCGACCATGGGTGGTCGAGCTGGGTCCAAAAACATCAAGACGGCTCTTTTATGGTGGACTCGATCAAGGGGCTCGACCTGCCTGGTAGAGCTGGGCTCAAAGTGCAGTTTTTGGTGCAGAATGTACTGGCTCGACCTGCTGGCTCGACCTTCTTGCTAGTTACAGCTCAAAGTGCAGTTTTTGGTGCAGAATGCACTGGCTCAACCTGCTGGCTCGAGCTGGGTGATGGTTACAAGCTCCAAGAGAATTTCTTGGCCGATTTAAGCTCTCCTTTTTCTCCATTTGACTTCAACATCTCCAATATCACCTGATTGCACCTGAAACAAGTCCAAAATGCAAAATGCATGCAAACCTAATGCAAAACACTCTAAGTATGCAAAATTAGAGACAAATGCTAAGAACATGCTAATAATCAAGGGTAAATGTATGAATTATGCATGCTAAAACCATATAAAATGCAGACATATCAATGAACCGGGGTCGCTTAGGTTCTCCTTTATAACCCTCTTCTGTATAATGACACTGCATTCTTCAGTTAAAACTACGACACCCTGAATCTCCTTTACTCTCTAATTTAGTGCATCCTTCAAGAACTTCTGATATGGAGGTATAAGTGCAAAAGCATCCAGAAGAGGCATCCTAACCTCTATTTCTTTCATATGCTTATCAAAAAGCGCTTTATACTTCTCCAATTTCTCCTTCTTAAATCTTCCTGGGAAGGGAAGTTTTGGCTTGTAAGGAAGGGGGACAAAGGGTTCTTTCTTTTTCTCCGAAACAACTGGTTTTTCAACTAAGGGTGGGCTGACTCGATCACTGACTCGATCGTGGGGATCGAGTTGGTTGGTCGAGTCTGGCTGCTCTGCTGGTCCGTCTCTGCGATTCAAATCCTCCCCATCTTTGCTGTCACTGTCCGCAGTGACTAGAACGGATCCTTCCCATGCAGGCAACTCCCTTTCACTCCTTAGGATGATGGCATTGATATGAGCAAAGTCCTTTGGGTTTTGGACTGCCTTTCCCGGAAGCTGTCTAATAGGCCTTGTAGAAGAAGTAGATGCAGAGTTATTCTCCAAGTATTTGATTTTGGAGTGCAATACCTCTATCTTGCTGTTGAGATCATTGTATGTGTAATCCATCTGGGTTTTAACTTCACCAAACTTCTTAGCTGCTTCCATCGCACCAGCTGCTTGCCCTTGGAGAAGTTGTTGCATGAGGTTTGTTACGTGTTGATCCGGAGCGTGAGAAGTCTGAGCTTGGTGAGGTGTAAAACCAGGTGGTGGACCTGTGACCTCATGTTGCGGATAGCTTCCCTGGTAGTTATGCGTAGGGGCAAAACTCTAATGCTTGTTGTAAGGAACAAATGGCTTAGACGGATTTGGTTGTTGCTGAGGCGGGTAGACAGAAGCGATGCAAATAGAATTCAATCAAATAAACGGAAGCTCCTAAGGATGGGGTTATTGATTAGTGTATCCTCTTAATCTACATGGGTGTTTAAGAAACTTAAGCAGAGCTAACCCCTAGACAATAAACTCAACAGCAGCTAAATCCATTCTCATGACAATTAACCTCAGGTTAGGCTTGTTCCAGACCTAAATCTCTTTAGCGAAATCTAACCTAACAGGCATTAAGATTCAGTCTATTAAAGCCAATAAACACCCTAGCCAACCAATCTCTTAGGCTAGGAATGTAAATCTCTAGAATTAGTAGGTTCAGGCATTTCATCAAACATCTTCTGGGCATGGAAAAACCTAAGTTCTAATTCCAATTGATCAGAAAGAAACTAGCATTAATAACACTAATCTAGAAGGGATTTCAAGAAATCTAAGCTTAAACCACCTAGGAGACTAAGATTCCACACTTAACCTAGTCCATCCTTTAGAACCCTAAAAACTACTCAACACCATGAAAAACATCAAGAACACAAACTTACAAATCATTAAAACTTGCATAAATAGAAAGATTAAGATGAAAAGAGGGAGACTACTGAGAATCACAAATACTAAGTAGATTCAAAGAAATCTGATTACAAAACAAGAACAGAGATAGAGAGAAAACCCAGCGGACAACCCCTTTACCCAATGGATAATACCAAGTATTTATAGTTTTAGACAAAACTCTAAATCACAAAAAGACAAATAGCAAGGTTCGGAGGTGCACTCGATCATGGGGATCGAGTGCTTTGGTCGAGTCTAGCAAAATATCTTCAAGATTGCATTTTTATTATGGACTCGATCAACAACTCGATCGTGGGGATCTAGTTGGCTCTAAGGTGGCGCCTTTGTGGTGGACTCGATCAACAACTCGATCATGGGGATCGAGTTGGCTCCAAGGTGGCACCTTTGTGGTGGACTCGATCAAGGGACTCGATCGTGGGGATCGAGTTGGCTCCAAGTCTTCGCTTTCTGTTCCACTCGACTTCCTTCTTCGAGTTCTTGTTCGAGTTCGGTTCCAAGGCCTCTGTTTTGCTCTCCACTCGATCGTTTTGGTCGAGTGCATGGTCGAGTTAAGTTCTTCTCCCTTCTTCCCTTCTCTCCTTTTCTCTATTTGACCTCACCATCTTCAATAATCTTTGAAAGTACCTGATACAGCTCCAAAAATGCAATATGTATGCAATCCTAATGCAATACACTCTAAGTATGCAAAACTAGAAACAAATGACATAAAAGGGTAAGAATATGCTACGAGACAAGACCAAATGGATGATAAATGCATGCTAAAACCATGTAAAATATAGACATATCAGAGCCAAGAGAGAGGGAGAAGGAACAACAAGTTTTTTTATTTTATTACAAACTTTCCATTTTTGAGTTATTTCCTTATTTGTGCAAGTCTTGCTGTTTTTGCTTGAACTACTTGTTGTTCTCAATTATTTGTGAAGTTTTTATGCCTAGGTTTGTGTTATGAAACCCCCTGCCGAGCTTAATAAGATACACAAGTTTTAACCCTAAAGAAAATCGAGTTTATTCTCTCTAAATGCAGCAAACGCTCCCTTTGTTTTTCTCTTGCTTTGGTCGAGTACTTGCACTCTCAGACATAAGATTCTCAATGTGTTTATCAGAAGACTTCCGCATCTTGTGTGGCCTCACATCGTTCTCTCAGTTCTGCTTCAAGATGAGCATCCCTTTTGAAGAAGAACAACACCATCGTTTGAACTTTATGAATCTTTGAGGACAAGCGTGTATCATCTTTGGTATCAGAGCTAAAGTTCCTTCAATCAGATTGTTTCTAATCCTATCTTCGTTTTTTGATTCATGATTTACTGTAAAAGTTTCTGAGATCTAAGTTGTTAGGTTGTTTCAACTGATAGCTTGTTTCATCGTTGCTTCTGTTTGCTT
Organism: Boechera divaricarpa; assembly: GCA_026770425.1. Classification (NCBI taxonomy): domain Eukaryota; kingdom Viridiplantae; phylum Streptophyta; class Magnoliopsida; order Brassicales; family Brassicaceae; genus Boechera; species Boechera divaricarpa. The sequence goes on along the minus strand of CM049182.1, from coordinate 14,280,491 downwards.
ATCTTGCTGTTTGCTTATGTTTTGTTCGTTTATTGCTTCTATTTAAATCAAAATTTTTGCTTCAGTTTGTTAAATTGTTAGTTTATTGTTTCAATAATCTAGAAAAGAAAAAAAAAAGTAGAGCTATAGGAGAAATCGAACTAGTTGGAGTGTTTCACCTTGTTAGTTTGTTTGCTTCTGTTTTGTGAACTATTTTGATTGCATCCTATTTGATCGTGTAGAACTGAATTAAACCATTATATTAAGTTGTTGTTTGCATCATCCAAGGCTGAATTCTCGTGACTGCTAGGTGAAGAAGACGAAAATTCAAACAGGAAATTAGGGCTTCAATAAAATAAGTGTTGTTTCCTTTTTCTGTGTTAATGAATTTTTTTTTTTTCTGTTTTAGTGAATTTTCCTTTTCTTTGAAATCTGTTTGCTTGTTTAGACGCTAAGCTTGTGATTTCGTTTTGTGCAAGGAACGAACATCCAAACAACACCATGATTCAGATGTTGGCTCGCATCAACACTCAGCTACAAACGTTGACAAACCGAATGGACATGATAGAGAATCCTCATGTATAACCAAGGAGAGACAACGGACCAGAGACATATCAGAATGCTAGAGCACATGATCCGGGTGATTTGCCACCACCACCATGGGCTAGACATGCTTATTGAGAGCATAATCCAGAATATCATCTACCACCGCCTCAGCACTCACCGGACCTGAAACTAAATGTACCAACCTTTGCTGGAAGAGTTGATCCATAAGCTTATCTAGAGTGGGAAATGAGGATGGATAAGATCTTTGGTTGTTATACTTACACCGACGTAAAGAAATTGGCCTTTGCAGCCGCTCAGCTGACCGACCATGCCTTCACATGGTGGGACAGAGATGTTGCTGATAGAAGACGTTACCAAGACGTCCTATATCTACTTGGTACGACATGAGCAAGTTGATTAAGAGACGTTATGTACCTCCACATTTTCACCGTGAGCTTCAAAAGAAATTTAGGAGACTCACTCAAGGCACCAAATCAGTAGAGGAGTACGATAAAGAGTTTGAGCACCTCAAAAACTGAATTGAGCTTGAAAAAACTCATGGCAAAGGTCGAAATGCAAATATACCATCAGATGGAAGATCTCTTGCATTTAGCAATCCAGGCTAAGCAGCAAATAAAGAGAAAGAACTCTCACACCAGCCGTAACAAGATTACATGGAATCCAGCTCCAAAACCGGTTGATAAATGAAAAGCAGTTGTTGTGGAATCACGTTTTAAGCCAAGGGCACCATAATAATCTAGAGACACTAAAGTTGTACCAAGGCGAGATTATCAACAACAAGACCAACAGAATCAACAAAAAAGCAGAGATATTACTTGTTACAAATGTCGTGGTCGTGGCCATATCTCTAGAGACTGCCCAAATCAAAGGGTGATGATCCTTACTGAATTTATAGATTATGAGTCCCAAGACGAAGAAAAGTCTTAAGAAGATGCTAATGAAGGTGATACAGAATATCCAGACACTAGAGAGCTCCTAATGATGAAATGCATCCTCAACACCATGATAGAACCAGAAAAGAGTGCTCAGCGTGAGAACATTGTGTATACCAGATGCACTATCAAGGGAAAGGTATGTTCTTTTATAATTGATGGGGGTTCTTGTACTAACATTGTAAGCCTCTATATAGTTGAAAAACTTGGCCTAGAGAGAACTAAGCATCCAAGATCTTATAGGTTGACGTGGCTCAATGATAAGGTTGAGTTAAAGATCACTGATCAAGTGACGGTTCCTTTTAGTGTGGGACGTTACAATGATCAAGTGCTCTGTGATGTGGTTCTAATGCAAGATGGCCATCTCTTATTGGGACGTGAATGGCAGTTTGATATGGAAACCATACATTACCGTGTGAATCCAGAGGAGACAAAAGAGCTTGAATGATAAGTTAGCGCACACATGGAGCAAGGTTACGTGATAGAGAGAAGATAAAGGCTATCTAAGAATGGCCAACCCCAACCAGCATCAGCCAAGTCCGAAGCTTCCATGGTCTTGCAAGCTTCTACCACTACTTTGTCAAGGATTTCAATAGCGTGGCTGCACATCTCACATCAGTTATCAAAAAGAACGTTGGGTTTACTTGGGGAGAAGCTCATAATAAGGTGTTTCAAGATCTGAAGGAACGCCTAACTAATGCACCTCGTCTAGCACTTCCAGATTTTAATAAGACATTTAAAGTAGAGTGTGATGCATATGGAGTTGGAATAGAGAATGTTCTTACTGAAGAAGGGAAACCAGTGGCATATTTCAGTGAGAAACTAAGTGGGACTGCTTTGAATTATCCCATTTATGATGCGTTTGCTAGAGCAATGGAGACTTGGCAACACTATCTTTGCTCTAGCAAACGCATCATAAATCTCGAGAGTGCACAATTAAATACAATTGTAGTAATACAAAGTCAATCCTCAGGGAAACGGAATAACACATAGCGGATACAGATGCAGATCTAATCTAGACATGAAAATAAAGAAAGATGGGTTTTCTAATCATACATGCATTAAATTAAATAAAGCAATAAATAGAAAACAATAAATCTAAATTAAGAAAATAGTAAATAGACTAAATTAAGCACTAAAGAACATGAATTAAATATTAAATGATTCTAAACTAATATTTAAATATAATTGGGTGATAGTACAAATCAGGACACCTAAGTCTGGAATTCATATTTTATCTAAAATAATTTATATTTGTCATCCTAGGGATTTTTATATCTTGCTAGTCCACTCTCGTGGTATGCTAGACTCTGTATCCAGATCCACACTCGTGATAAACTGGATATGCATTTCCATTAATCCCATCATCGAATACTAAGTATCTATAGACTCTCGTCTCAAGAATACAAAGTGAGTGACATATCTGTTTTTAAAGTACAACCCACTCTTGTGGCGAAATTCTCCTAAGATATTCAATCTAACTTGGCCAAAGCCAGATCTATAATTAATTCTGTCAAACAACAAATTCGACACTAGTTATGACTCTCTAGTATGTAGATCTGAAGATTTAATCCACTCTCGTGGCATCAAACACTTCTAAATAGACCACCACCTACTGGATTCAGTTGTACTCTTAAGTATCTCCCATGAGAGAATACTCAACATTAAAGTGCATACTAAAGTAGCTAGATCGGTTAAGTACAGTAATGAATCCTAAAACATAGATCCCATCATTGACCACCACTCCATGTGGCCTAAAGTTTTAGACTCTTATCTCTATTGGGTTAGAGAGACAAGGTTTAATCTAGAAGAAACTTTATTAGTGTTGGGAATTGTCTGTGTGTCTCTGTGTATCCTTTATGAATGAGATTACATGCATATTTATAGTCCTAGGGTTGTTAGGTCTGAAAAACTCGAGTTTATCTTATCCCTAAAAGTCTCAAAAATGAGAATAGAAGATTAGCCCACTCTTGGATCGCCATGTAGGAAATCTTCCACTTTTCTCGGAGGCCAGCATTAACCTTGATAGGTCGATGCTAAGGTCGATTCTCTGCTTCTTCCTTTGACTGGTCAATTCTTCCTTCAAGATTTCTCTCTGAAAATTTTTCGAACTCAATATCGACCCCCACAGATCGATATTAGGGTTGATATTGGTCTTATACGGCTCCCTGAAATCCTTCTCCGAATGTCCATGATCCAAGTGGCAATGCCAACTCTTCCTTAGGTTTAGCAGGCTCGAGAAACAATCTAAACATCGAGTTCTAGTTTCAAGTACCTAGAAACACAAACACATGCAAACATACTAAAACTATATTAAATGTTAGTTATTATAGTACATAAAACCATGCAATTATGAGTTCTATCAACTCCCCCACACTTATCATTTGCTTTTTCTCAAGCAAACAAAGGCTAAATATGGTGAAGCTATTTTATTGAAAGCAAATAAAGATAAAGAGAGTGAACTTGTACCTTGTGACATTGTTGTTTTACATGTTTTTCGTCTTTGTTGATATAGAATGATCTCTAACGTACTCCATGTACTTCACCATAAGCATAACTACACACCTTAGTTTAGACCACTCCTCCTTCCAACCTTGATGCTTCATTATCGACTTCTCTTTTTATTCTAAGTATGAGCTCTCAACTTGGGAGTATTGATCATAAAACATGAACACTTACTCTTTCAGATTTCTGTAAGCTCAAGACCATCTTGGTATAAATCTTTTCCTCTCCGTTTTCTCACTTCAAGGTCGAATTGATTTTTTCCTACTTTTCTAGGGTATCATTTTATTTTTTCTATCAATCGCCTTTTCTTTTCTATTTTTGGGCAGGTTTCCATGAGACGCGAACATTAAAAGTGGTAGCTTCCAATGCCCGGTTCACTTCTTTCTTACCAAAATGGTAGATTCCAATGCCCGGTTCACTTCTTTCTTACCTATATCCTTTTCTTTTTTTTTTATGGAAGGGAAGGGAGAGGGGAAATTTACTTACATAGACGTGCCTTGCAGGGTCTCATAGAAGTATCATGTCTCATGCATATCAAGCCCCAAATCGAGAGTTTTAAAGTCCATTATAGTGAGAAGTCAACTCTGATTTGCCAAAGTCTTCGAAAGAATGATTATTTTGGGGTTTGTTGATCCACTCATGGGTTTTTCACGTTTCCTAGTAAAGATCAAACACTATCCACACAACATCCAAACACAAACACAAATAACACAATTTACAAGTTCAAATGCTATCTCATTAAAACCTTTTTTACATGTTATTGAACCTATGAACAAGGAAAAGAGTGTAACAATCTCTCAAATGTGAAAAACTTTCAGTAATTCTCTCATCAAAAAGATGTCAAGAAAAAAAAAATACCTCAGCTGATCGCAAGACTCCCCCCACACTTATTTCACAACGTCCTCGTTGTGATATATGATGGAAAGGGAAAAAGCAAAAGAAAAATTTACAGTGATTCTCTTATCGAGTTATGGGTTGGAAGCTCCCACATGACAAGTCCTTATTTTATTTTATTTTTATGGTAAATCACCTGAAAGAGAAAACACAAAAAAACAAAAAATAGAAAAACACTAAAAACCGAAAAACTAAAATAGAAATGAAGAAAGTATTTACAAGGATAGAGTGCTTATTTAACGTCGTGAGCTCGACGACCTTTCGGAGTGATCCGAGGATGATGAAGATGAAGGACGAGGGATGGATGGTTGTGCAAAGACTCAACCATAGTAGTGCTCGAGATTAATGTTTATCCTAGCTGTTCGTCTTAGCATTCATCGTTGAGATCTCCAGCTTATAGGATCGGATGTGGGATGGTGAGTCCATCTCTCCTCAGTAGGAGCGTAATCAGTGTGAGGGTCATCATAAAAAAGTCTTCTTCTCAGGCGTGGTGGAGGAGCTTCATTGGCCGGTGTTGCATAGTATAACACGTCTTTGTTCACATAAGTGAACGATACTCTTTTGTTCGGTCAAGCTATAACTGCTCCAACTGTTGCTAGAAAAGATCCTCCAAGAATGATTGGAGTGTCATCGTCCTCCCTCATATCAATCACATGAAAATCAGTAGGGACTCCACGATCTCTGATCCATATAGTAACATTCTCAGCTACACCTTCAGAGCGTGTGATATCGGTATTAGCAAGTCCGATTCACACATTCGAGCGGGTGAGGTTGTTGAGTCCCAATATCAAGGCTCTCTTCTTCGATATTACATTGATGTTAGCACCTGAATCACAGAAAGCATCATCAAAATCAATACCAAGAATTGAACAAGATACTTTGTAAAGTCCAGGATCGTCTCTTTTGAGCATCTTCCTATCCGGTGTTAGGATCCCGATGTACAGTTCCTTGATCCCGACAACGGCGCCAAAAACTTGATGGGAGGTTTTCATGCCTCTTCACAGGCTTCAGCCGAGAAGTAAATCTTGAGAGTTTATCCCGTAAAACCGCAAGTGCACAGTTAAATGCAATTATAGTAATATGGGGTCGATCCTCAGGAAAATGGAATACCACATAGCGGATACAGATGCAGATCTAATCTAGACATGAAAATAAAGCAAGAGGGATTTCCTAATCTAACATGCATTAAATTAAATATAACAATAAATAGAAAACAATAAATCTAAATTAAGAAAACAGTAAATAGACTAAACTAGGCACTAAAGAACATGAAGTAAATATTAAATAATCCTAAACTAATATTTACACATAATTGGGTGATATTCTAAATCAGGAAACCTAAGTCTAGAATTCCTGTTTTATCTAAAAGAATTTAAATTTGTCATTCTAGGGATTTTTTATATCTTGCTAGACCACTCTCGTGGTATGCTAAACTCTATATCCAGATCCACTATCGTGATAAACTGGATATGCATTTCCATTAATTCCATCATCAAATACTAAGTATCCTTAGACTCTCGTCTCAAGAATACAAAGTGAGTGACAGATATGTTTCTAAAGTACAACCCACTCTCGTGGCGAAATACTCCTAAGATATTTAATCTAACATGGCCAAAGCCAGATCTATAATTAATTCAGTCAAACAACAAATTCAACACTAGTTATGACTCTCTAGTATGCAGATCTGAAGGTTTTATCCACTCTCGTGGCATCAAACACTTCTAAATAGACAACCACACCTACTGGATTCAATTGTACTCTTAAGTATCTCCCATGAGAGAATACTCAGCATTAAAATGCATACTAAAGTAGCTAGATCGGTTAAGTACAGTAATGAATCCTAAAACATAGATCCCATCATTGACCACCACCCCATGTGGTCTAAAAGATCTAGACTCTTATCTCTATTGGGTTACAGAGACAAGGTTTAATCTAGAAGAAACTTTATTAGATCTCAAAATGTAGGGAATTGTTTGTGTGTGTCTGTGTATCCTTTATGAATGAGATTACATGTATATTTATAGTCCTAAGGTTGTTAGATCTAAAAAACTCGAGTTTATCCTATCCCTAAAAGTCTCAAAACCAAAAGTAGAAGATTAGCCCACTCTTGGATCGCCATGTAGGAAATCTTCCACTTTTCTCGGAGGCCAGCATCGACCTTGCTAGGGTCGATTCTCTGCTTTTTCCTTTGATTGGTCGATTCTTCCTCCAAAATTTCTCTCTGGAAATTCTTCGGACTCAATATCGACCCCCACAGGTCGATATTAGGGTCGATATTGGTCTTATACGGCTCCTTGAAATCCTTCTCCGAATGTCCATGATCCAAGTGGCAATGCCAACTCTTCCTTACGTTCTAGCAAGCTCCAAAAATACTCTAAACATCGAGTTTTAACTTCAAGTACCTAGAAACACATAAACACATACAAACACACTAAAACTATATTAAATGTTAGTTATAAAGCCTAAAATTAACTTATTATAATACGTAAAACCATGCAATTATGAGTCCTATCAATCTGCTTGGTATACATTTTGTGATTTATACTGACCATGAAACTTTGAAGCATCTTAAGGGGAAGACAACACTCAAGAAGAGACATGCTCGCTGGTTAGAATACATTGAGAAATTCCCTTATGTTATTAAGTATAAAAAAGGTAGAGAGAATGTGGTACCTGATGCACTTTCAAGAAGACATGCTTTGATCACAACGATGGAGTCTAAGGTTTCGGGTTTTGAAATGATTAAGGAGCAGTATGAAGCAGATCCAGCTTTCTAGGATATCTACTCAGAATATGGAAAAGGAGCCTACAACAACTTCTACAAGTCTGATGGGCTTTTGTTCATAAAAAGGATGTTGTGTATTCCTCAGGGGTCTCTACGTGGTTTGCTAATTAGGGAAGCTCATGGAGGTGGTCTATGGGTCATTTTAGGGCTGAGAAGACGTTGAGTATACTGAAAAAGCATTTCTTTTGGCCTCATCTCAGAAAATCAGTAAAAGCGTTATGTGCTAGATGCGTGACATACAAGCAAGCAAAGTCTAAGTCTCATCCCCATGGGTTATACATGTCATTGCCCATACCAACAGCTCCTTGGATCGATTTATCAATGGATTTCGTGCTTGGACTGCCCAAGATTCAGCATAAAGATTCTAGATCTTTGTGGTTGTGGACCGGTTCTCTAAGATGGCACACTTCATTTTGTGTGTTAAGACTAATGATGCTTCTCAAATAGCCAGTCTATTCTTCAAAGAAGTTGCGAGACTACATGGGATTCCATGGACGATTGTATCAGATAGAGACACCAAGTTCTTGAGTTATATTTGGAGATCACTTTGGAAGAAGCTCGGAACCAAGCTAGTGTTCTCAACTACGTGCCACCCTCAGACTGATGGGCAAATTGAGGTATTCAATTGGACCTTCTCTACATCGATAAGGGCAACCATTGGTATGAATCTGAAAAACTAGTTAGAGTGTATACCGTTTGTGGAGTTTGCTTATAACATGGTTGTTCATTCAGCCACCAAGCTTTCACCCTTCCAAGTTATCTATGGTTTTAATCCAAACTCGCCATTAGACCTTTCACCATTGCCACTAACTGAGATCATGAGCTTAGATGGTCAGAAAAAGACAGATTACATCAAGAGCATCCATCAGAAGGCTAAGGAGAACATCGAGAAGAAAACTGAGATGTATGTTAAACAAGCTAACAAGGGGCATAAGCAAGTTACATTTATTGGGTGTGGCTCAATATGCCTCTAGAACGCTTCCCATACAAAAGAAAGGACAAACTAGCACTAAGAGGAGATGGACCCTTTAGTGTAGCTGAGAAGATCAACGACAACGCCTATAGACTTGAATTACTAGGTGAGTTTAATATATCTCCTACTTTCAGTGTTACTGACTTAGAGTTGTTTGATGTAGGTGATGATCCAATTTTGAGGTCAAACCTCTTGAAGAGGGTGGGAATGATGAGGACATAACATTTTAGCTGAACGGAGAGGACGAGCAACCTGTGGAGAACCCAATTCCATATATTCCAACCGGCACTATTACACATCAGAGAGCTAAGGCACTGAGGCATAAGTTCAAGGGATATGTGGAGACATCATTGGAACAGGAAGAATCACCAACAAAGCTAACTTTGCACCAGCTGCTTAACGAGCACCAAAGAGAGGACCGAAGGATCAAGCTGGACTAGTCTTCATCATCAGACCTAGGAGACTTCAATTACATCAATCTTACTCCAGTAAAGCACCACGACATGTCCATGACATCAACAAAAACCACCTAGTCTCAATCTGAATCAAATGAGGCTCAACATCATTCTCCTTCAAGCTGCGTTTCGGTTCAGGCTTCAACAACACCTTGGCCACTTCTAAGCATCCATACATGTGAGTCTAGTGTCTTTACTGTCATCCTATAGTAAAGACATACAAAGACGTGCTAAGGCATTGTACTCTTTTTCCTTATCTTCAGTTTTTCCATTGGGTTTTTCTGAGAAAGGTTTTAACGAGGCAACACCCTTAGTGCATAAACTTGGACTTGTTCTCGGCCTATTACATCTTTCACAAGTCCAAGAACACTTCAGAAACTGAGAAGAAGCACGAGCCAAGAGAGAGAGAAGGAACAACAAGTTATTTCCTTTTTGTGCAAGTCTTGCTGTTTTTGCTTGAACTACTTGTTGTTCTCAATTATTTGTGACATTTTTATGCCTAGGGTTGTGCTATAAAACCCCCAGGACGAGCCTAATAGGAAATATAAATTTTAACCCTAAAGAAAATGGAGTTTATTCTCTCTAAAGGCAATAACCCTTTGTTCTTCTCTTGCTTTGGTCGAGTACTTGCACTCTCAGACTTGAAATTCTCAATGTGTTTATCACAAGACTTCCACATCTTGTGTGGCCTCACATCGTTCCATCAGTTCTGCTTCAAGACGGACATCTCTTTTGAAGAAAAACAACACCATCGTTTGAAGTTTCTGAATCTTTGAGGCTAGGCGTGTATCAAAACCTAACTATCGATCCTCTTAATGTATCACCACCCTTAGGTTATAAGAGATCTACTCACACATAGTACTGCAAATGGTCACAGCATATGAGTAAGAAGAAGACATGATGAAAGCAATAAATAAAAGTAGAGATTGAAACAAAAGAGAAATCTTATTGATGCATAAAATAGAAGTGCATAAACAAATGAAAATCTAATAATAAAGAAGAAAAGAGTAAATATAGGGGTTAGGGCGAAATTATGTCAACTTGGGATGAAACAGGCCGAGGCAAGTCGAAAATAGGCTTCCTGCAGTTTCATCAACCGCTCCTGGTCAACATCGACCGCTCCTGGTCGATGCAGTGTTGGTGTGCATTTCCCAGATCAACATCGACCGCTCCTGGTCAACTGCTTCTATCCGATACGAACGTCAGCGGCTGACGTCAGAATTCTTATTTTGTTCCAAAACCTTCTGTAAAGCCTCGATCTTCATGCCTTTGCTATAAGTCCATGAAAAACACAAAAAGAACATGCAAATGCTACAAAATAGACCTAAATGCTCGTTAGAATGCATAAAACTAACCTATATTTATCCTGAATCGACTAAAAATGTGTGTTATCACCTTCTTAGGTTAAAGTCCTCATAAACGATAAAGGAAGACAACTAGTAATAAGAGATGCAAGCGCAAAGTATCCAGAAACCGAGAAAGCCAAGGGGAACATAAAGTCCTTGACAACTCATTCTATAGCTTAAAACGCAGCAAGAAAGTCAAGCTAACGACTTAAACCAAGGGTTGAGTGGAGGCAATCCATTAGGTACGGTTTCAATTTAGTTTTGTTTCTTTTTAATATTTATGGTTTTGTTTTTTTTTGTCTCAGGAAGAACATGAAAAAGAAAACAGATCATGGAGAGTTTGATCGATCCCCTCCCTAGATCTATCGAACTCAAGTAAAGTCGAAAAAGATATGAGGCTCGATCACCTCAAAGATCGATCGATCAATTCACATTCACCCATCATCATCATCCACCAAGACTAGAAGTATGCATTGTTTCAATGTATTTGGTTACAGAAAAATGCTGCAACTCAAGATCAAACATCAACAACAACACCCAACCATCTATCAACGCGACTTCGTTCTTAAACTAAATATATATTTTTAATTTATATATTCCATCCTATCTCTTTCTTTTATCTCAACAAAGAAAACATAATTTAAGTCTGGGGGAAGATGTTCATGCATTACTAATGATATTTTTTTCGATATTTACATTAATATCATTTTCTCGAGTCTTTTTTATTGAATCTAAAACTAGTAGGATTCATAAAATAAGGTAAAATTTTGTGGTCTATAAAACAAGTAATGTAAGAATTCCGTTTCGCCTTACGAAAAAAACAAAACGTGAAAATATGAAGGGAAAGGAAACGGTAATCTAATAAAGAGTCTTGTAGCACAATGAAATCCCAAGGAATGCCAAAAACCAAGCAAGAGAAGTAGTGGAGTCATTTTACTGGTGAACCAAACAAAAATCTAAGTCTAGGGAAACAAGAAAGAAGCGAAAGAAAAGACATACACGACGAGTGGTTGAAATCTGTGAACATCAACTGGCCTATTCTCTCTTACTATTTTGCATAATATCCTGCACCATCCGTTAACGTTAAACACCTTAAACTCCACCAAGCACCAAAACTCATTTCTCTAATACTTATCGCCCTCTATCCTTTAATGAGAAAGTTCACCGAATTTTTAAATGATGTAGAGTTTTAACTGACATGAACGCAGAGATTTTGTAGGTTTGAGATTCATGGACCAGAGTTGAGAAAGTTGTGGTTTTGTAGTGAGAATGTTCTAACGTATTTTTGTTTAATGTGGTATGTAGATTCTAAGTTTAAAGCATGGTCACTGATGATATGAGAGTGTCCGTGATTTTCATACCTCTTTCTCACTCTTTACTTTTGTTTGCTTAAGGACAATTAAAGTTATGTTTGAGAGAGTTGATAACATAATATTCTTACCCATTTTCATTATCGTTTTCAATAAGTGTTAAGTTTGATTTTGATGTTTTCCAAACACATTTCCATCATTTGTGGTCTCAAAACTCTTTTCAGTATTTCTGGACAATAAAATCAAAAATAAAAATAAATCAAGCATTTAGGGAATCAGAACGGCTTCTGTACCTGAGAAGTATTTGTTGGGGGATTTCCCGATCACAGAATTGAAATATTTTGATGTCATTGGAAAGCTTGAAGAGGTAGCTTTCATTCCCAATTGATACGAGACTGTTTTTGTTAAGAAGGTTTAAAAACAAAATCTAAATGATCAAAACCGCCATTTTATATCGTGTCTTTCACAAAGTCTAATAAATATTCGTAAGATCTAGCAAAATAGTAGCAAACTAACGCTCTAAAATATAAGTACGCTTGTACGTTGGAAAAGTTTTCATTAAATCTATCAAATATCCATAGAGTTGGAAATCTCTGCAGATTCTACCAATTCTACGCAAAGTCTGTCAAATATTCACAAAATCTGCCAAATATCTGTAAAGTCTGACATATATTCGCAGAGTCTGCCAAAACAATGGTAGACTAGCATACTTAAATCTAAATCTGCAAAATATCCATAAAGTCTGCCAAAATAATGACAGACTAGGATATATCTCGTGTTATACCACGGACAAATTGCAATTATAGAAAAATATCCAAAAATTATAAAATCAAGATATTAAAAAATTGTAATTCTTTCAAACTTTATGAAAATTATAATATCGAGTATTTGTTACCACCTAAAAACATAATTCAATCGGTTTAAATTATTCCTTAAAATCTTTCAAAAAATCGTAATCTATATCAAATCTCTTATTTTTGGAAAATTAAATCAACAGTTAATTTAATTTAATTAGTGTGTTTAATTAAATCAACAAAATCTTTACAAAATCTATTTTTAACTTTTTTTCAAAAAGTTAAACTAAATAAATTATGTAAAACGAAAATTATAAATAATTAATTGAATATTTAATTAAATGATCACATAATAATCAACTGACTAAAATACCGTTAATGAGAGATTTTAATTTGTTCTTAGTGTAATGGCAATGTGATGTAATTATTAACATTTTGTAAGGTTTATTAATAAATGTACTCCTTTAATCATATATAGGGGATTATCATGACTAAAATTTAAGTCAGATTGAAAAAATACCTCTGCTGACGTGGCAGGGAGATCTAGAAGGCGATTAAGGGTTTTGGAGTTTCGAGGCGTAGCCATCATCGCTGATGGCGCCGTCATCGCTGATGGCGCCGTCATCGGCGAAGATTGGTCCGGCGTTATTGGATTCAGGGGGTTCCATTTTGGCTGTTGAGGGGGATGATTGGAAACTTGCTGCATCGGCTTTGATCGTTGTTTAGAATTATTCAAATATGGTTTTGCAAGGTACCGCATGATCAGTAGGTGTGATTTCGGATGGTTCTGTTTGGATTTCTGAGAAAGTGTTTGTTGATCAGTCAATGGTGTTGGAGGAAGGGGAATCAGTAACGTGAGGCAGACAGTTCCATTGGGCGACTCTGTTTCAAAGGAGAATTCGGTATTTGACTATGAGATCATGATTAGTCAAAAACCGGTTTCCAGCGTACGCTTGCGGTTCAAGACACATCGAAGGTGATGATGTCTTTGACTAAGGCTCCATCAACTACTCAAGATGTTGTGGAAGCGACACAAATCCATTATGCGAAAATTCAAAGATCTGAAAATACTAATTTTGCGTCAGTTCTACCGGTTGAGAAAAACAAGGAAATTCAGCTTCCATTACCGATTGTGTCTTCGGACTCACCTAATGGATACACGAGGATAATGGGTGCTTCACAAGCAGTTCGTTCCTACTCTAAAGTGGTACAGAACAAACCATCGAAGCTCACAACACATGACATTGGAGTTTCAATGGTTGATGGTATTGAAATAGGACAAACACGAGACAATATCATCTCTGATTCAAGTCCGTTATGGGATGGTTTAATCATTGGCCAATTTCCAGCGAAGTCTCCTCATATTTCGAAAGTTCATGTCATTGTGAACAAAATTTGGACTTATGGGGATAAGTCTATGAGAATTGATGCTCTTGTGGCCAATGACACAACTATGAAGTTTCGAATTCATGATAATGCGTGGAATGTGGAATATCGCAGACAAGCTGATGATGATGTCAAAGTATGGCCCGGTTAGTGATGAGATACTTCCTGAGCTGAAGACAGTGCTTTTGTGGATTAAGATAAAAAATATTCCACAGTCTTTGTTCTCGTGGGATGGAATCAGTTTCTTAACCAGTGAGGTAGGAGCGCCACGAAAGTTACATCAGTGATGAGCTACTTCCTGAGCTGAAGCTCACCACACATGACATTGAAGTTTTAATGGTTGATGGTATTGAAATCGGACAAACACCAGACAATATCATCTCTGATTCAAGTCCGTTATGGGATGGTTTATTCATTGGCCAATTTCCAGCGAAGTCCCCTCATATTTCGAAAGTTCATGTCATTGTGAACAAAATTTGGACTTATGGGGATAAGTCTATGAGAATCGATGCTCTTGTGGCCAATGACATAACTATGAAGTTTCGAATTCGTGATAAGATAATTCGTGAAAGAATTCTAAGGCGTGGAATGTGGAATATCGCAGACAAGCTGATGATGACGTCAAAGTATGGCCCGGTTAGTGATGAGCTACTTCCTGAGCTGAAGACAATGCTTTTGTGGATTAAGATAAAACATATTCCACAATCTTTGTTCTCGTGGGATGGAATCAGTTTCTTAACTAGTGAGGTTGGAGCGCCACGAAAGTTACATCCCAAAATAGAATTGTGTAAGGTTTTTGATGAAGCGAAGGTTTTTGTCAATGTAAATTTCACGAAGGAGTTACCAAAAAAGTACAGATTCCAGTCTAAAATAGGCATCGAGGTTGAAGTTGAGTATGAATATCCATGGTTGCCTCTGAGATGCTCGATTTGTCAAAGTTGGGGACATCTCTGTGATACATGCAGACCTTCTTCGCCAGCGGAAACAGATACAAATTCTCATAAAACGTTGAGCTCCCGAGTGTAATAGCCTCACCTGTCAGCGTTTATGACGAGTCTCGCTCACCGGTTGGTAATACTGAAGCTGGTCTAGTAGAAAATTCAATCATGACACAAAAAGATAGTATTGTTTCAAACGACTTGGTCATTGTCAACGGCTCCCCACATTGGCTAATATGTCGCGGAGAAACCCATGTTACTACTTTTAAGAAAATAGATAGCTCTGATTTGGTTCTTCCGGTCATTGAAACCGTTGGGATTTTTAAGGACAAGCAATCATCAACAGAGGGAGAAGATGTCCTTTGGATTTCTCCTGTCAAAGTTGGGCGTAAATTAAGCCCATCCAAAACGAAAAAAGCCTATATTGTCGTTGCATCCAGATTTGATGTTTTGGCGAGTGACGGAGATACAATTGAAGTTGACGTTGCTTCCAAACAAGGTGGACATGATGGAAATAGTTCTCTCATCCAAGAAACAACTCCCCCTCTTCAGGATTCTGTTTCTAGTCAACAAGATCAGCCGCTCACGCGTAAATCAAAAAGAGTACATATCTCAGCTCAACACAAGGTTCCCCTCAGTGTTGCTAGCAATAAACCCTCAAAAAAGAGAATCTAATGGATGGTTTCTTCTAGAATGTGAGAGGGCTGAACAAGAAAAGTAAGCATAGTGTTATTCACCGTTGGTTTTTACAAAGCTCATTTCAGTTTTGTTGTTTCTTAGAAACGCGAGTGAACGAACCTTGTATTTCTACGATTATTTCTACTATTTGCTCTGATTGGTCTTCTCTAACCAATTATGAGCATCATCGTCTTGGCTATATTTGTGTTGTGTGGAGTAATAATGTTTGAGTATTCCCAGTGTTTAAAAGCAGTCAATTGGTTACTTGTTCAATCTTGTTGAATGATGTAGATCATGAATTTGCACTTTTGTCTATGCATCCAATTGTGTGGAGGAAACGAAAGAGCTCTGGGATGATTTGCGAAATCATTACTCTTCACCTATATTCCAGAATAAATCTTGGATTATTTGTGGTGACTTTAATGAGATTCTCGATGTAAAGGATCATTCAAATTTTCATAGTGGTGTGATTGCAGGAATGAGTGATTTCAGGATATGATTCAATCTTGTTCGCTTTCTGATCTAGGAGCACAAGGTCCCTATTTTACTTGGTCAAATAAGAGAGGTGAAGGTCTTATTTGCAAAAAATTAGACTGATTCTTGATTAACGCTGCTTGGTCATCTATATTCATGGATTCATACTCAATTTTTTTATCTGGAGGTTTCTCTGATCATCTTAGAGAAAGGATAAGTTTGTCTTCAAGTCCAACTTGTTCGCCGTGCGTTTAAAATTTTAAATGTCCTAACGACTTGTCCTCAGTTTCGTGACACAGTTGAAGGATATTGGAACACTACCATTCCTCGCTACGCCTCAACGTCAGCCTTGTTTCGGTTATCTAAGAAGTTTAAGGTCTTTAAGAGTCTTCTTCAGAAATTGGGAAAAGAAAATCTTGGAAATCTATCACAACGTAAAAAAGAAGACTTTGAGGATTTATGTGTGAAGCAAGCAGCAACCCTTTCTTCTCCATCTGATCATTCTATAGAACTAGAGGCTTTAGCTCAAGAAAAATAGCATCGTTTACAGGATCTAGAAGAGGGTTATTTGAAACAAAAATCAAAGTTACATTGGCTTAAGATTAGTGACAGGAATAATGGCTATTTTCATCGATCAGTTCAAGCAAGGAAAAAGGCTAACAATATAAAGGAGATAAAAGATATTGATGGGACCATTCTGAAAGATAAAAGGGGTATTCAACAAGTCGCCTCTCACTACTTTGAAAAATTCTATAACTTTCAGCCGCCAGATTTCAAGGGTATGTCGTAGGTGGAATTGTGATATGAGCATGAATCTGATCCTCAAGAAACGTGGATAGAGATGGGGCTAGAAAACGGAGAAGAATTTTGATCCGATGTGAAGCAATGGAATGGTGTTGAAGATGGGAAGGAAATGGGCGAGAACTCAAGCTCAAGACCATCAATGAATGGTGATGGACGTGGATAGGAGCTAGAATCTTCAAGGAAGCAACCGAACTTGAAGGAACCAACAAACAATGGAGCTAAACCTTTGAGAAGAACTTCGATCTAAGGTGACGCTAGAAGGTGGAGTGGATGGCGGAAGATAGGTGGCACCACAAGAGAGGAGAGGTTCTCTTGATATCGCCAAGATCTAGAGATAGAGACCCAGTGATATGTTTGCATTTTGCATAGTTTTAGCTTGCATAATTCATACATTTAGACCTGTTATTTAACCTGTTCTTGTCATTTATTTCTAGTTTTGCATACTTAGAGTATTTTGCATTAGGTTTGCATACATCTTGCATATTTGGCCTGTTACAGGTGCTTTTAGGTGATTTTTGAAGAAGTTAGACTCGTAAGCTGTCTAGGACATCAGACTCGACCTGGATGCTCTAGCAGACGTGATCGAGCTAAGGCAGGAAATGGAGCAGAAGCTCAGCTCGAGCACCCATGCTCGAGCTGAATGATCGAGCTGAGACAAAAGGTGGCGTCTTGAAGATTTTTGGCCGAGCTCGAGCACCCATGCTCGAGCTCCACGATCGAGCTCAAGATAAAAGAGGGGTCTTGAATTTTTCCCAAGCAGCTCGAGCCCTTATACTCGAGTGGACTACTCAAGCTCAACCAATAAAAATGCAATCTTGAGTTCATCCAGCTCGAGCACACCACTCGACCAAGACATGATCGAGCTGGACCTTATCCTGCACGTTTTTACCATTTTGTCCATGGCGTTTTAGGGTTTTTAAGACTTAGTATAAGTACCTATTGTTGGATTAAGACTAGGAGGGTGTTCTTAAGACCTATTTTTCGAGTTTTCTATCTGTTCTTCATTGTTCTTGATTTCCAGACTTTGTAATTTGATTTCTACTTGTTATTTTTAGTTGATTTCCTCTATTTCTATCATTTCTCTATCTCTTCTCTTTATCTATGCAAGTGCTTATGATTTCTGAGTTTGTGTTCTTCATATTCATCATGAGTTTTGAGTAGTCATTAGGGTTCTTGAGGATGGGATAGATTAGGTGTAGAATCTTAGTCTCCTAGGTGGTTTAAGAGTTGATTGTTTAATTTCCCTTCTAAATCAGTGTTCTTAATGCTAATTTCTCTTTGATCAATTGAGATTAGAACTTAGGTGTTTTTCCACCCAGAAGGTGTTCGATAAAATGCTTGACTGAACTGTTGTTAGAGATTTGCATACCTAGCCTAAGGGATTAGTTGTCTAGGGTGTTTATTGACAATATTGAACTGAATCTTAATGCCTGCTAGGGTAGATTTCGCTAAGAGATTGGGTCTGGAACTGGTCTAGCTTGAGGTTACTTATCACGAGAGTGGACTTAACTGGTTGTGATGTTTGGTGTCTAGTGATATGTTTGCATTTTGCAGCGTTTTATCTTGCATAATTCATACGTTTAGACGTGTTGTTCACCCTGTTCTTGTCATTTATTCCTAGTTTTGCATACTTAGAGTGTTTTGCATTAGGTTTGCATACATCCTGCATATTTGGCTTGTTATAGGTACTTTCAGGTGATTTTGGAGAAGTTAGACCCGAAGCTGCTAGGACACGCCACTCGACCTGGATGCCCCAGCAGATGTGTTTGACCGAAGCTATCTTGAGCATACCACTCAACCTGAATGCCCCAGCAGACGTGTTTGACCGAAGCTGTCTTGAGCATACCACTCGACCTGGATGCTACAACAGACTCAAGCACCTATGCTAGAGCAGACGTGATCGAGTCCATGCAGGAAATGGAGCAGAAACTCAGCTCTAGCACCCATGCTCGAGCTGTATGATCAAGCAGAGACAAAAGGTGGCAGAGACAAAAGGTGGCGTCTTGAAGATTTCTGGCCGAGCTCGAGTACCCATGCTCGAGCTGCATGATCAAGACCAACATAAAAGAGGAGTCTTGGAATTTCTGAGCCCAGCTCGAGCCCCTGCAATCGAGTGGACTGCTCAAACTCAACACAGAAAAAAGCAGTCTTGATTTCACTTGCTTGAGCACACACTCGACCAAACAAAGAAAAATGCAATCTTGATTTCACCTGCTTGAGCACATCACTCGACCAAAACGTGGTCGAGCTAGACCTTATCCCGCACGTTTTTACTATTTTGTCCATGACGTTTTAGGGTTTTTAAGACTTAGTATAAATACCTAATGGGGATTAATACTAGAAAAAGAACGTTTTATCCCTAAATTTCGAGTTTTTCTTTGTGTTCTTCATTGTTCTTAATTTCTAGAACTTGTAATTTGATTTCTACTTGTTATTTTGAGTTTATTTCTTCTGTTCTATCATTTCTCCATCTATTTCTATCATCCATGCAAGTTTTTATGATTTCTGGGTTTGTGTTCTTGATGTTCTTCATGAGTTTTGAGTAGTCATTAGGGTTCTTGAGGATGGGATAGATTAGGTGTAGAATCTTAGTCTTTCAAGTGGTTTAAGAGTAGATTGTTTGATTTCCCTTCTAAATCAGTGTTCTTAATGCTAGTTTCTTTCTGATCAATTGAGATTAGAACTTAGGTGTTTTTCCACCCAAAAGGTGTTTGATAAAATGCTTGACTAAACTGATGTTAGAGATTTGCATGTCTAGCCTAAGGGATTAGTTGTCTAGGGTGTTTATTGACAATATTGAACTGAATCTTATTGCCTGTTAGGGTAGATTTCGCCAAGGGATTGGGTCTGGAACTGGTCTAGTTTGAGGTTACTTATCACGGGAGTGGACTTAACTGGTTGTGATGTTTGATGTCTAGGGAATAGCTTGAATGAGTTTTGTTAAACCACTTGAATAGGCTAAGAGGACACACTGAGTCGATTACCCAATCCTTAGGAACTTCTCTTGCATTGTCTATTAGTGCTGTTAGTCCCATACGCTGTTTATGTTATTGCTCTGCTTCTGTTGGTTCTTGTTAGTCCTATACAGTATCTGTTTTAGTTTCCATTCTCAGTTTCTGTCTAGGTTGCTAGACCCCAATACGCTATTTGCTTGGCTTGACTTGAATTGCTTGATCACATCTTTTTTGGTTAATATCTTCACCCTTATGGATTGACACCTTACTATACTACAACGAAACTTTGGTCTAGTAAGAAATTGACCTATACCAATTTGGTGCCGTTGCCATTTGGGTGTTGTTTGTTACAATTAGGATTTCAAAATATTCTAGATCAAGTTCTTTTACAGTTCTTCGTTTATTAACTTGATTATCTTTGCATTTTAAGGTACACCTCCACCTGCATGCAAACCAGATCAAGACGAAGTCAGAACCTCCTCCGCCCCATCGATAATATTGACAGGCTCCCCCAACAGTTGCGAGCGCAGCGAGAAAACATCCCAGACGCCAGTCAGAATCTGGTCGGCATGGAAGACCAACCACAAGTCCAAGACCCTCCTGTGAGGAGGCCCCGTTTGATAGGAGCAAGGGACGCCCCTAATACTCATACCAACAGACAAGGGATTGTCCCCCCCACGGTCCAAAACAACAATTTTGAGATCAAGAGCAGCTTGATCGCCATGGTGCAAAACAACAAATTCCATGGATTACCTATGGAAGACCCTCTCGATCATCTCGACGAATTTGATAGGCTCTGCAGCCTTACCAAAATCAATGGGGTCAGTGAAGACGGTTTCAAACTTAGGCTCTTTCCCTTCTCTCTTGGTGACAGAGCCCATCACTGGGAAAAGACTCTACCCCATGGCTCCATCGCTTCATGGGATGACTGTAAAAAAGCTTTCCTTGCCAAATTCTTCTCCAATGCCAGGACAGCACGTTTGCGGAATGAAATTTCTGGATTCACTCAGAAAGACGGTGAAAGTTTCTATGAATGCTGGGATCGCTTCAAGGGCTACACTACTCAATGCCCTCACCACGGTTTCAGCAATGAGTCACTCTTTAGCACTCTCTACAGAGGCGTTCTCCCGAAGGTCCGCATGCTTCTAGATACAGCTAGCAGTGGTAACTTCCTCAACCAAGACGTTGATGCTGGCTGGGCACTTGTGGAAAACCTAGCACAATCTGATGGTAACTACACTGCTGAGTATGATAGGAGTGTCCGGCCAAGTGTTGCTATAGATGATCAAACTAGGGCCATCAAAGCTTTGACTGCTATGTTGGATCAACTGCTACTGCAGAAGAAACAAGTTCACTTTGCTTCTGAGGATACAGTTTTTCAGGTTCAAGATAGGGAGGATGATGGTCTAGAGGAGGTCAGCTATGTGCAGAATCAGGGTCAGTACAACAAAGGTTTCATCAACTACAAGAACAACCCAAATCTATCCTACAGGAGTACCAACGTTGCTAACCCTCAGGATCAGGTCTACCCACCTCAGCAACAACTCCAGTCCAAGCCTTTTGTTCCCTACAATCAGCAGCCGAACTTTGCCCCTAAACTGCCTTATCAGAGTCATCACCAACACCAGGGAACCCCATGTCCACCACCCGGTTTTCCGCCTCACCACGCTCAGTCTTCTATCGCTCCTGATCAACAGACAAACACCTTGCTGCAGCAAATCCTATAGGGTCAAGCAGCTGGTGCACTTGACACAGCCAAGAAGTTTGGAGAAATTAAAACCCAGCTGGACTACACCTACAATGATCTTAACAGCAAGATTGAGTCTCTGCAGTCCAAGATTCGTTCCATCGAGGGCAAGACAGCTTCATCCTCTAACCCTTCCCAACTCCCAGGTAAAGTAGTCCAGAACCCTAAAGACTATGCTCACATCAATGCCATCACTTTGCGGAGTGGAAAGCAGTTACCTGAGAGGAAAGGATCTCTTGCAATCACTGCGGACAGTGCAGTTCAAGATGGGGAGGATTTGGTTTCCAAAAACAACCAAGACAAGAATTTTACGCCTGCTGGAGCACCCCAGCTCGACCAGAATGGTCAAGACAGTCTACCTCCTGCACCTAAATCGGTGATTTCAGAGGAAAAGAAGGCACCCTATGTCCCTCCTCCCTACAAGCCCAAATTGCCTTTCCCAAAGAGGTTTAAGAAGGACTTAATGGAGAAACATAAACAAATCTTTGATAAGCATATCAAGGAAGCTGAGATCAGGTTGCCTCTCATTGATGCCTTCTCCATGGTACCTACCTATCAGAAGTTTTTGAAGGATGCAGTAGCTGAGAAAGACAAGACGGTTCAGGGTATGGTTGTCTTATCAGAGGAGTGCAGCGCCATCATTCAGAAGAGAGTCGTCAAGGAGAAATTAGGTGACCCGGGTTCTTTCACTTTACCGTGCTCTCTAGGTCCATTAGCTTTCAAGAAATCTCTCTGTGATCTTGGAGCATCCATCAGTCTTATGCCACTCTCGGTCGCAAGGAAGCTAGGATTCAGCAACTATAAGTCCTGCAACATCTCTCTGGTGCTTGCAGACAGATCAATTAGGACTTCTCATGGTATGCTAGCAGATCTTCCTCTGATGGTTGGTTCAGTGGAGATACCTACAGACTTTATAGTTCTTGAAATGGATGAAGAACCAAGAGACCCTCTGATTCTGGGCAGACCTTTCCTTGCTACAACCGGTGCAGTCATTGATGTCCGAAAGGGGAAGATCGATCTCAATCTTGGGAATGATCTTAAGATGACATTTGATGTCAAAGAGACTATGAGGAAGCCGGAAATAGAAGGACAAGTCTTTTATGTTGAGGTAATGGACAAGCTTGCTGATGAGCTTCTGGAGGAGCTTAATCCTGTACAAGAGGGGTTCAGATGGTCTGTTCAGGAGATGTATAGCACAAGACGAGGTTCAGGGTGTGCTAGAGCACTGTCACGGTTCTGCCTATGGAAGACATTTTGCTACATCCAAGACTGTTCAGAAGGTGTTGCAAGCAGGTTTATGGTGGCCTACAATGTTCAAGATGCTCAAGCCTACATCACTAAGTGTGATCCTTGCCAGAGAATGGGCAACATCGGCAGAAGGAATGAGATGCCACAAAATCCGATTTTGGAAGTGGAGGTGTTTGATGTTTGGAGGATTGATTTCATGGGTCCTTTCAACCCACCTTCTTCTGGGAACAGCTACATCTTAGTAGCTGTTGATTATGTCTCGAAGTGGGTTGAAGCCATAGCTTGCCCTAGCAATGATGTAAAGGTGGTCCTGAAGATGTTCAAGAGC
Source organism: Boechera divaricarpa (assembly GCA_026770425.1). Taxonomy (NCBI): domain Eukaryota; kingdom Viridiplantae; phylum Streptophyta; class Magnoliopsida; order Brassicales; family Brassicaceae; genus Boechera; species Boechera divaricarpa. Next base: position 14,257,394 of record CM049182.1, on the reverse strand, counting down.
ATCATTTTCCCCAGATTTGGTGTGCCAAGAGTTGTTATCAGTGATGGGGGATCTCACTTCATCAACAAACTCTTTGAGAATCTTCTGAAGAAGCATGGGGTCAAGCACAAGGTGGCTACACCATATCACCCCCAGACTAGTGGTCAAGTGGAAGTGTCCAACAAGCAGATCAAAGCCATTCTGGCCAGAGTAGTGGGCGTTTCAAGAAGAGATTGGTCTGCTAAGCTGGATGAGACCCTCTGGGCGTACAGGACCGCATTCAAGACTCCTATAGGGAGAACACCATTCCAGCTCCTTTACGACAAGGCTTGTCACCTACCTGTTGAGGTCGAGTATAAGGCATTATGGGCAACAAAGCTTCTGAATCTAGATATCAAGCCTGCCCAGGAAAAGAGAGTATTGGACCTACATGAGCTAGAAGAGATCAGGCTGGATGCTTATGAGAGTTCTAAGATCTACAAAGAGAGGACCAAGGCATTCCATGACAAGAGGATCTTGCACAAAGAATTCAAGGCTGGCGATCAAGTTCTCCTTTTCAATTCCAGACTCAAGCTATTCCCGGGAAAGCTAAAGTCTAGATGGTCAAGACCGTTTTCTGTCAAGGAAGTTTCACCCTACGGAGCAATCACCTTATTTGGAAAGGGAGGAAACGAATTCACAGTGAATGGACAGAGGCTCAAGCCCTATCTAGCTAACACCATCATTCCAGAAGGAACTTCGATTCCTCTGGATGAGCCTTCCACTGCCTGAACAAAATAGGAAGTCAAGCTTAGAGACTATAAACAAGCTCACTTGGGAGGAAGTCCCATGTCTATCTCTGTACATATTTCTTTGTTTTAGTTTTTAAAACGTCGAATAAGTGTGCTAAGCTATTTTGATTTTGTCTTGATTGTGTGATTTCAGGAAAGTATGAGTGGTAAACCATGCAACTGAGCCTTAAGAGAGAATTTTAAAATTTCGAAATTCTGACATGTGGACCCAGGACGAGCCCATTTGGTCGAGTCAGAGGAGTCATGGCCGAGTCAGAGCTCACATGCTCGAGTGCAGAGGCGTCAGAGTGGAGTCAGAGCCAAACATGGCCGAGTCAGAGCTCACATGCTCGAGTGCACACGCCTTCAACACGCCTCCACACGCCTTCACATGCTCGAGCCCACACGCTAAAATCCAGAGGATGTCAGCTCGAGTCACACCAGAGGGAGCCCACACGCTTTCAACACGCTCCCCTTGTCCTTCTTGTCCCCTCCCACTTGGCTATAAATGACGAACTCGACTCCTTACTCTCCTCACACCACAAACACTCTAACTTCTCTCTCTTTCATTTCTAGAAATCTCTCTAATTGTTTTTGCTGCTCTTGAGGCTTATCCTCACGACCTTAAGTTTTTTTTTTCTTTCCTTTGTCCTTGATCGAGTCTCAGGTATGGATCCTCGCCAAGCACGTCGTAGGTCAGCTAAAGCACTCGCCCGAAACTTCCAGATGTGGAGAGCGAGCATTCCCCCGACCGAAGAGCAAGAACAAGAACAAGCCGCAGAACAAGAACAAGTTGCGGTACCCATGGAGTATGAAATCACGCCGGACTCGACCACATATGCCCGAGCCCAAGGATCAAGTCAGAAGGGCCGGAAGTCTTGCTTGAGCACCCACACTCGAGCCAGCGAGACGAGACAAACCACCCGTGTCAAACGTGAGAGAAAAGAACAAGTGGAGGAGAGTATGCATCAAGGGGGTGAAGAAACAAAGGAAGATGAGCCTAAGGTGATAAGGCAACCCCGAAAGAAGAATACCAAACCCTCTGCAACCAAGTACCTAGAGGTCCTCCTTGATCGTGGTTTTGAAGGGACAAGGTACCCGCACAAGGAAACGATGCAACCACTCGGGATTGCTAGGGATATGGAGTATCTCTTTGAAGCAGGAGGTATAAGTTCATTCATTAACAAACCGCTGGAAGCCTACAAAGAAGAGACATGCCACTTCCTCTTATCTATCAGGGTTCATTTCTATGATGAGGAGCCCGACGTTGAAACCGATGACGATCCTGGTTTCATTACCTTCACGTGCAGAGGACGATCCTACGCCCTCACCATCGCGCAAATCTGTACCCTATATGGTTTTTCTGGGGGTGACTGATATAGGTCAATTCCTTACTAGACCGAGTTTTCGTTGTAGTAGTAAGGTTTCAATCCATAAGGGTGAAGATATTAACCAAAAAGGATGCGATCAAGCAATTCAAGTCAAGCTAAGCAAATAGCGTATTGGGGTCTAGCAACCTAGACAAAAACTGAGAATGGACACTAAAAGAGGTACCGTATAGGACTAACAAGAACTAGCAGAAACCAAGCAATAACAGAAATAACATACGAGGGTAAAGAGCAGCGTATAGGACTAACAGCAAATTCAACAATGCAAGAGAAGTTCCTAAGGATGGGGGTAATCGACTCAGTGTGTCCTCTTAGCCTATTCAAGTGGTTTAACAAAACTCAATCAAGCTATTCCCTAGACATCAAACATCAAAACCAGTTAAGTCCACTCCCGTGGTAAGTAACCTCAAACTAGACCAGTTCCAGACCCAATCCCTTGGCGAAATCTACCCTAGCAGGCAATACGATTCAGTTCAATATTGTCGATAAACACCCTAGACAACTAATCCCTTAGGCTAGGTATGCAAATCTCTAACATCAGTTCATTCAAGCATTTTATCAAACACCTTCTGGGTGGAAAAATACCTAAGTTCTAATTCCAATTGATCTGAAAGAAACTGGCATTAAGAACACTGATTTAGAAGGAAAATCAAACGATCTACACTTAAACCACCTGAAAGACCAAGATTTTACACCTAATCTATCCCATCCTCAAGAACCCTAATGACTACTCAAAACTCATGAAAAACATCAAGAACCCTAATGACTACTCAAAACTCATGAAAAACATCAAGAACACAAACCCAGAAATCATAAAAACTTGCATAATGATAGAAATAGAAGTAGAAATGATAGAACAGAAGGAACAAACTCAACTAACAAGTAGAAATCGAATTACAAGTTCTGGAAACTAAGAACAGAGAAGAACACAAGAAAAAAACTCGAAATATTAGAGAAAAAACGTCCCTCTAGTCTTAACCCAACATTAGGTATTTATACTAAGTCTTAAAAACCCTAAAACGTCATGCGCAAAATAGTAAAAATGTGCAGGATAAGGTCCAGCTCGGCTAAGTCTTGGTCGAGTGCTGTGCTCAAACAGACGAAATCAAGACTGCATTTTTCTGAGATGAGTCGAGTGGTATGCTCAAGCATGTAAAATCAAGACTGCATTTTTCTGAGATGAGCTTGAGTAGTCCACTCGATTGCAGGGGCTCGAGCTGGGTTCTGAAACTTCAAGATGCCACCTTCTGTCTCTGCTTGATCATACAGCTCGAGCATGGGTACTCGAGCTGAGCTTCTGCTCCATCTCCTGCTCAGACTCGATCACGTCTGCATGGGTATCCAGCACGGACTCGATCAGCATGTCCCAGACAGCTTCTGCTCTGCACGGACTCGATCAGCATGTCCCAGACAGCTTCTGCTCTGCACGGACTCGATCACAACTGCTCTGTATGGACTCGAGCAGCACGTACCAGACAGCTTCTGGTCTAACTTCTCCAAAATCACCCGAAAGTACCTGTAACAAGCCAAATATGCAGGATGTATGCGGACCTAATGCAAAACACTCTAAGTATGCAAAACTCGGAATAAATAACAAGAACGGGGTGAATAACACGTCAAAACGTATGATTTATGCAAGCTAAAACGATGCAAAATGCAAACATATCAACTCCCCCAAACTTAGTCTTTGCTTGCCCTCAAGCAAACGAAGGAATGAGAATGGAGAAGAGGGTTGAAAGTGGGGACTCAGAACCAAAACTTACAGATAATAACGGATGACCTCAATGTCCAAGTTACTAATTCTATAATACAAAGTTTATGAGCTCTACTTAAAAACGTTAGCCATACTCTTCGCAGCACAGGTTCAATCAAACCTCAACCTAGTCATGCATTCATTTCTTTCATTCCCTTTAACATTTATTAGAACAGAAACCATGAATCAAGCTAAGCATATTCAATGAACTCATTTGGCTAAGGGTAAGGTCAAGAGACAAAAATGGTCCCTTCAGTATGGTATTGACGTTTCAGAACAAGGATCTCTCAATGAAACGGAATGAGCTTTAGTAGAATGCTAAAGGTAAGAACCAAGCTATGCATACAAGAATAGACTCTCATCTACCCAGTCCTACACAAGCGGTCTTATCCCTTAGTCTAAAACCCAGACAGTCATCCTAATTCTACCCTTCACCCTTAGGTTTTTTTTTTTTTCTTTTGATATCCTGGATGAGTTTCATCTTTTCTTTTTGTTTTTGGTTCTAGGAGGGGTTATACACATATACATCTAGCGGATTGGGGTTCTTTTCTTAACTTAGCTTAGGCGTTTTTGTGTTTTTTTCAGACTTTTGAGCTTTCTGCCTTTTCTTTTTCTTTTGCTATGCACATCCCCCAATCCTTTACTAGATACTCAAACATTCAGATCATTTCCCTCCTAAGAACTCTTACCCTTTTTTTTTTCTTTTTCCAAGTTTTTCTCATTCTTTTCTATCCACAGAACTAACCTCAATACCCAACGATCAAGATCCCACCTAATCCTATCTGATTTGAAAATTGCAAACCAGAACTTACATGAGATTCTATCATTGTCGGCTCAAACCTAACACTTTCTACCAACCTCATTCGGAAATAGGCCTAACACACTCACTAAAGCAATAGCGTGGCTTGAAAGGAGGCTAGGGTAAAGGCATGGTAAAACTGATCTAACAATGAGAATCAGCTACTTGGATTGGCAAAGAGTGGTATAAACAGATGAAAGAGAATCCAAGTATGTATACAATATCCATGAGTTCAAATTCTATGCCTAGACATGATAATTATAAGTCAAATTCAGGTTTAAATAGATGGGGAATGACAGAAAATCGTAGCATGTTTCAGCTAAGACTCGATCTAGTCGTGCATTCAGAACATGGTTCCGTCTTACTTCAAACTCAACATCAATGCATTGAACAACTAGAAACGAGGGCATTGAAGTCATGCAGTTGAATCAGCAACTTTACAAGGTTTTAAATCATCATCATCCCCTATGCATATGCAACAGCCCTATATGAAACATCCTAGACTCGATCCTAAAATGTAAATGCAACTAAATGAACACTCTGTTTTTAAAGATTTTTCGAAAAAAAAATTTTGATTTTTTTTTGGTTTTTCTATGCCATAGATGCATGCAGACTCAAGGATGCACAAAATCAAAATAAGAACAGAGAAAACACATCAATACAGACTTTAACCTTTCCCCCAAACTTAAATTACACAGTCCCTTGTGTAATAAAAATTTGGAAAGAAAGATTAAGAGGTAACAGACAACATGAAAACGATGCAACTAATATATACAAGAAGGGTCAGTATGGGTACCTTGGTGATTACGGTGACTCGGCCGGGTAGTGGTCGAGCTGAAAGCTTGAGTGAGACGAGCCAAAGCGTCTGTCTTAACGTCCTTGGTCGAGCTGGGTACGTGAGCCAGCGTGTGACTCGACCAAACACTCTTCTAACTCGTCCCTGACGCCTCTGCACTCGAGCATGTGAGCTCTGACCCGGCCAAGTTGGCTCGTCTTGGGTCCATATGTCAGAATTTTGAAATCTGAAAATTCCCTCCTAAGGCTCAGAGTTGGTGCTTCCTTGTCATGATCCATACTCTCATACTTTCCTGAAATCACACAATCAAGACAAAATCAAAATAGCTTAGCACACTTATTTGACATTTTAAAAACTAAAACAAAGAAATATGTACAGAGATAGACATGGGACTTCCTCCCAAGTGAGCTTGTTTAAAGTCTCTAAGCTTGACTTCCTTTTTCTTAGGTCTATGGTGGTTCATGGAGGGGAACTGAGGTCTCCTCTACGATGATCTGACCATGTATGAATGGCTTGACCCCTTGCTCATTCATTGTACTCTCAGCTCTATCCTTTTGTACCAGAGATTTCTTATTCTCTTCATAGACCTTTGGGGGTGGAGCTTCATCGACCTTCTCAACTGTGCCAATGTATTGTACTTTCTCATCATGGTAGCCATCATCTTTGATAGTCATTATGCCACATAGCTCACTAGGAGAAGCTTTTAGTGGGTAATAGGCCTTGTCATCCACATTCATAAGGACTACCCTTTGGTTCTTAAAGTCTATGTTTGCACCAGTGGTGTTGAGGAAGGGAGTGCCAAGGAGCAGTGGGAGCTTGTTGGCCTTCTTCATTTCCATAATGATGAAGTCCGTTGGGACTATACAATCCCCAACTTTAAGTGGGTAATCTTCCAAAAGACCAACTGGCTTTCGTGAATGAGCGTCTCCAAAAGTGATTGGTGATGGGTGATAAGTTAGGTGTCTTATCCCTAGACTGTCTAACATCTCACGGGACATGACATTCACACTTGAACCGGAGTCACATAGAGCATCCTTAATTGCCAAATCACCAAGAAGGCAAGTTATGGAGAACATACCAGGATTGCCAAGCTTGGGGAGAGACTTAGGCTCAATCTTTGTCGTGCTTGGTGAATCAATGCAATCGACACTACCCTTGTTTTCAACCATGGTTACGTCCTTATCCTTCTTGAATCTTCCTGGGAAAGGCGGTTTAGGTTTGTAAGGAGGAGGGACAAAGGGTGCTTTCTTTTTCTCTAAAACAGCAGGTTTTACAGCAGGTGGAGGGCTAGCTCGACCAGGGTGGTTGAGCTGGGTGCTAGAGTCAGCCTCCAGACGAGTTTTTTTGTGTTCTTTGCAGCTCAATTCCTCCCCATCTTCAACCTCACTGTCCACAGTGACTTGAGGAGTGCCTAAGCTTGCTGGGAGCGCTTTTTCAATTACATTGGTGGGAGCATCTGAACCATAAAGCAAAAACTCAATTTCTCTAACTGCAGCTTCATGATCAGTAATGGGACTTGATTCCATTGAAAATATGGCATTGCAATACTCCTTGGGGTTCTGAATTGCTTTTCCTGGAAGTTGTCCAATAAGTGCTGTGGAGGAAGTAGATGCAGTTTTGCCCTCCAAGTACTTAATCCTGGAGTTCAATGTCTCAATCTTGCTGTTGAGAGCATTGTAGTTGTAGTCCAGCTGGGTTTTGAGTTCACCAAATTTCTTAGCTGATTCTATTGCACCAGCTGCTTGACCCTGAAGAAGTTGTTGCAGCATGTTTGTCGTCTGATGATCTGGAGCTGTAGAAGGCTGAGCTTGGTGAGATGTGAAACCAGGTGGTGGACCCATGACTCCCTGTTGCTGATAGTTGTTTTGATAGGGCGGCTTAGGAGCAAAGTTCTGTTGCTGATTGTAGCGAACAAAAGTCTTGGACTGAGGTTGTTGCTGAGGTAGGTAAACCTGATCCTGAGGTTTAGCAACGTTGGTACTCCTGTAGGACAGATTCGGGTTGTTGTTGTAGCTGACCTCCTCTAGACCATCATCCTCCCCATCTTGAACTTGGAACACTGTATCCTCAGAAGCAAAATGAACTTGTTTCTTTTCTGTAGTAGTTGATCCAACTTAGCAGTCAAGGCTTTGATGGATCGAGTCTGATCATCTGTAGCAACACTTGGCTGGACACTCCTATCATACTCAGCAGTGTAGTTACCATCAGATTGTGCTAGGTTCTCCACTAATGCCCAGCCAGCATCAACGTCTTGGTTGAGGAAGTTACCACTGCTGGCTGTATCGAGAAGCATTCGGACCTTCGGGAGAACGCCTCTGTAGAGAGTGATAAAGAGGGACTCTTTGCTGAAACCGTGGTGAGGGCATTGAGTAGTGTAGCTCTTGAATTGATCCCAGCATTCACAGAAACTTTCACCATCCTTCTGAGTGAATCCAGAAATTTCATTCCTCAAGCGTGCTGTCCTGGCATTGGAGAAGAACTTGGCCAGGAAGGCTTTCTTGCAGTCATCCCAGGAAGTGATGGATCCATGCGGTAGAGTCTTTTCCCAGTGATGGGCTCTGTCACCCAGAGAGAAGGGAAATAGCCTTAGTTTGAAACCATCTTCACTGACCCCATTGATCTTGATAAGGCTGCAGAGCCTATCAAACTCATCCAGATGATCAAGAGGGTCCTCCATAGGTAGTCCATGAAACTTGTTGTTCTGCACCATGGCGATCAAGCTGCTCTTGATCTCAAAATTGTTGTTCTGGACCGGAGGAGGGACAATCCCTTGTCTGTTGGTATGAGTATTAGGGGCATCCCCTGCTCCTATCAAACAGGGTCTTCTCTGATGAGGCACATGTTCAGGCTGTGGTGGTGGAATATGATCAGCCATATTTATTGGATCCTGGAGATCAGTGTTGAGAAGTTCACTCGGCTCTCTCAACTGTTGTGGTAGCTTGTGAATATTGTCGATGTATCGGATGAGGTTCTGACTGCCTTTAGATCTCGTTTGCATACAGGGGGAGGCGAACTCGATGCACTAGCTCGATGTGGTGTGGCTGAGCTGGGTGGTCGAGCTAGACGGAAGAAGATGACGTCTGGCTCGATCGTCCTGCTCGAGCTGGGGTGGTCGAGCTCGACTGGTCGAGTCCTACACTGTACCTGAAAATGCAAAAAACAGACAAGTGAATAACCAAAGAGATAAAAAAGAACTTGATCTTGAACATTTTGAAATCCTAATTGTAACAAACAACACCCATATGGCAACGGCGCCAAATTGATATAGGTCAATTCCTTACTAGACCGAGGTTTCGTTGTAGTAGTAAGGTGTCAATCCATAAGGGTGAAGATATTAACCAAAAAGGATGCGATCAAGCAATTCAAGTCAAGCTAAGCAAATAGCATATTGGGGTCTAGCAACCTAGACAAAAACTGAGAATGGACACTAAAACAGGTACCGTATAGGACTAACAAGAACTAGCAGAAACCAAGCAATAACAGAAATAACATATGGGGGTAAAGAGCAGCGTATAGGACTAACAGCAAATTCAACAATGCAAGAGAAGTTCCTAAGGATGGGGGTAATCGACTCAGTGTGTCCTCTTAGCCTATTCAAGTGGTTTAACAAAACTCAATCAAGCTATTCCCTAGATATCAAACATCAAAACCAGTTAAGTCCACTCCCGTGGTAAGTAACCTCAAACTAGACCAGTTCCAGACCCAATCCCTTAGCGAAATCTACCCTAGCAGGCAATACGATTCAGTTCAATATTGTCGATAAACACCCTAGACAACTAATCCCTTAGGCTAGGTATGCAAATCTCTAACATCAGTTCATTCAAGCATTTTATCAAACACCTTCTGGGTGGAAAAATACCTAAGTTCTAATTCCAATTGATCTGAAAGAAACTGGCATTAAGAACACTGATTTAGAAGGAAAATCAAACGATCTACACTTAAACCACCTGAAAGACCAAGCTTCTACACCTAATCTATCCCATCCTCAAGAACCCTAATGACTACTCAAAACTCATGAAAAACATCAAGAACACAAACCCAGAAATCATAAAAACTTGCATAATGATAGAAATAGAAGTAGAAATGATAGAACAGAAGGAACAAACTCAACTAACAAGTAGAAATCGAATTACAAGTTCTGGAAACTAAGAACAGAGAAGAACACAAGAAAAAAACTCGAAATATTAGAGAAAAAACGTCCCTCTAGTCTTAACCCAACATTAGGTATTTATACTAAGTCTTAAAACCCCTAAAACGTCATGCGCAAAATAGTAAAAATGTGCAGGATAAGGTCCAGCTCGGCTAAGTCTTGGTCGAGTGCTGTGCTCAAACAGACGAAATCAAGACTGCATTTTTCTGAGATGAGTCGAGTGGTATGCTCAAGCATGTAAAATCAAGACTGCATTTTTCTGAGATGAGCTTGAGTAGTCCACTCGATTGCAGGGGCTCGAGCTGGGTTCTGAAACTTCAAGATGCCACCTTCTGTCTCTGCTTGATCATACAGCTCGAGCATGGGTACTCGAGTTGAGCTTCTGCTCCATCTCCTGCTCAGACTCGATCACGTCTGCATGGGTATCCAGCACGGACTCGATCAGCATGTCCCAGACAGCTTCTGCTCTGCACGGACTCGATCAGCATGTCCCAGATAGCTTCTGCTCTGCACGGACTCGATCACAACTGCTCTGTATGGACTCGAGCAGCACGTACCAGACAGCTTCTGGTCTAACTTCTCCAAAATCACCCGAAAGTACCTGTAACAAGCCAAATATGCAGGATGTATGCGGACCTAATGCAAAACACTCTAAGTATGCAAAACTCGGAATAAATAACAAGAACGGGGTGAATAACACGTCAAAACGTATGATTTATGCAAGCTAAAACGATGCAAAATGCAAACATATCAACTCCCCCAAACTTAGTCTTTGCTTGCCCTCAAGCAAACAAAGGAATGAGAATGGAGAAGAGGGTTGAAAGTGGGGACGAACTGATTCAAGATTTTGATCATGAGGAGCTCCAACAATTATGGTCGACCATCGGAGACAGCACCAAACCTTTCTCCTCCTCCAGAAGCAAGAGCTCGAGCATCCGAAGCCCTGTCCTTAGGTACCTAAACAAGACAATAGCAAGCACTATGTTTGCAAGAAAGGTGACTGGGACGGTAAATGAAGGTGAATTAAAGATGCTGGACTTGTGCCTACTACCACTTCTAGGGTGCACAAGAGATGGTCGGAAGATGCTGGGTGATAGAGCAGATGCAAACCTCGCCCTTGTTCTGATGGAGCAATTCCTCAACTACAAGGACTGGGCGATAAAGATGGACAAGATGAAGATGGATGGCGCAGGTGATCTCTGCATTGGGGGTATCATCACTCCAATTCTTGTTGCTTGTGATGTAGAGCTACGATCAGTACCCTATCCACCAAAATGGATAGATATCGACTTCTTGAGAAGGTGCAGGTTCCTGGACCATACAACGCCTCCAGATGAGTACATCTATCAGTTCATGCGTCCTACCGTCGGGGAAGCCAAGCTGCGCCTGCCTTGCACGGATCTGACCAAGGTACGACTGGGCTGGAACATTGATTTCAATCCTCCTCTCGATAGACTCTACAATCCAGACGAGGAGATCATGGAACAAGGAATGGGGTCAGACCATCATGATGCTGTTCTGGAGGAGGGTGATCCAACAGAAAGGTACTCGTTTGAGGAGTACAAGCTCAAACCCACACATAGTCCAGCTCTGAAGGAAGCACACAGGCGGATTAATCTCCTTCAGAGGTGGAACAAGTTTCAGGGGAAGTCCGTCGCTGCACTTAAGGGTACCGTGAAGGACCTGAAGAACCAAGTGAAGGACGTCAAGGACCAGCTCAAGGACTTGTTCAAGGCCCCTACACCCAAGAAAACCATCGTACCAGGGAGAATTCTGATGGGGAGCGGTTCTTTTCGAGAAGAACCAAGACCTCATGCACCTGAGAAGGAACCACCACGAGCCTCTTCTTTCGAGCCAAGGCAGCCAAGACAATTTCAACACGCAAAGAAGAGACGCCAAGCAGGAGGAGCATCTGGCTCGCGCACCTAGCTCGAGCAAGGACGTCGAGACAGACACTTCGGCTCGTCTGTCCCGCGCACCCAGCTCGACCACTACCAGGTCGAGTCGACGTACTCTCTGTAATCACCAAGGTACCCGTACCGACCCTTTCTTGTATATATTAGTCGCTTCGTTTTATGTTTTCTGTTACCTCTTAATCTTTCTTTCCAAATTTTTATTACACAAGGGACTGTGTAATTTAAGTTTGGGGGGAAAGGTTAAAGTCTGTATTGATGTGTTTTCTCTGTTCTTATTTTGATTTTGTGCATCCTTGAGTCTGCATGCATCTATGGCATAGAAAAAACAAAAAAAAAAATTTGAAAATTTTCGAAAATGATTACACAAAAACAGAGTGTTCATTTAGTTGCATTTACATTTTAGGATTGTGTCTAGATTGTTTCATATAGGGCTGTTGCATATGCATAGGGGATGATGATGATTTAAAACCTTGTAAACTTACTGATTCAACTGTATGACTTCAATGCCTTCGTTTCTAGTTGTTTAATGCCTTGATATTGAGCTTGAAGTAAGACTGAACCATGTAGGTCGAGCCAGACACCTGCACTCGTCTAACTCGAACCGTCAGCTCGGGCACACCCTGGTCGAGTCAACCTATACGCGTGAGAGCATGGAGGACTCGATCTCTTCCTTCTTCTCCAAGCCTTGAGGTACTTGTTCCGTCCATTCTTGTATATATTAGTTGCATAATTTTCATATTTTCTGTTGTTTCTTAATCTTCCTTTCCAAATTTTTATTACACAAGGGACTGTGTTATTTAAGTTTGGGGGAAAGGGTTAAGATTTGTTTGATGTGTTTTCTCTGTTCTTGTTTTGATTTTGTGCATTCTTGAGTCTGCATCAATGGCATATTGAAAAATTTTGAAAAATCTTTACAAACAGAGTGTTCATGTAGTATTGCATCTGCATATTAGGATTGAGTCTAGATTGTTTCATATAGGGCTGTTGCATATGCATAGGGGATTATGATGATTTAAACCTTGTAAACTTGCTGATTCAACTTTATGATCTCAATGCCCTCGTTCCTAATTGTTTAATGCCTTGTTATTGAGCTTGAAGTAAGACTGAACCATACTTTGAATGCACAACTAGATTAAGTCTTAATTAAAGCATGCTGTGATTTTCTGTCATTCCCTATCTATTTGAACCTGAATTTGACTTAAAATTATCATGTCTATGCATTGAATCTGAACTCATGGATACCATATACATACTTGGATTCTCTTTCATTTGTTTTTACCAGTCTTTGCTAATCCAAGTAGCTGATTCTCATTGTTAGAACAGTCTTACCATATCCTTAGCCTAGCCTTCTTTCAAGCCATGATATTACTCTATCGAGTGTGTGAGGATTTTTTCTGGAATTGCTTGGTAGAATGTGTTAGATTTGAGCCGACAAGGATAGATTCTCATGTAGTTCTGGTTTGCAATTTTCGAATCAGATAGGGACTAGGTGGAATCTGTATCATGGGAAAAAGGGTTGGTTCTGTGGATAGAAAAGAATGAAAAGCTTGGAAAAGATTGAACGGAAAGGATAAGAGTTCTTAGGAGGGGAATGATCTGAATGTTTAAGTATCTAGTAAAAGATTAGGGGTTGTGCATAATAAAAGAAAAGAAAATACAGAAAGCTTAAAAATCAGAAAAATATAAAAATGCCTAAAGCTAGTTGAAAAAAAAAAAAAAAAAAAAGCCCCAATCCGCTAGATGTGTATGTGTATAACTCCTCCTAGAACAAAAACAAAAAAAAAAAGATGAAACTGATCCAAGAAATCAAAAGGGAAAGCCTAAGGGTCAAGGGTAGAATTATGATGACTTTTTGGGTTTAGACTTGAAGGTTAAGAACACTTGTGTAGGACTGGGTAGATGGGAGTCTATTCTTGTATGCATAGGTTGGTTCTTACCTTTAGCATTCTACTAAAGCTCATTCCTTTTCATTGAGAGATCCTTGTTCTGAAATGACAAAACCATACTGAAGGGACCATCTTTGTCCCTCGACCTTACCCTTAGCCAAATGAGTTCATTGAATGTGCATAGCTTGATTCATGGTTTCTGTTTAAATGAATGTTAAGGGGAATGATAGATTTGCATGCATGTCTAGGTTGAGATTTGATTGAACTTGTGCTGCGAAGAGTATGTCTAACGTTTTTAAGTAAAGCTCATCAACTTTGCATTCTAGAATTAGTAACCTGGACATTGAGATCATCTGTTATAATCTGCAAAGTTTTGGTTCTGAGTCCCCACTTTCAAACCTCTTCTCCATTCTTATTCTTTCGTTTGCTTGAGGGCAAGCAAAGACTAAGTTTGGGGGAGCTGATATGTTTGCATTTTGCATAGTTTTAGCTTGCATAATTCATACATTTAGACCTGTTATTTAACATGTTCTTGTCATTTATTTCTAGTTTTGCATACTTAGAGTATTTTGCATTAGGTTTGCAGACATCTTGCATATTTGGCCTGTTACAGGTGCTTTCAGGTGATTTTGAAGAAGTTAGACTCGTAAGCTGTCTAGGACATCAGACTAGACTTGGATGCTCTAGCAGACGTGATCGAGCTAAGGCAGGAAATGGAGCAGAAGCTCAGCTCGAGCACCCATGCTCGAGCTGAATGATCGAACTCAAGATAAAAGAGGGGTCTTGAATTTTTCCCAAGCAGCTCGAGCCCTTATACTCGAGTGGACTGCTCGAGCTGAACCAATAAAAATGCAATCTTGAGTTCATCCAGCTCGAGCACACCACTCGACCAAGACATGATCGAGTTGGACCTTATCCTGCACGTTTTTACCATTTTGCCCATGGCGTTTTAGGGTTTTTAAGACTTAGTATAAGTACCTAATGTTGGATTAAGACTAGGGGTGTTCTTAAGACCTATTTTTCGAGTTTTTTATCTGTTCTTCATTGTTCTTGATTTCCAGACTTTGTAATTTGATTTCTACTTGTTATTTTTAGTTGATTTCCTCTGTTTCTATCATTTCTCTATCTCTTCTCTTTATCTATGCAAGTGTTTATGATTTCTGAGTTTGTGTTCTTCATGTTCATCATGAGTTTTGAGTTGTCATTAGGGTTCTTGAATATGGGATAGATTAGGTGTGGAATCTTAGTCTCCTAGGTGGTTTAAGAGTAGATTGTTTAATTTCCCTTCTAAATCAGTGTTCTTAATGCTAATTTCTCTTTGATCAATTGAAATTAGAACTTAGGTGTTTTTCCACCTAGAAGGTGTTCGATAAAATGCTTGACTGAACTGTTGTTAGAGATTTGCATACCTAGCCTAAGGGATTAGTTGTCTAGGGTGTTTATTGACAATATTGAACTGAATCTTAATGCCTGCTAGGGTAGATTTCGCTAAGGGATTGGGTCTGGAACTGGTCTAGCTTGAGGTTACTTATCACGGGAGTGGACTTAACTGGTTGTGATGTTTGGTGTCTAGGGAATAGCTTGATTGAGTTTTGTTAAACCACCTGGGTAGGTTAAGAGGACACACTGAGTCGATTACCCCGTCCTTAGGAACTTCTCTTCCTGGATTGATTTCTATTCTATTCTGTTTTTGCTTTGTTTCTATTCTATTCTGTTAGGAGTCTCTGTTTTTATTTCGCTAGTTACTGCTAGTCTCTGTTCTTAGTATCTGTTTTTAGTTTCTGTCTAGGTTGCTAGAGTCTTATACACCGTTTGCTTGGCTTGACTTGAAATGCTTGATCGCATCCTTTTTGGTTAATATCTCGCCCTTATGGATTGACACCTTACTATACTACAACGAAACTTTGGTCTACTAAAAAATTGACTTATACCAATTTGCCTCAATACCTTTAGGCTTTTCTAATCCTAGAGGTCCAAGCTACAATAGGAGAAGAGATACATAAGGGGAAAACCTTTCTAGTTTTTGATTCAATGATTGTTTAATTTGTCAAATGAGAAAGGTCTTGCATTTATAGGCTACAAATTAGGACACTTATGTGTTAAATGGTTCCAAGACAAATTGGGCCCAATTACAACACAAATAAAAAGGCCCTAAAAGCAATAAAGGTTCATAAGTCTCAAAATAAGCAAAATAGACTAAGTATAAGACGAGAAGCTTTTGTAACGACTTCTCTTGGATAAAGATCACTTCTCTTGCTCATCCTCACCTGTCATTGATATTTCCAAGTAGAACAAGCAATGGGAGCTAAGGAGTGATGCTCAAGTCTTCACGGCTCGTTAAAACCCTTTCCTAGTAAAACCTGGTGGGAAAGCTAGGAGTAGAAAATAGTACGTTACTAATCTTGAGGCTTGGGATGTCTTCACCTTGGCGTGATGGTGAAGACACACTGCCATCCTCCCATGGCTTCTCAGTGCTTAATGACTAGCACCGTTACTCTCCTGGATGCCACACGTACGTTTGAAGCTCTCCGGACACGTGAGCTTCAAGATTAGGCCGGTGTATGATCCGTTGACTTGTAACAAGCATAACTCTTGATTCGTAGAAGATCTTAGGCTGATTCTAACTCTCAGAGCTTTGTCTTTGAGTCAAGATTCCAGAACTAGTCGCCTTGTTATCCGGTTCCTCTTGGTCTAGCTGGAATCCCCCTTTGAATGCACATCGGTCCAGTTCCGGCAGCTTTTGGTCTGTCTATCTTGTATCAGCCATATCTTCTACGTCCGAGCTTGTTTTGGCCAGATTCCACTACTAGGTGCTCTCTAGGTGAGCTGTGAGTGAAGTCCAGGTGGTAGTTGGTGATGTATCAGATCCTAGGATTGCATCATTCTCTCCCTCTTCATGGGGTTTTGTCCTCAACACAGATTTTCCTACATACAAACTAGCCAAGTTAGTCCATTGTAGTACATGAGAGTTTAGAAGATTACCTCGAGGTTTGGATTGTGAAAAGAGTTTGGAGAGGTCAGGAGGTTCTTCTTTCAGCTGTGAAGATCTTGGAGCACTTCTATTTTCCGTGGTGGTTGGCGGACTTAGTCTCCACGGTAGACGGTGGTTTGCTCCGATCAAGTGTTGGGTTAACTTGTGATCCAGTGGCAGTTTCCTTGAGCTGGAAACTGCCATCGAGTCTCTCATGATCTCTGGAAATAAACTCATCCAGCTTTGGTGTTGTTCCTCCGTTTACCCGGTGTAAGATAACTATTCGATGCGGTTGCTTCTCTATATGCTCAAGATCTCCATTAAACTCCGCGTATGTTAGGCTTGATTCTTTCACATAAGTGTCTTCTGGATCATGTACTTGTGAAACTGATTCAAGTGCCAGGTTCCCTATGATTATGCCCACTTTCGTGTACTTACTTGTAGAATCGGACCCAGCATTAACATCCATTGGCGAAGACAAACATATCACACAAGAGCTAGAGTCTTCAAAGCCCAATGGAGTTTTGACTTGTGGAAGCAAATCGGGTGGTTCGTCTTTGAGTTGGAAAGTGTGTTGGACACACTCAAGATCCCCAACAACAAGATCTTCCATCTTTGGTGTCATGTCTCCATTGGTATGGCTTTGGCCCGAAGACTCCTCTAACACTAAATCTCTTCCTTCACCCGTGATGATCTCCTTACTACCTCTTCGAATTGAATTTTCTTATTGATCCAAAAGAGTCTCTATTGATCCTGAATTCTCCTCAGCCTCTTTTGGACACAACAAGGGTACCATCATAGTCTTTGAGTCACTAGAAGTAGAAGAAGATTTTTCTACTCGAACCATCCTAACTTTAAGGTCTTGTAATTGTGAGCTACTTTGAGACAACGTTTGAATCATGGCGAGCTTGTCATCATGTAACGCCTTGAATGGTTTGGAGTTTGGTGTAGGGGCTTGATGCTTCTTCACAAACTCCCTATAAATCCTCGTCTTTAGTTCCTCCCAATCATAGATCAGTTTGTAGTTGAAAGTCTTTTCTGGATCCCACCACTTATAAGCTTCTCATACTAGTCCATCAATGGCATAAGATAGTTTACGCTCCTTGGGAATGTTGTTTACTCGCAGTAACTTCTCCATGTTGGTCTCCCACCTTAGATAGACTTTGGGATTTTTGCTAGAACCGGAGAAAATGAGGCAACCGGTTACCACATGAAGTGAGATGGGACCTTTTGTTGTGGCTGACCGTATAGAGACTTGTTCTCTACTTGAAGCTCGTCTTGATGCACGATGATGTCCCACATAATGACTTGGTTGTCTCCATGATATGGTGGATTGAGGCAACCTTTCTTGTAACACACGACTTCTAGAAGAATAGCGGATAGGTGGATTAACTTGAAATTCCTTTTATCGTTCTTTCTCTCGATGCCACAGATCAAAACCATCATCACTTTCAAGTTCGGAGTCTTGTTCTCCCCAATCAATCTCTGAGGTGCTGAGCTCACTCTCATCTCCTTCCTCATCGTCCATGGCTCAAATTTCAAATTGTACCTCGCAACACAAAACACAAAACCGAAAATTAAATCTCAAACCGGATCACTTTTGTTCAAAATGTTTCAAATTCGGCTATTATGTCTAATCATGCACGTGTTTTAAGCAGGCTAATAACGGTTACAAAATTATTAAGAGGAGCACACAAGAAAGCAAAAACGGGAACACAATTAGCTGGCACGAATTCAGGCAATGGACCACACAAAAAGAACAAAGAAAACAACGCCTAGTGCAAACGTTGGGTCCAAGTTCTTTTAAATTTTATAATGCACGTTTTGTATAATTTGATGCTCGATTTTAAAAATAATTCAGCAATGTTCATAATCTTTTTGATAAGGATTCAAATACTCACAAACACAGCTGGCGTTAAGTTTAAAAAAAGTAGGCTGGACCACAATTAGAAAGCAAAAAGTAAAAAGCAGTTAAAATGGTACAACGTAGTACCACAAACGATTCAGCACACAAACAACTTTTACTCTTAATTTTTCAGCACTAAATCGATCCAGCAGCTTAAGAAACTCAAGAACACCATCAACATCATGAAGAACAGCAAGAACACATCCTAACTGCAGCCTTAAAACGAAACACAAAACAGAACACAATCTAGAGCAAACGAGAAACAAGCAACGAAACTAAACTAGATGCAAAGGAAAGCTGAAACTAACAAGACCCTATATTCAAACGATTGAACTAAATGCAAAAAACTAACACCCTAAACACACAAACTAAACAAAGATGCAAGCTTTAACACAAGAACACAAGGCTAAAACAAAAACAGAACACAAGCTAGCAAAGAGATGCAAAGATGCTAAGATGGAAATTTTATGGTTTTTTTCTTTGATGCAACGCAAGAAAATGAAAGATGAGATAGAAAGACACAACCTTTGAGGAACTTTGGCTCTGATACCAAATGATATGAGCATGAATCTGATCTTCAAAAGGCGTGGATAGAGATGGGGCTAGACAACAGAGAAGAACTTCGATCCGATGTGAAGCAATCGAATGGTGTTGAAGATGGGAAGGAAATGGGCGAGAACTCGAGCTCAAGACCTTCAATGGATGGTGATGGACGTGGATAGGAGCTGGAATCTTCAAGGAAACAAACGAACTTGAAGGAACCAATAAACAATGGAGCTAGCCCTTTGAGAAGAACTTCGATCTAAGGTGAAGCTAGAAGATGGAGTGGATGGCGGAAGATAGGTGGCACCACAAGAGAGGAGAGGTTCTCTTGATATCGTCAAGACCTAGAGATAGAGACCCAGCCTCAATACCTTTAGGGTTTTCTAATCCTAGAGGTCCAAGCTACAATAGGAAAAGAGATACAAAAAGGGAAAACCTTTCTAGTTTTTGATTCAATGATTGTTTAATTTGTCAAATGAGGAAGGTCTTGCCTTTATAGACTACAAATTAGGACACTCATGTGCTAAATGTATCCAAGACAAATTGTGCCTAATTACAACACAAATAAAAAGCCCTTAAAAGCAACAAAAGCTCATAAGTCTCAAAATAAGCAAAATAGACTAAGTATAAGAAGAGAAGAATTTGTAATGACTTTTCGTGGATAAAGATCACTTCTCTTGCTCATCCTTACCTGTCATTGACATTTCCAAGTAGAACGAGTAATGGGAGCTGAGAAGTGATGCTCAAGTCTTCACACTTCGTTAAAACTCTTTCCTACTAAAACCTGGTGGGAAAGGTAGGAGTAGAGAAAGAATACGTTACTAATCTTGAGGCTTGGGATGTCTTCACCTTGACATGATGGTTAAGACACATTGCTATCCTCCCATGGCTTCTCAGTGCTTAATGACTAGCACCGTTGCTCTCCTGGATGCCACACGTACGTTTGAATCTCTCCGGACTCGTGAGCTTCAAGATTAGGCCTATGTATGATCCGTTGACTTGTAACAAGTATAACTTTTGATTTGGAGAAGTTCTTAGGCTGATTCCAACTCTCAGAGCTTCGTCTTTGAGTCAAGATTCCAGAACTAGTTGCCTCGTTGTCCGGGTCCTCGGTCTGGCTGGAATCTCCCTTTGAATGCACGCCGGTCCAGTTCTGGCAGCTTTTGGTCCGTCTGTCTTGTATTAGCCATATCTTCTATGTCCAAGTTTGTTTTGGCCTGATTCCACTTCGAAGTGCTCCCTAGGTGAGATGTGAGTGAAGTCCAGGTTGTAGTTGTTGATGTATCAGTTCCTAGGATTGCATCAAATTGGAAAGTCTTATGGCTTATCGATGTTCTGACGATGACGAAACTATGTTGACAGCTGAGGTTTCTAGTGAGGAGATAAAGGAGACTCTTTTCAAAATACCAAACAATAAATCACTTAGACCAGATTGGTATACTTCAGAATTTTTTAAATCTTCTTGGAAATTTATTGGGAAAGATTTTACTGTGGCTATAAAATCATTCTTTGAAAAATGATTTCTTCCTAAGGGGATTAATTCAACAATCTTAGCTCTGGTTCCTAAGAGGGAGACAGTCATAGATATGAAGGATTTTAGCCCTATTTCTTGTTGTAACGTGATTTACAAGGTAATTTCAAAGATCCTAGCAAATAGATTTAAGAAGGTGTTGCCTAAGTTTATTGCTTCGAATCAGTCGGTGTTTGTTATTGAATGACTATTGATGGAAAATGTTTTATTAGCTTCTGAGATAGTAAAGGATTATCACAAGGATACCATTTCCCCTAGATGCGCTTTGAAGATAGATATAGCGAAGGTTTTTTATTCAGTTCAATGGAGTTTTTTGTTAAACACGTTACGGTGCTAAATTTTCCTCCGATATTTATTCACTGGATTAAACTTTGTATTACAACTGCTTCCTTCTCTGTTCAGGTAAATGGGGAGCTTGTAGGGTATTTTGGCAGTAAGAGAGGTTTAAGGCAAGGTTGTGCTCTCTCACCCTACCTCTTTGTAATTTGCATGAATGTGTTGACTCATTTGATAGATAAAGAAGTTGTTGAGAAGTTGATTGGATATCATCCGCGTTGTAAAAACATTCAGCTAACCCATCTTTGCTTTGCTGATGACTTGCTGATATTTGTTGATGGTAGTGAGCGACCGATTCAGAGAATTATGTCGATATTTAACTCTTTTGCGGTGAAGTCAGGATTGCAGATAAGTATGGAGAAATCAACACTTTATCTTGGTGAACAATCTGTAAAATCCAGACCAGATTTTACAAATCAATTTGCCTTCTCTCAGGGTGATCTGCATTTTTTGCGGATCTGAAAAATGAATATTCGGTTCTTATTGAACAGGTAATGAGCAAATTTTGTTGCTGGACGATCAGATTTCTCTCTTATGCAGGAAGACTTCTTCTTCTAAAATCTGTGATAATGACTCTCGTCAATTTCTGGATGAGTGTGTTTCGTCTACCTAAGAGCTGCATTAATGAAATTAATGCATTGTGTTCGTCTTTCTTATGGTCCTGACTGGTGCTGAACACGAACAAGGCAAAGTTAGCTTGGAAAGATGTCTCTACTCCTTATTCAAAAGGCAGTCTTGGTCTCAAATCGCTAAATGAGGTAAACATGGTTTCTTGTGTAAAGTTGATATGGAGAATCCTATCCCATAAGCCATCTCTGTGGGTTACGTGGGTGAGAAATAATTTGATCAAATCCAAGAACTTTTGGATGATCAAATCTAACACAACAATCGGATCATGGATGTGGAATAAACTCTTAAAATATAGAGATTTGGCTAAAGTTTTCATAAGGTGAAGGTTGGAATTTGTGATACGACTTCTTTTTTGTATGATTCATGGTCTCTGTTGGGAAGGATTATCGATTTGACAGGTCAAAGAGGCATCATTGACTTGGGTCTCTCAGATAACTTAATGATTGAGGATATCACCTCACGTCGCCAAAGACGACATCGCAATTCAGTCCTTAACCTTATCGAGGATGAAATTCACAAGTTTATTGCCCGTCCATTGTCACTTGGACCCGACGTACATACTTGGCGTCAAACACAAGACTCTTAATGTGATGCTTTCTCAACTAAGCATACGACTCATCTCATCCACACAATAAAGCCACACAACGATTGGTATGTTACTGTTTGGTTTAAACATTCAATACCTAAATTCTATTTTCAGGTTTTGCTTGCTTTTATCAACCATCAAACCACGGGCGATACGATCAAGTAATGGAATGCGAATTATAATGCTACATGTCTTTTATGTGGAGTGTGCGAGAAAACACGAGATCACCTGTTTTTCGAGTGCCCATACACAAAGTTACTTTGGACAGCTCTATCACGGAACCTACTTGGGAATTCTTTTTCAGCAGATTGGCGGACGATAGCCACAAGTCTCACCACTATATCATCTTTTGTGTCTCGATTTCTCCTTCGGTATACCTTCCACTCGGTTATTTACCATATTTGGGGAGAAAGAAATGCAAGGAGGCATGGGAAATTTCCATCTACAGTGAATAAAATCTTTCTTATTATCAAAATGGGTGTTTGGAATCAGTTATCCACCATCTCACCGGCGGACACTCGTTACAAAGACTGTTTCTCCACATGGATAACCAATCTCGGTTCTATGTAATTGTCTACCACATGTCTTTTTGGTATCATTCAGCTCCGTGTTGTCATTTGCTTAACTATTCTGTTTCTTTTTTTACACCAACTCTTAACGAACAATTAGTACTCTTTTATGCCACCTCCAAGTTTCTTCGTTGCTTTGAGCTTGCAAACACAATGATATCCCTATCTTTATGTTTGCCTTGTATAGACGATTTGGAGTTCTCATCACATGTACTAGAACCTTCCCGCTTGGATCAAATAATGTCAAGAAATCTTCTTTCATACGAACCTCATATAAGTTCTCCGTTGCTTGTCCAAGACACAAGATATTGTGTTTGAGATCGGGGATATAGTAAATATCCTTAAGAGACCTTTGTTCTCCCGCCTTGCACACAAAAGAAATCAATCCCTTTCCAGCTATCTCAACGCATGAACCATCACCAAATCTCATGTTTCCTATGATCCTTTCATTTAACTCGAAAAAGAATGATTTGTTACCCGTCATGTGGTTACTTGCGTCATTATCCAAGTACTATGTGCTCGCGTCTCCATTCTCAGCTTCATATCTCTTCGGTACCACCTTCTCCTCGTTAAGTAACACGATTTCATGTAGATACAAAGCTCCACCAGCAACTTGTGTCTCCACCACATTTGCTTCTTGTTGTCGATGAGGCCTTTCAGAATACGCTTTGGCAAAATGACCTATTTTGTCACATCTATAGCATACCACCTTCGAATGATCCTTCTTTGGCTTGTCTATAGTTTGAGTTTGGTCAAGGTTTTTTCCTTGTCCGTTGGATCTTCCTCTCCATCTTCCACGGCCACTACCTCCTCCTTGTCCTCGTCCTCGTCCCCCGTTAAAACCACCTCGTGAGTTTTGTGAATCATAGTTCAAAAACATAAGCTTATCTTGATTTTCTTTTTGCGTATCTCCAATACATTCTTCATAAGCTTTCATGCATCCTACTATATCTTTGAATCCTGTTGTATTTAGGTCCAATACTTGTTCAAGGGATGCGATGATATGTATGCACTTGCTTCGAGGTAGACTTTTGAGGAATTTCTTAACAAGCTTCGATTCTTCAATGGTCTCTCCTAGGGCAGCACTTTTTGATGAGATTACAGATAACTTGCCGGCGAAGTTATTGATTGTGTCTGATTCCTTCATCATCAATCAGTCAAAGTTGGCGCTTAGGGTTTGCAAGCATGCATCTCTAACACGATTAGCTCCCATGTGTCATTTCTTGATTGCTTCCCACATACCTTTGGCTGTGTCTTGCTCACCGATTTGCAAGATCAAAGTCTCGGGTATGGATTGGAAGAGAAGAGCAGTCGCCACATCGTTCTTCTCTTGGTCTTTACCACCATTTTCTATGATTTTCCACACCTTATGAACCCTTAATGCAACCTTCACCCTCATAGCCCATACAGTGTAGTTTGTTGAATACAACATAGGGAATTGGACCGATTAGGATACCAAATCTTTCCCTTTGTGATGTGGTGATCGCCTTCTCCGTCTCCATGTTTTGTGTCGTCCTTCTTGTCACACGATGACAACTTTGACGAGATAAAATTTCTTGACCTCCACGTCAAGTTTTGATCACACTTCCGTCTCAAGTTGATCGTTCCTTCTCTCCGCTGGGTTGTATCTCCTTCACGAGTTCAACCGCGTCCATCTAGCCTCCTTCTCACGATCGTAGTCGTTTAGAAAAGGCTCTGATACCAATTCAAAGGATTATAAGAAAACTCTTCTTATTTATTGTTTAGAAAATCTTCTCAAAAACTAAACAATTTGTGACTCTCTCAAAGTTATATCAAAGCTCACATAGCTTGTTGATATTTATGAGGAAGAGTCATTCCTAATCTCATTAAGAATTTCTAATAATTTGCTAACACCAAATTTATTATAATCTATCTTAACCTTATCCTAATCTCGATAATGCTTAGATTTAAATATCCTAGATCTAATCCTTGACTTGATTTAGATCTAAGTCCAAGTTGACCGATTAACCAACACACCTAACGCGTTATGTGCGTTCTAATCCATCTAAGTAGCGTTTTAAAATCTGGTTTATTAAAACTAAACCTGGTTAACCTAATTTTACCCCGACCAAACATAAAACCAAACATACAAAAAAAAACCAAAAAAATTTGTGTTTCAATTGAGCACGTCTAAGCAAATTCCCTAGCATACGGTTGTCTTCTTTCTCCTTCGAAACCATCGTCCATGGTGAACGGTAGCTGCTCGTCAAGTTTTAAGAAGAAATAAAAGTTGTACAACAAAGTGATAAGAGAATCACATCGAGATTTGTAATCACGAAATTTCTTAACAAGAGATTTGCTTTTGTGAACTAGTGAGTTGAAAGAAACCCAACTCTGTGGGAGCAACAACAATCAAAAGGTCCATCCTCAACCAATGGAAGAGACTATCAATCAGAATCCAGAAGCTATGGAAGCATTTATTTCTAATCTCTTTAGAAACATCTCGTCTTTGAAATCGGCTTATATCGAGCTTCAAAGTGCCCATACGCCTTATGATCCCAAGAAGATTCAGTTAGAGGATAAAGTTGTGATTTCT
This sequence comes from Boechera divaricarpa, assembly GCA_026770425.1. Lineage (NCBI taxonomy): Eukaryota > Viridiplantae > Streptophyta > Magnoliopsida > Brassicales > Brassicaceae > Boechera > Boechera divaricarpa. The sequence goes on along the minus strand of CM049182.1, from coordinate 14,232,328 downwards.
GAACTCAAGAATCTTTCGGAGCTGAAGCATTTTTAAAGAGAGAATAACCCCAAGCATGTATGTGTCTCTCCACAAGACTCTCGTTTAGCTGCAGAGATCCAAGAACACCAGAGTCTGTTGAAGAATATGAGGTTATGGTGAAGAAATTTCTGTATGAGATTCAAAACAAAGATTCTGAGTGAATGATCTCAGGAACTGTCACTTTGCTGAGAAAAGCAAAGAGAGACCTCCGATTGTCAGGCGAACTCGTCGAAGAAGACGCGGATGAAGATCCGGAGTTTAGATCGAGATCACAAGACATATGAGCGTTGATCTGGTGAGCCGTAGAGCATACAGTGCTCGCTGGACTGGTGTAGATACTGGAATCGGAATCGAGTCACGTTCTGGGATAAAGATTTCGATGTTTGAACGCGCAAGAGGAACACCATTTCTAGGGTTCATGATGTTTCAGATGAAATGGAGACGACAGTGGAAAGAGAAGTGGATTAAACGAGTTAACGATTTAATCGTCTAATTGGTTAAGAAGCAGATTAAAATCAGGTTTGGTTTTAATAAACCGGATTTTAAACGCTAATTAAATGGATCAAAACGCCTAAAACGCGCTGGGTGGTTACTGGTAGGAGAGGATTTGTTTCACCTCTTCTCACCAGGTTTCACCCGAACACTACTTATAAGGTAATCTCAAAAGTTTAACCTCAAGTGCACAGTCAATGCAATTGTAGTACAAACGGGATCGATCCATAAAGACTGAGAATAACTACACAGAGATTGTAGAAATGAATCTAATCTAGGTGAATTATAAAGGATTTGAGTTTTAATTATATTATCTAAAGTGCATAAAATAAATAAACAATAATTAAATAACTAAAAATTAAATTGCATAATTTAAATTGCCTAATATGAATTGCGTAATATAAATTGCGTAATTTAAATAACAGAAAATAAAATGCGTAAATTAAAGTGCTTAAATTAAATTACAGAAAATAAATTGCATAAAATAAAGTGCATAAATTAAGTTGCATAAAATAAATAACAGAAAATAAATTGCATAAATTAAATAACATAAATATAAAATAATTAATTTTTGATCGTTATTGTGAATTTCAGGGAGTCTAAATTTTTGATTCATGTTCTACTTAATAAGTTTGTGTTTGTCATTTTAGGGATATTCGAAGTACGTTAGTGACCACTATCGTGATAAACTAGACACTGTGTCAGACCCACTCTCATGGCGACCTTCACGCATTAATCGCATCCCATCATCGAATACTAAGAGTTTGATTGGGAAGGCTTTTGGTAGAGCTTAATGTCCATTAAAAGCCAATCACAAAAAAAAATTAAAGCATTAAGTAGAGCATAGAGGGCTCCTTAATGCTATACACCATAATGCTCTTTAATTGAGTTTTTTTAAGGCTTAGATGCTTTTAAAAATTAAAAGACAAATTTGTCCTTAATTAGTAATTGAAAACCTAATACAAATAGGGTAATAACTCATACACATCATTTAATGTCTCAGACATACAAATCCTCGGTGAGTTTTTACAATTGCAACTAAAAAAAGTTTCGAAAACATGATCATGATCTCTTATACTAATTCCATACGTGTCAAAAAAGTTTCGAAAACATGATTCTCATATATGAATTTTGTGTAATCATATATACCTAAGTTTATATAAAATATTATTTTATACGTTCATCGAACATAAATTATGCTGATTTTGATGAGTACGAAAGAATGGGAGAACAAGCATTGAATGTTTTAGATACAAAATATGAGTAAGAAGTTGAAGCCACGCGTTATGAACCTACAGGAGATACATACATGTCACGACTTCATAACAATATTGCAGAAAGTATTTGGACTAGTTAGTATTAGTTGTGGAGTCGTTATAAACACGTTATTCTTTTTCTCAATCTCTCTTAGTATTTTTTTTTTATTATTTTTTTGCTTCTCTGTTTGGTTACGTTGATTTGATCAAACTTGATATGTTTCATGATAAGAATATCTTTAGTTTATTTCTTAGGATTTTATGGTTTTTCTATTTTGTAAACTATTGTTTTCTTCTAAAAAATCCAAAATAAAAAATCATGTCTATTTTAGTAATTTTGTATCTATATGCTCACCGCTTTACCAATTAAGTTTTTAATTAAAGCTTAATGCTTTTATAGCATAATGCTTTTGGAGCATAATACAACATAATGCTAATACTTTATTAAAAGCTTTAACAATTAAAGCCTAAGTGTTCCTAAACTTCCGTTTGAAATGTTATTTCCGAACGGCCTTGTTTTTTCGGAAGCACAAAGTGATTGATCATAGCTAATACTCTCTAATATTCATATCTGAAGTTTTACCCCACTCTCGTAGTGCTAAGAGATTTTATTCTTATAGCCTCTTGATTATAACCTTAAGCATCTCCCATAGGATATGACTTAGCATTAAGATATAATATTAGAGTAGCTAGATCTATTAAGAACAATCAAGCATATGAAATCCTATAATATAAAACCCATCTGATTGCGAATTAAACTCGCACGGTGCCCAATATGGTAAGTGTAGGATCTTCCGGTTTAGAAGTTAAATAACTTTCGCATATGATCTCAATTTGGTATGATTCCAATTCGTGTAGCTTCTCTGATGAGTTAAGATTTCATATTAGGTTGGTTTGCATCATAATTCCTTCTGGTTCAATTGTAATATTCCAAACCGTGCACGTAGGCCAAAATCGGGTAAATTCAAAGTCACCTGATTTGTAAAACTTATATCTTCTATTCTAAGCAGCTCTTGAACTAATTCCAACACTCAGAGCTTTCATTTTGAATCAAGATTCCATAGCGAGTCTTTTCATAGCTTAATTCTTTCTCGTTCGACCGTAAGCCTCCAAACAGTGCAGACAGGTCAAAACGTCGAATTTCGAGTTTTTTCTGTCTGGGCTAGCATCAACCACATATAGTTGATGCATGTGGTCGATGCACATGGTCGTTGCTACTTTGTTAAGCTTCTCGGAAAGCTTTCCGTGATGTTCTTGGTCCGAAAGAGTGACTCCAAAGTCCCCATGGCTTCTTAAGACTCCAAAACACTCCAAAAGCATGGGTTTTACTACAAGTACTTATAAACACACAAACATATGTAAATGCACTAAAGTAGTCCTAAATGATAGTTCTAATGCATGACATTAGTCTATATTAATATGTAAAAACATGTAAATATGAGCTCTATCAACTCTCCCACACTAATCTTTTGCTTGTCCTCAAGTAAACAAAAGCTAAGCATAGTAAAGTTATTTTATTTAAAACGATAAATATAAGGAGAGTGAACTTGTACCTTGTGACATTGTTGTGCTTATGCTTTTTGACCTTGTGGAAGTGGAATGATCTCTACCGTACTCATGTACTTCGCCATAAGCATAGCAACTCACCTTAATTCAAACCGCTCCTCCTTCGATCCTAGACTCCTCATTGTTGATTCCACTTTTTATTTTAAGCATGGGTTCTCAACTTGGGAATATCGATCAAAGGACACGAACACTTACTCTTTCAGATTTTTGTAAGCTCAAAACCATCTTAATACAATTTCTTTCCTTTTTCTTTTCTCACTTCAAGGTCGATCGATTTCTCTCTACTTTTCTAGGATATCATTTTATTTTTTTTATCGATCGCCTTTTCTCTTAAGCTTTTAGAGGAATGTTTTCTTGAGACGCGAACATTGAAAGTGGTTGCTTCCAATCCTCGGTTCGCTTCTATATCTTTTTTCTTTCTTTTTTCTTTTCTTTCTTTTCTTTTCTTTTCTTTTCTTTTCTTATCTAATCGATGGGAAAAAAGAGGGGAATCGTACTTACTTAGACGAGTCTTGCAGGGTCTCATAGAGGTATCATGTCCAATGTATCTCAAACCCCAAATCGAGAATAATTAATTTTTTTATGGTGAGAAGTCAACTCCGATTCGTCTAGGTCTCTTGAAGAATGATCCTTTTGGGGTATATTGATCCACGCATGGATTTTCCAAATTTCCTAGTAAAGATCACACACTATCCAACAAAGCAACCAAACATAAACACAAATAACATAATTAACAATTTCTATCGCTACCTCATTAAAAACTTTGAACTTATGAACGAGAAAAAGAGTGTAACAATCTCTCAAAATGCGAATAACTTATGGTAAAACTTCCATCAAAAGATGTCAAGAAAAAAGAATTACCACCACAGATCGGAAGACTCGCCCCACACTTAAATCACAACGTCCATGTTGTGACATAAAACCGTAAAAAGGTAAAAAGCAAGAGAATTTATACCGTAATTCTCTTATCGGGTTCATGGATATGATCAACTCCCACGTTTTCAAGTCCTTGATTTATATATATATATATATATATTGAAAATAAACTGAAAATTAAAACACAAAAACAAAAAAGAAAAATGAAATAACAATTTTTATTTATTTATATATCTATAAATTATATATATTTATTATTATTCTTTTTTTAAATAAAGACGTTTAAAACTTAATATTAAAACTAAAAAATGCAAAAATACGAAAAATTTAAGATTAAAAACTTTTTTTTCTTTTAATATGGTGTAAATATCCTGAAAATTTAAATAGACAAAGAAAAAACAGAAACACAAAGGAAAAACGAAAATAGCGAAAAATTGAAAAACTGAAAATTGAAAAATAAGTATTAAAAAGATAGAGTGGTATTTTAACGTTGTGAGCTCGACGATCTTACATAATGGACCGGTGGAGGTTGTGGTAGAGGTCTATCAATTAGGATCACATTGTAGAACACCTCTTTGTTCACCAATGTAAACGAGACTCGTCGTTTAGGCCAATCGATCGCCACTCCAACTGTTGCAAGAAATGGGCCTCCAAGGATGATTTGAGTACCATCATACACCTTCATGTCAAGTATGTGGAAGTCCGTAGGGACACTACAATTCTCGATCAAAACCATGACATCCTTAGCTACTCCATTTGAACTCATTACATCGGCGTTGGCAAATCCAATTTGAACCTTCGATGGTTGAAGATTTGTGATTCCCATTAGCTTAGCTCTCTCCACGGATAAGATATTGATGCTTGCTCTGGAGTCACAGAGAGTGTCATCGAACTCAAAACCATGGATAGAACACGGGATTTTGTATTGTCCGAGATCTTCTCTCTTGAAAATTATTCTAACCGGGCCTTTGTTTATAAATGATGTTATCTCTGGGTTAGTTGAGTCGTTGAATGAGCTTGTCCTCCCTTGATTGTGTTGAGCATACCCTCGAAAGAACGTAAACTTCGAGGAATTTTCTTCTTTTTTAAGGATTGGGAGAGGGGTTACCACGTGATTTTTCTTGTTGGTGTTGATGTTGTAGCTTCGGTTCGGCTTATAATCATGTCCAATGCTATCCAAGAAGTCATCATGTGGGCATCTCAGAATCGGTGGAGCGGTCTCGGGAGTCCTCTGAGGTGCATCGACTTGATATGGTCGATATAGGTGTCCGATGGTTTCTTCTGAGGGTGCATCGGTAGCTTGTGTTCGATGTGAATGTCCGGTGGTCACTCTTCGAAGGGCATCAACCTCGTCTGGTCAATGTGAAGGCTCTTGGATTAGCATCGACCGCTCCTGGTCGATGCTTGCATGGATATCTCCCGTTGTCAGCTTGGCATCGACTCCTCCTGCTCGATGTGTATGCTCAGTGGATCCTCCAGGAATGGCATCGACCTTGCCTGGTCGATGCTTACGTTGATGGTCTCCGTCGTTAGGCTTAGCATCGACCATGGTTGGTCGATGCATAGGTTCGGGACTTACCTCTGGATACACATCAACCGACTGTGCTCGATGGAGATGTTTGGTGGGAAGAGCATCGATCTGGTGTGGTTGATGTCTTGGCTGGATAAGACTCCTCTGATGACTTTGGTGAGTAGGCTCCATAGGAAGGCGAGGTTGGTACTCTATGATGTGGCATACCTCGGCATATCCATCTTTGAAAAGCATTCGATCGTCTTGAAAAATTTTGTCGTAGTTTACCGATCTTTGTTTTAACTTCAGAAATATATCTATTTTTTTGTTCAATGCTTCGATGGTCAGCTCCTCCTCGTCCTCTTGGATATCGACATGCCTACTCACACGATCATGGTCCTCTTCCAGGCTTGTTTCACGTTGAGCCAAGTTCTCCACTAGAGTCATTCCGTAGCTAGCTACATCAAGTAACATACGGTACTCATGTGTCACTCCTCGGTAGTGAATGCTAAGTAAATGCACATCATGAATCCTTGATGAGGACATTGCGTGGTGTAGCCCAACAAGTCTCTCCCACACCTCTCCAAAGCTCTCAGTGCTTTGTTGTGTGAAGTTTGATATCTTATTTCTCTAATGGGCTGTTCTAGCGTTTGAGAATAACCTTTTTAGGAAAGCTTTCCGACATTGACTCCACGTTGTAACGGTCTCTGATGGAATACTCTTCTCCCACTGATGTGCTTTACCCCTAAGTGAAAATGGGAATAAACGAAGCTTAAGTGCATCTTTAGAGACTGTTTATTTTTACCATATCGCACAACTTGTCAAAGTGATCCAGATGCTCTGTAGGATTCTCCAGTGATAGACCTTGGAACTTTTCTCTTTGGAAAATGTTAATCAAGTCGACCTTGATTTCGAACTCGACATCTCCCACTGGTGGTGGTTGTATGCCCGTGTTGTCGCCATGGCTTGTTGGCTCGTCGGCCATGCCTATTGTTCGTGTTGCTCTTGGCATACGCATCACGTTCTCGTCTAACCAGTCCAGCAACTAGTTCATTTTTTTTTTACCTGAAAAACAAAAAACAAAAATGATTCAAAATAAAAAGAAATCTAGTCTCAGATTAAGACCAAATCTCCATGACTATTGCTACAATCTCTTAAAACGGCGCCAAAAATTTGATGTGAGGTTAATTCTACAATCCCTTAAAACGGCGCCAAAATGAATTAAACTCGCAGGGTGCCAAATAAAGCAAGTGTATGATCTTTCGGTTTAGAAGTTGGATAACTTTCACATCTGATCTTGGTTTGATATGATTCCAATTCGTGTAGCTTCTCTGATGAGTCAAGATTCCATACTAGGTCGGTTTGCATCTTAATTCCTTCTGGTTCGATTGTAATGTTCCAAACCGTGCACGTAGGTCCAAATCGGGTAAGTTCAGAGTCATATCTTCTTATTCTGAGCAGCTCTTGACCTTATTCCAACTCTCAGAGCTTTCATTTTGAATCAAGATTCCATAGCAAGTCGTTTCGTAGCTTAATTCCTTTTCGTTCGACCGTAAGCCTCCAAACAGTGCAGACAGGTCAATGCGTCGAATTTCGAGTTTCTTCCGTCGGGCCTAGCATCAACTACGTAGGGTCGATGCACATGGTCGATGCTGCTTTGTTAAGCTTCTCGGTAATCTTCCCGTGATGTTCTTGGCCCGAACGAGTGACTCCAAAGTCCCCATGGCTTCTTAAGGCTCCAAAACACTCCAAAAGCATGAGTTTTGCTCCAAGTACCATAAACACACAAACATATGCAAATGCACTAAAGTAGTCCTAAATGATAGTTCTAATGCATGATATTAGTCTATATTAATATGTAAAAACATGTAAATATGAGCTCTATCAGTTACATACCAAATAATTTCGTTTTCGTGTGTAATCAGACCAAATTGTTTCGTTTATGTACAATTAGACCTATCTAGTTTTTTTTGGGTGGTTTGCGCCTGATTATTTTGCTACTGAATGGTTGTGGACCGTTTTAATGTATAAAAATTCCTAAACCAATCGGGAGAAAAAAAATCTATACATTTGCTTATATATTAAAAAAATATATTAATTTTTAATACATTAAGCTATGAACCTAATTCTATTGAAAATTTTTTTTTGTTAATATATATATTTTTAAAAAGAAGTTAAAATCCTTTATCCTATCAAAAAATAAAATCAGAAATTTGTTAATCTTATTACATAAATTTAAACCTTATCACTAGAGCTCCACACATGGCAAAACTATAATTAGCAAGACTGTGACACGTTCAATTGATTAGGTTTTAACACATGTTCTATTTTGAGTTTTGTAGTTTAAAATATGTATATCTTTTTTTTCAAAAAGAAAACACAAAAAAAAAGAGTAAATCATACATCTACATAATATCAATGCACATGTCTATATTAGAAAGAATACCAAAAATAAACTTTATTAGCTTAGAAGTGAGAATAAAGATAACAAAAATTATGTCGACCAAAAAAAAAAGGATAACTAAAATTACAAATAATTTGTAATATAACGATATTTTATATAGAGACCTTTTAAATACATTGTTTTGTATATTGTTTTGAATTTATTCTTCTTTTCTTTGCTAGTTTTGTTTTTTTTTTAATGAATCTAGATTTATAGATATCAAATATTTAACGTAATATGTTTATCATTCTATATATTTTAAATAATTATGACAAAAGTAGAAAAAAAAGCAAAATAAGCAAATAAATTGTCGACACCTCAAAAGGATTTCTCAATTTCTCATATCTATAGATATTTATATAGAGTATATAAATTCAGATGAGGGTTTAGAACATTAAATTAATTAAATATAGTATATGTATTATAATACATATTTTTGCACGTATTTTTAATTAAATCATAATATTTTCTCTTTTTATTTGTGTTATTCCCAGTATTATGCATAAAGAATCGTAAAACCAATTCCAAGATATTGGTAATCATTTTAACAAAATTGTAAATTTGTAGCTAAGTTTTATGTTAACATAACTCATATGTCATATTAATTACAGCATGTTTTTGCACTAAATTGTTTTTCAAAATGTATTTCGAGTTATCTTTATTAAAGTTTGAAAACAAACAAAACAAAAACTAAAATTTGGATTATGAAACCTTCCATATGACCAACTCATATACTTAAAACCTTTAGACTAAATATTTTTTATTATTTATAAGTGAATCCTTAAAAGCATATTTTGAGATTTCAAATCCAAACTTTTATTATTTTAATTTATGGTAGGTTCAATTAATTTTTAACATAGTATTTACATACAATTACAAAAAACTACTAAATTTGTAAAAAAATAAAATGTATTGATTAATCTGTGTATCACACAAATCTTAATCTATGGTTATTCTATTACTAAATTGGTAGGTCATTCAATATAATTTTATAGTATTTTTTAATCACATTTAATATAATCTCATTCATATAAGAATAAAAAAACTAAACATTTAAAAATATATAAAAATTTTAATTGGAAATTAATTAAGAAATAAAAAGGATATCAAAATATTAATTTAATTATTTTTCTAAAAGTCATGTGATTTTGTTTTCTAATTTTTGTTTTTAATTGTAAATTTTTAAATTCAGCGTATCTAGCAATAGGTGAAAACTCATCCTCTTGGAATGTAAAGTTTACACAACTAAGTCCGTTATAAATAATAATAAAACAATACAAAGAAAAATAGGTTATTGGGCCCATCTAGGATCATTGGTTGGGCCTAAATTGTACACCCTACGTACTGAAATTTTAACTAACTATTCAAATTAGATTAAACAAATAAAAACAAATTCCAAAATTATAATGTTTTTTTGATTATTGTTCTAAGGAGAGGAAAAAAAGGCTCTTGTTTCTTCATACGTTTCGTTCCCAAAATTACACAGAAGAACCAAATTTACAATTTTTTTCTCGCCTCCCTCCTTCTTCTTCTTCGACCACTCGCTCAAAACCCTAATTTCATCTTTCCTTTCTGATTTCCGAATATTTTCTCTGCAAGTTCCTTCTTAAATCTATCGTTCTCCTCTATCGCGCTTTGGAAAGCTTGTATTTTTTCTCTTGTTGTGGGTTATAAATTGAGCGATTGAATCTACGAGACGAAACAATCTCTTTCTGGGTTAGGGTTTCTGGTGTGTTCTATATCTCTATCTCTCTTTTGTTTAGACACCCTTGTGGGGGGTTTTTGTGCCTTCGTTCTGGTTTTTGGGGAAATTTTTCTGATGCTGGTTTGAGCGGACTTTGCTGGTTTCTTGAACCCTAGATAGAGCCTTAGGGGCTGATTAATATTGGCACTGGTGATTGGTGATTACAGATAGAGAGATATTATGCGTAGGTGTTAGGGTTTCATCACTTGAATTGTGGCTGTGGCATTGAATAGAGGTGTGTGGGGTTTGTCCCTTGGTGTGTTCATAAGGATGAGGGTTCTCTAGTGTGTAAGCTATATCGTCCTTTAAGCCATCTGTGTGAGGGATGGAAGTGTAGAAGGTTTTGTCATCTTGGTGCTGAAACAAGTTATTTGGGTTTGTGCAAGATTGCATTAGAGTTTAAGGAGCCTAGGGATAGGTTTTGGATTCCTCTCCTGCCCTTTACCGTGGTAGATTTTTTTAGATGCTAGAAGAAAGCTAGGATAGGTTAGAACTTTGCTGAATTTTGTAAGAGGAGCTTTCTCTATTGTTGTTTAGAGGTGAAGAAGGTCAGAGGAAGTGTATGTTCTTTCTTTTATCTGATGAGGTACAGCTTTCCTAATGGACAAAGGTGAACACTCTTTAGCTCCGGAATGGTTGAGAAGTTCAGGGCATGCTTCTGGTGGTGGGAGTTCAAACCACCTCCTTGTATCATCTTCTTCTCATTCAGGTATGTTCGAGTCATAGAGCATCTCATTGATAGTTTGTGGAGGCTTCACGTGTTGATCCTAGCCTTCTTAGTCAGAATAGTGTGATTTTAACTGTTTCCTGTCTTGTTTGTTTTTTTGTTCAGATTCTGCATCTTTACAACACAATAGCAGGAATAGGAACTCTAGGAGCAAAACTGACGTTGATTCAATTCATTCTCCTTTTCTGGATCGATCTTCTTCCACTAATTCAAGAAGGGGCTCTAGTAATGGGTCTGCAAAGCATGCATATAGTAGTTTCAACTTTAATAGGAGTCAAAGGGATAAGGACCGCAGCAGGGAGAAGGATAGGGTAAGCCATGTGGATCCATGGGACCTTGACACTTCTATCCCTCTTAGAACTATCTTGACTGGTAGGGATCCAGATCCATTGAGACGATCACATTCAATGGTGACAAGGAAACAGGGCGATCACCTGTCTCGAGGAGTAACAGTGGGCTTGAAAAATGGTGGCAGTAGTAATAGTTACAACGGAAATGGAATACTTTCTGGACCAAGCATTGGGAATAGCTTTCAGAGAACTGGATTTGATAAGGATTTTCCTTCCCTTGGAGCTGAAGAGAAGCAAGGTGGGCAAGATGTTGTACGAGTCTCATCTCCTGGTCTAAGTTCAGCTGTTCAGAACTTGCCAGTTGGTAATTCAGCTTTGATTGGTGGGGAAGGCTGGACGTCGGCTCTCGCAGAGGTTCCCAATGTCATCGAGAAGGCTTGTGCTGGGTCATTAACATCTCCAAAAGCTAATGCAGTTAGCATGGGAACTTTAACTGGACCAACTGGTCTTAACATGGCTGAAGCATTGGTGCAGGCTCCAGCAAGAACTCACACCCCTGCCCAAGTATGATTTGCATCATCTTCGTGTAACTTTATTGTTCCCTTACCTCTGTGCTTGTCTAAGAATATAACTATTGTTTGCAGGGATCTGTGAAGACACAAAGACTTGAGGACTTGGCAATTAAGCAGTCAAGGCAATTGATACCGGTTGTGCCTTCAGCACCAAAGTGCTTGGTAAGTATTTACCTTAGTCAATCTTATTATTCCTCATTCATATTGTGCTACGACATCTGTTTTATTTGATTTGTCAGAGTCTGAATTCTTCTGATAAGTCCAAGACAAAGCAAGTGGTTCGAACTGGTGAAACTTGTCTTGCTCCCTCAAGAAATGCCCAACAACAGACCTCTGTTCTGGTAGGGAATTTCCAGTCTAATCCTAGTGGTCAAATCAAACCTGAGAAGAAGCTGTTGGTTCTCAAACCGGCTAGAGAAAACGGTGTCAGTGCTGTTAAAGAATCTGGAAGTCCTAGTGCTACTGCAAACAGTCGAGCCGCCTCTAGCCAGCTGATGTCCAATGCTCAATTAACACAATCTGCTCCTGTGAGAAGTACAAACAGCCCAAAGGAGCTCAAGGGAGCTAGTGCCTTCTCCATGACATCTGGCCAAATCATTGAAAAGAAATCTTCCGCTGCTCAAACTCAGAGCAGGAGTGCATTTTACAGTGCTCTGAAGCAGAAAACTACATCAACAAGCATCTCCACTGATCCCGTTAACTCTTCAACCAGCATCTCTTCTTCTGTTGAGGGAAAAGTCAACAGCTCAAAGGATCTTATAGCTAGTGACCCTTCAAGTAGTCCACAGGCAACAAGTGGCCTCGAAGTGACTGAAAGGGTCCAGGTAGCCTCTCATTCTAGTGGCTTTGAAGCAGCAGACATTCCAGATGAGAAAGAGGCAGAGTTCCTTAGATCGCTTGGCTGGGATGAAAACAGTGGCGAAGATGAAGCACTCACAGAGGAGGAGATAAAAGCCTTTGTTGAACAGGTAAAAAAACATAACAAGACTCCTGAACAGTCCCAGTGTCTCTCTCAGCATACTGCAACCTAAAACGAGGAATAATGGTTTATGTTCTTTGTTTTGTTTAAACAGTACAAGATGCTGAGGCCATCACTCCCGCAGAAACTGTCCATGATACAAGAGGCAAGAGAGGATGTAGCTTAAGACTCCTGAACCCAACTTTACAAAACTGAAGGAAGTGCTGGTTTTTGGAAGATAGTTTCTAATTTCTTTTTTTATATTTTTCTTCTTTTGGTCTTTTTGTTCCTGAGAAAAGCTTAGCTACTACTTTGGCAATTGAAGAGGAGAACGGCAGGGAGGCTTTTTCTTTGTTTGTTTTGATGGTTTGCAAATAGTGCAAATAAGCTGATGAGGCTTTGAGTTGCCATATGAGTGTCCTGCCCTCTTCAGACTTTGTAGATCTTTCTTTGGTCTGAAAAAAATGGCTCAGCTCTCACACATGTTTCTCTTCTTCCCATCTTCTTGTCTTAAATGTTTGATTGATGAGCATGAGAATTGGATCTTACACTGTGGTTATGTTGCTGCACCCAGGAGAATAGATAATATGCCCAAGGGTGTTTTGCAAAAATTGATAATTGTTTTTTTTAATAATACATTAACAGTAAATTATTTTTCTATTATTTTTATTTTTTCTGCTAATTACATTTTTACTTAAACTAACAGAAAATTTTATTGATTATCTATTTTACATTTTTATATAGAAAATTACCATTATTAGAAAGTTTAAAAATTATTAAAATTTTTGTTTTTTTAAGAGAATAATAGAATGTTAAATTCTAGTGTTATTCAATTTTGTATTTTATAGATTCTATTAAATTCTAGTGTTATTCAATTGATTGATTTTTAAATTCTATTAACGGTTAGTGTTATTCAATATTAGGATGGTTTTGATTATATTGTCATTTGAAAGAAATTTAATAGAAAAGTAAACAAAAACCGTGAAAAACCAATTTCTACGTTTTATGTTTTCATCTAGATAGAAATTCATTTTAATACTTTTAAATTATATTATTTTTTATTCCATTCAATTCTTCTAAATTCAATTATTGAATACACCTCCTAAACTGACAAAAATCTTAATTAATTATATAATAAGATATTTTTATATAGAAAATTACCATTACCAGAAAGAGACACGTATCACAATCAAAATTAGCGATGACACATGTCAAAAATCTAATGAATTATCACTTTAACACGTGTCATGCTCACGTTAAACACGTTCAGCTTTATATAATAAGATATCCAACACAAAAACGAAAACACAATCAACGCAGCCATCACCATTTGATGTTCTACATCAGGACTCACCGTTGGAAGAAGATTCGACATCGAATCTTGAAGAATGCTCGTTGAACATCCTCAAGTAGAAATAATCGATAAGCTATATCATTGATCGTTCCATTTCGAGATGACCAATCTTCTTTGACGTGCCTATATATGGTTAGAAATACTCAAAGCAGATCACAAAAGACTACAGTTGAACCTTGAGAGTACAAGGCAGCTTCGTCTACTTTGAAGAGGATCTATGTAAGTTTAACTAAGCCTAAGCGTGAACCTTTTCAACCAAATTCAAGCTTCTCAGAGCAAATACTACTTATAAAACCATTAGTGTTGGGCAAAATATCCTATACCCAAAACCCAAACCGGACCCGAACTGATTGATTTCGGTTCTTAGCGTAATACTTGATCGGTTCAAAAATTTTATATAGTTCTGGTATCGGTTCGGTTCGGGTATTACCCGAGATCCGAAAGATATGTAACATCTGTGTTCCTTAGTCATCCTCTTGAGTTGTAATTGTATTTGACTTTTGTTGTAATGGACCCTCAGGATGTTGTAATTTGGCAGGAATTATTAATATATGGATGTTTATCGATTATGTCGCGATTAATTAATGCATGAAGTGGTATCTCATGTATTAGAGATGTCGAGTGATGGGGTATTTCATGTATCGACAGGTTTGACACATGATGGGGTATTTCATGTGTTGCGGAGTTAGGAGCGGTGTTTTGTTCCGTCTTGGTTCAGGGATTTTTGGGTTTACGTCACTAGATCCTAATACGTGGTTGGGGTCGATAGGATTATGCAATATTTAATCCTATTGACGAGTCATTGGGGTTATGTGATATTTAACCCTAATGATGAGTCATTAGAGTTATGTGGTACTTAGCTCTAATGATGTTGGTTAGGATTATGTGGTATTTAATCTTAACCAGGGGGTTTATCGATTAGGATCATGTGGTATTTGATCCTAATAGATCGGTAGATCGGGGTGGGGTCCTGTGGTATTGGATCTCACGGGGACTTAGTATATTAGGGTCTTGCGCTATTGGATTCTAATGTACTAGGTCGTTTGACGGACTTAACTCGTTCGAATCCGGAGATAATTGGATTCGACGGGTTAGCCGTTGGGTGACCACGTAGGATCCTGTGATGTTAGATCCGGGGGTGTTATTGAACCGAGTATGGAACAATACAGAACTCGAGTGATGGCCCTAGGGGCGGTAGACGGGTTGATTCGATCAAAGGACTGATCGAAGAGATGTAATCCCGAGCGGTTTGGTTTATATGGAATTAAGCGGTAATTCCGGGGTTCTAGCGGAGTAAAATAAATATTTTGGGAGGGAGAGATTTCTCAAATATCTCAAAAAATTAGACGGAGTTACTAAAACGGGCGGGAAAAGTTAATTGGAAGAATTAATGATTGCGGTTTAGTAATCCGGGTTGGTTTGGTTTAATTTGATTAAACCATAAATATGTATACACATATGTATACAACTCCTTCTCCATTCTTCTACACACTCCTTCTCCCTTATCTCATTTGAACATTTGAGAGAAGAATCTAGAGCTAGAGAGAGAAATAGAAGAAGAGAGAAAAGGAGAGAAAGAAAGGGAAGGAGAGGAGAAAGAAGAAGGGAAAGAAGAGAAGGAGGGTGAGAAAACATAATTTTTAGTGGTTGGTGTGAGGTCCGATCGACCTAGCTTAAAGGCACGTTTTGAGCTGAAAATTTCTGAGTAAGCTCTTCAATCTCTTTTCTTATTATCTACCAAATTTCGTGGGATTATGTTGAGTGGTTTAAGAGATATGAGTTTTCTCCCAAAACCACTCAAACAGTGCTACCCGCGAACGGGCTGAACTTTGGTAGATAGGTTGTTGAGACTTTGATCTTGAGGTTCACCGAAAGGATTTACTAAATTTGATCTAGGGCAAGAGATATGGTTGGTTTAGTGAGACTCTGTTTTTAAGGAAAGGAATCCGGAATTGTTGAGTTAGGCTATTGAGTTAGGAGCTTGTAATCAGTCTTTTGAGAGTGTGTTGATGATCTCTTGACAGGAGGTTTGTGAGATCTTGGTGATTGTGTTGTGTATCTAGAGAAAGATAGGCTTAAGGCTATCGAGAGGCAAAGAGGGTTCATCATTTCGTCGTATAACCCAGGTGAGAGCGTGACCATCAGCTTAACTATGTGATTCTTGAATTTTTATGATTGATGTGTGCTTACGGACTAGAAAATATGGGTGTGACTTATGGCTTGGCCATATTGTGTGATGATTGTGTGTGTGATTGAGCTCTTTCACGGTACGTGTTTGGTTGTTCGTAAGTACATTTTATTCTTGTTAAATTCTTGAATCATATGTGTGTATAGCCGTGGGGACGGGACGACTGCCACACTAAGCATTATCAATGCTTGTGCGCCTTTTTTGGTGGAGGTAAGGAGAAATCATAGGTTGTGGAGCTCATGGAACCAAGACTGAAAAGAAGGGATGATCTAGGCGTAAGAAGGGATTTCTTTTTGGTATTTTTGTTTTGTATATTGCTATTGCCTTTGTTGTTAATGTTGCAACCTTGGTGTGCCTCGTTAGTAATATTTTAATATTGTTCCCAATGGTTAACTTGTTTGACTTATTTGTTTAGTTTAACTTATTTGTTTAGTTTGACTTATTTGTTTAGTTTGTTTTGTTTGTTTAGTTTGACTTATTTGTTTAGTTTGATTTGTTTTTTTGTTTGACTTGTTTGTTTAGTTTGACTTATTTGATGATTTCAAGGCAACTAAATGGAAAATTTTAAAATCTCGGGTTTTTATCGTTTTCTGCGCATTTTCGTTTTCGTACTCGGGATGGGGCGTTCCAATTTTGGTATCAGAGTAGTAGCATTTCTAGGACTTGTTGGGATTGAGTGTTTCTTGTTTTATGATTGTTATGGGTGCTTGTGTTATTGAGTTTTGAGTATTGAATCTTTTGTTGATTTTGTAGTATGGCAAGAAGTACAAGAAGTGGTAGAAGTAGAGGAGGAGTGGCGCGGGAGCCGGCTGAGCCTAGGGAACAAGCGGACCCTCGGGGTGAAGACCAAGTGATGGTCGAGGATGTTGCTGAGTCAAGAAATAGGGGAGCTGCGGGTGATGCGGCTTAAGCGGCTGAGAGAACGCCGTAAGTACATGTTCAGCAACAAGAGGGTCCGTACGAAACGAGACAAATGTTGGGTTTATTGGCTCAGATTCTTGATAGACTACCAGGCTCGGTAGCCGCTCTAGCTTCCGAGGCGCCATCCGAAGTGAATGAGCCACCGAGAGTGGTTAACCCAGAGGTTAGGGGAGACGTGGTAGGTCTTGTAATTCCACCATATCTTACGGTGCTAGGTCATATGCAACGGCTTGGCACCAAATTCTATTTAGGAGGTGCTAAACCGGTGGAAGCGTGATATGTCTGCATTTTATATGGTTTTAGCTTGCATTATTCATTCATTTAGCCTTGTTTAATAGCTTGTTCTTAGCATTTATCTCTAGTTTTGCATAATTAGAGTGTTTTGCATTAGGATTGCATGCATTTTGCATTTTGGACTTGTTTCAGGTGCATTCAAGGGATATTGGAGATGTTGAAGTCAAATGGAGAAAAAGGAGAGCTTAACTCGACCAAAAACTCGAATGGAGACTGACTCTAGCACCCATCTCGAGCCAGCAGGTCGAACCAGTGCATTCTGCACCAAAAACTGCACTTTTAGCCCAGCTCTAGCAGGCAGGTCGAGTGTAGCACAAATCAGACAATTTGGAAGCTGACTCGACCAAGGGGCTCGAGTATGAGGTCGAGCTGATCAAGAAAAATGCAACCTTGTAGTCCTGAAGTCTGGCTCAATCAAGCCAGGTCGAGTCCGTTGATCGAGCTAAGCATAAAGGTGGAGTCTTGAAGTTTTTGGAGCCAGCTCGACCATAGCACTCGACCACCCATGGTCGAGTGCCCCCAAAAATTATCCTATTTTGTCTTTTTGTGATTTAGGGTTTCTATCTCTTAGTATAAATACCCCATAATCGCTTAACACTAAAAACTCGTTTTTTTAAGCTTTGTTCATCTGTTCTTGCTTCCTGGATCCTATTACTTTGAATCTACTTGTTATTTTTGTTTGAATCTTTTAATTCTATCTATTCTCTTCCTTATCTTTCTACTTATGCAAGTTATTATGATTTCTGGGTTTGTGTTCTTGCTGTTCTTCATGTGTTCTGAGTAGTCTTTAGGGTTCTTAAGGATGGGATAGATTAGGTGTGGAATCTTAGTCTCCTAGGTGGTTTAAGTGTAGATTGCTTGATTTCCCTTCTAGATTAGTGTTCTTAATGTTAATTACTCTATGATCAATTAAAATTAGAACATAGGTTTTTCCACACCTAGAAGGTGTTCGATGAAATGCCTGACAGAATTAATTCTAGAGATTTACATTCCTAGCCTAAGAGATTAGTTGTCTAGGGTGTTTATTCGCTTTATTAAAGTGATTCTTAATGCCTGCTAAGCTAGATTTCGCTAAGAGATTAGGTCTGGAACTAGATTAGCTTGAGGTTATTTATCGTGAGAATGAACTTGGCTGTTTATGAGTTTAATGTATAGGGAATAGCTTGTTTAAGTTTGTTAAACCATCTAGGTAGATTAAGAGGATACACTGAGTCTATAACCTCCCATCCTTAGGAGCTTCTCTTCCTTGTTTGATCTCTATCGCTCTGCTATTACTCTGTTTTCGTTCTGTTTTGCTAGGAGTCTCTGTTTCTAGTCCTCTGTTTAGGTTGATAGTTTTGCATCTTATTGCTTGCTTGGCTTGACTTAAACTGTTTGATTGCATCCTTCTTGGTTAATATCGCACCCATTTGGATTGATACCTTTCTGTATTACAATGACATGAATATGCATTAAGGCATTTGACAAATAACAAACATAAAAATATGCTATTTCAAAGCGGACGAGTGGAAGTCAAGATAAGAAAGAAACTTCATCTCGGTGAGGTGTCCGGAGGAATATAAGGTTGATCTAGCGGTGCATTACCTGGAACAAGATGCACATATGTGGTGGAGAGGTGTGTTGGCTAGGAGAGCCAATGGTGTTGATACATGGGAGGGTTTCTGTGAAGAGTTCAATCTTAAATATTTCCCGCAAGAAGCCATAGATCGATTGGAGACAGAGTTCTTAGAATTGTCTCAAGGGACGAGGTCGGTACGAGAGTATGAAGTGGAGTTTAACCGACTTTGAAGATTTGTGGGAAGGGGTCTTGAGGATGAACAGGCCCAAGGAAGAAGATTTCTAAGGGGAATGCGGTTGGAATTAAGGAATAGATGCATTGTGCGATCGTATGCATCGGTGGCCAAGTTTGTGGAGAGGGCGGCCATGATTGAAAAGGGATTCTTGGAGGAGACTAAGGCAGCTAAGTCTCAAACTCAAGGGAAGAAGTCTTTTACTTCTGATCCAGGGAGAAATGGCAAGTTCATGGGAGGGCAGAAGAGGAAGTGGGAGGGCTCTTCTCAGAGTGATTCTAGCACTCAATCCGGATGCTTCAACTCTGGAGGCAAATGTCATAAGGTTGCTAACTGCCCCAATAAGGATATTAGGACTTGTTACCATTGTATGGAGGTGGGGCATATCAAGAATTCATGTCCCAAACTACAACAAGGTGGAGGGAGTTCTGGAGCTTCACCTGCTAAGAGGACGGCAGTGACTCCTCAAGCGTACTCTCTGAGCATCGAGTCAGGAGAAGGGAGCAACACCAAGCCGATCACTGGTTAGAATTCTTCTCTTATTAATTATTTTGTTGTGATTATGAGTTTTGGTCATTTGTGTGTGTGTTGTGGTTGCTATTGTTGTGTGGTATCAATGCATAGATTATGTGTAGGGACCCTGATCGTGGGAGGGGTTACATCTCACGTGTTGTTTGATTTCGGAGCATCTCATTGCTTCGTTACTCCGGAATTAGTGAGAGAGGGAAGATTCCGAGAAGAGCCTAGTGATTGTTTGAGAAGGGTGAAAGTGGCTGGGGGTCAGACTTTTGAGACTCATAGTCTAGTAAAAGATGTCGAGATCCATATTGCTGGAGAAGTGAAGCTAACAGATTTGATTATGTGGCCAGTGGAGTTATATGATGTGATATTGGGAATGGATTGGCTTGGGAAGTATAAGGCTCACCTGGATTATCATCGAGGTCGAAAGGTATTCAAAATGATCATGACAAAGTGGTGTATCATGGTGTAAGACCTATGCCGGGAAGTTTGGTGATACCGGCAATTCAAGCCGAGAAGATGATTGAGAAGGGATGTGAAGCGTATCTCACGACTATTTTGATACCAGACGAAGTCGGAGATTCAATGCTTCAAAACATTCCCGTGGTGAGAGAATTTGAGGATGTGTTTCAACAGTTAAAAGGATTACCGCCACCCAGATCGGTTCCTTTCACGATTGAGTTAGAACCGAGAATGACTCCTATTTCTAAAGCTCCATACCATATGGCACCGGCGGAGATGGCGGAGCTTAAGAAGCAGTTGGAGGAGCTATTGGATAAAGGTTTCATAAGACCGAGTAGTTCGCCATGGGGAGCACCCGTCTTGTTTGTGAAGAAGAAGGACGGGAGTTTCCGGTTATGCATTGATTATCGGGGTTTGAATCGAGTGACGATAAAGAACAAGTACCCTCTTCCCAGGATTGATGAGTTGTTGGATCAGTTGAGAAGTGCTACTTGGTTCTCGAAGATTGATTTGGCTTTTGGATACCATCAGATTCCTATTAAAGAGTCAAACATTCAGAAGATGGCCTTCAGAACGAGATATGGGCATTATGAGTTTGTAGTGATGCCTTTTGGGTTGACGAATGCACCAGCGGCGTTTATGAGGTTGATGAATGACGTATTCAGGGAGTATTTGGATGAGTTCATGATCATCTTCATCGATGATATATTGGTGTATTCGAAAAGTTCTGATGAGCATGGTGATCACCTAGAAAGGCGTTGGAAAAGCTAAGAGAGCATAAGCTTTTTGCGAAGCTAAGTAAGTGTAGCCTCTGGCAAAGAGAGATTGGATTTTTGGGTCACGTGGTTTCTGAGAGTGGAGTTTCCATCGACCCAGAGAATATTAAGGCCATCAGGGTATGGCCGAGACACAAGAATGCTACGGAGATAAGAAATTTTCTTGGTCTAGCTGGTTATTACAGGAGATTCGTCAAAGGTTTTGCGAGTATTGCTCAGCCTATGACGAAATTGACAGGGAAGGATGTTCCTTTTGTTTGGTCATAAAAGTGTGAGGAGAGCTTCTTGAGACTTAAGGAGACGTTGATTACCGCTCCAGTGTTGGCTTCATCGAATCCTAAGGAGCCATATGTGGTTTATACAGATGCCTCGAGGCTAGGATTGAGTTGTATTTTGATGCAGCATGGGAAAGTTATCGCTTATGCTTTGAGACAGTTGAGGAAGCATGAACCCAATTACCCTATTCATGACTTAGAGATGGTTGCGGTGGTGTTTGCTCTGAAGATATGGAGATCATATCTGTATGGTGGTAAGGTGCAGGTGTTCACGGATCACAAGAGTCTGAAGTATGTGTTCACTCAACCTGAGTTGAACTTGAGACAGAGGAGATGGATGGAGCTTATGGCAGACTATGACCTCGAGATAGCTTATCACCCGGAGAAAGCTAATCTCGTTGCTGATGCCTTGAGCAGGAAGCAGGTAGCTGCAAGTACAGAGAAGGATGCCGAGGAGTTGATGAGTATGATTAGTACCTTGCAGCTATGCGTTGTTTCTGATGAGTTAGAGCCGTTGGGGTTAGAAGCGGCTAATTAGGATGATATCTTGAGTAGAGTGCGGGCGGCACAAGAAAAGAATGA
The DNA here is from genome assembly GCA_026770425.1 of Boechera divaricarpa. Taxonomy (NCBI): domain Eukaryota; kingdom Viridiplantae; phylum Streptophyta; class Magnoliopsida; order Brassicales; family Brassicaceae; genus Boechera; species Boechera divaricarpa. The sequence goes on along the minus strand of CM049182.1, from coordinate 14,210,712 downwards.
GGCTTTGATTAAAGCTTTTAAGGATGAGAAATCCGAGTATGAGATTTCGAAAAATGGAACCATCCTAATCCATGGTCGAGTATGTGTGTTTAATGATGAGGAGTTGAGGAGAGATATTCTTCGAAAGGCACACCAGAGTCGGTTTTCTATTCATCCCGGGACGACTAAGATGTACCGAGACTTGAAGCGGTATTATCATTGGGTCGGGATGAAGAGAGATGTAGCCAAGTGGGTGGCTAGCTGTGAGACTTGTTAGTTAGTAAAAACCGAGCATCAGGTTCCCAGCGAGTTATTACAGAGTTTACCCATTCCAGAGTGGAAATAGGATATGGTGACGATGGATTTTATGGTAGGATTACCGAATTCTCGGGGCAGATATGCTATTTAGGTTATTGTTGATCGCTTGACGAAGTCTGCTCACTTCCTAGCCATAAGGAAGATAGATGGGGCTCGAGTTTTGGCTAGAAAGTACATTAATGAGATAGTGAGACTACATTGTGTATCTGTGAGTATTGTATCAGATCGTGACAGTAAGTTCACATCGATATTCTGGGTACTAAGGTACACATGAGCATCGCTTACCATCCTCAGACAGACAGGCAATCAGAGAGAACGATCCAGACTCTCGAGGATTTACTGAGGATATGTGTATTAGATTGGGGTGGTCACTGGGGAGACTACCTGAGCTTGGTAGAGTTTACTTATAATAACAGGTACCAGACAAGTATTGGGATGGCACCATATGAGGCTTTATATGGCAGGCCTTGCAGAACGCCATTATGTTGGACTTAAGTGGGGGAGCGAAACATGTTTGGCAAAATTCTGGTGCATGAGACTACGGAGAAGATCCGAGTCTTGAAGCTAAACATGAAAGAAGCTCAGGATCGCCAAAAGAGTTATGCGGATAACCGCAGGAAAGAGTTGGAATTCGCTGAGGGAGATATGGTTTATCTCAAGATGGCGATGTTCAAGGGTTCTAACAGGTCGTTTTCTGAGAGTAAGTTGAGACCAAGGTATTTGGGACCGTTCCAGTGGTGTAACGAGTTGGACCTGTTGCGTATAGACTGGAGTTGCCAGCGGTTATGCGAGCATTTCACGATGTGTTTCATGTATCAAAGTTGAAGAAATGCATGCATAGAGATGATCAGGTGTTACGAGAGATTCTACCTGGGTTATCACATAGTTTGAGGGTTGAGGCAAGACCTGTGAGGATTTTGGATCGTAGAATCAAGTTTGACGGGAGGAAGAGAACTCCCGAGATTAAGGTCT